>CM064879.1:13684410-14052538 GCA_003313485.2 Penstemon barbatus
AAGGCATTGATTTGACACCTACCACTTACTTTTTCCTAACCCCAATATTCAAACTCAATCCAAGTGAGGTTTCAACTTATTCAAACCACAATACCAATAGCCAGAACTCATCCAAATGAGGTCTCAAAGATTTCATCGAAACTACCCAAATCAATTTTTTTAAACCGAGACCGCGAAACCAAGCCAAAACTCACACAAATAGACCCTCAAGTTTCTAAACCAAAAACTAATGTACTATACATATTTTTCGGTATCCGAACCTTAATCTAAGCTCTTTAATTCAATTCTATTTGAATCCAGTTTGAAAGAAAAATAAGCTACCCCCTTCGTTTTTTTTTTATTTGTCGTTTTGGAGGATTGCACATATTAAGAAATATAATAAATAGTCATTATTTTTAAGCAAAAATCTCAAAACACCCTTTTAATCAAATAATAACATCATTAATTAACATTTATTAATTACAAATATTAACAAGAAGAGTTATATCGGTAGAAAACAACTAATTTTATATGGAAATCTTAAAACGACAAATAAAAGTAACAAAATTTTGACCAAAGCGACAAATAAAACAAAAAACAAATAAAATAAAATGGAGGGAGGAAAATTCAACATATTCAAATTGGAATATAATTTTTAGTAATACAATTAAAAGTTCTCGGCAAAAAGAAACAATGCATAGCATGTCGATTGCAGATAAGACGAAAAAGAAAAGGATCATTACATTAAATTAGCGAATGTTGGGCCAATTTGTTCCAAAACAAGACATGATAATCATTATTATGTAACACTGTTCCTTTATGATTTAACCTGTCCATATGGTCCATTTGATTCGTCGTCTTTGAAAATGGACTTTCACAATTTCCCACCAATTGTGGATGACAAAATTACAACATTAACATAAGGCAGCAAATTCTCAGTACCACTTATTTGTACTATTTATGTGTACCATCAATATAAAGTTGACACATGTTCATATTAATTGTACAATTATTTGAGTTAATTCTAATAATTATGACATTGATTAATTTGACTTAAGGAACGTCAAATCATCCATATTCATGTATTGGTCGGACCTGATAACGTTAGTCATTGGCATGTAAAGCGTGGACTGGCTTTAACTAGAACATGGTTCCAAATCTTATGTGCGTAGTGGATAATACTATAATAATGTGCTGGGGACAACTCAGTACGTAAAATCCATTTGTATTAAATATTTTTTTAATTTCGATTTAGTTATATACGGAGGTTGTTCGTATCCAAAATCAAAATATTTTTCAGGTTTGTCAAGTCAATAATAGTCCGACAATAGGTAATTGGGTCGAGCGATTGACAACAAGACTTTGATAATAAACAGACCCACTAAAATCAACATGATTAAAGGCCAAATTAATTTATTAATGGCCTAATTAATTAATGAGGTCCAACATTGACCAAACACAACATGTTTAGAGATCTCTTATATATATATTTGAGATCAGTCCAATAACTGTCTCATACAATTTTGACTCAATTCTATTTTTATAGAATTTAAAATTTTTTTAAAATTCCCAAAATTATTTCCACAGTCAGTTAGTATTCAAATTCCCACACCCACATACCCACGTTCTCTTTCTTCCCCCACGAGTTCCACCTTCAAATTCCTCAGCCATGAAAATTCTCTACACTAAAATCCATTTCTTCTTCTCCCAATTTCAGGCTTTCCAGTATCAGATTTACCACCACAATTTCGAGACCAGCACTCCAATTTATTTTATAGCAACCGGCTTCTTCTTCTCCCGATTTCAGGTACGACGGACTAAATTAGGATAACCATTGGGCTTTCTCTACCTGTAACGGATTCATCCCTCTTTCTCCAGTTAAATAAATGGTGGACAACTTTTGGAAAAGAGGTTAAGGATTTGGGTAAAGGTTTACAAATCAAAATTTACTGGACGTGGGTTTTCAAATTGGAGTCTACTAACAGGTATTTTGAGGGATTCTTTCCATGTTTCATTTACGGTTTTTATAATTTGGAAGTAGAATCATATGCGACAATTTGTAGTGTAGGAGTTTCGTTCTAACACGAGGAGAAATAAAGCTTCGTTCTTAAAATCTTGGAAGGTTTATATGTTCTTCAAGATTAATTGAAACTCTTGCTTTTTGTAGTTATTATTATTTTCTTTACTTAGCCTATGTATATTTTGGCTCAATCAAGTTTATTCATGTTGTTATGTCGCCACTATCTTCTAAAAGTCTATTATCTTTTGTGAGAATCTGGGATAGCAATTTTATTTTCTTGTGCAGATCATTCCATTATACCATAGAAATCAGAGTTCATTATTAAGTTTTAACCAAATCGATTATGCCAAACTACACCAAATATTGTATGCGCTATGAACATGGTTGCTGGTCAGTCTGATGATCCAAGCAAATTAAGCATGAGTAATATCATGGTCAGTCTGTTTTTGATTTTTATAATTATTTTCACTTATTACGATTGATTTTGTACCCTTTTTCTGGAATAAAACAAAACAGTTTTCTTGAACTGTGTTGGAGACTTGGAGTTTGTTCAAGATCAAGATCGTGTATAGTATAATTAATTCAGTTCGGCATTTTTTAAATGTTAATTAATGATTTTAACTCTGTTCTAACTCGGTTAATTGATTCAATAACTTCTCTACCTTTAATTGATTCATCCCTCTTTCCCCAGTTAAATAAATGGTGGACAACTTTTGGAAGAGAGGTTTACAAATCAAAACTTACTGGACGTGGGTTTTCAAATTGGAGTCTACTAACAGGTATTTTGAGGGATTCTTTCCATGTTTCATTTACGGTTCTTATCATTTGGAAGTAAAATCATATGCGACAATTTGTAGTGTAGGAGTTTCGTTCTAGCATGAGGAGAAATAAAGTTTCGTTCTTAAAATCTTGGAAGGTTTTTATGTTCTTCAAGATTAATTGAATTATGGATTTTAACTCACGTATGTTGGAATTTGATTTTGTATCTGCTTTTGATTTTTTTAATTATTTTCAGTTATTCGATTGATTTCGTAACCTTTTTCTGGAATAAAACAAAACGGTTTTCTTCAAGTGTGTTGGAGACTTGGACTTTGTTCAAGATCGTGTATAGTACAATTAATTCAGTTCTGCTTTTTTTTAAATGTTAATTAATGATTTTAATTCTATTCTAACTCGGTTGAATAAACGAATTGCAGTCTGAGCTAATGGGACTTATGGTAAGAAATATTGAAATCCTCACTCATTTATTGCCTCATCTTTACAGGTGACCTACAATTCTTTTTAATATTAACTGCTTTAGTATAAGGTAAACTACAGATAATTGTTTCTAGCTTCTGACTTTATTTTGGGATCACCAACTTCACATGTATCTTCTTTGGTTTATTTCACTTGGACAGGTTGTCGGGCAGCAAGAAACAACCACACCCACCAGCCTAATTATCATCATAAGAGCAGTCACATTCTCGAATTTCTCAGGTTAGAAGGTCAATGGAATAGAAACTCATTGTTTTTAATGATTAATTATGATAGGTTTGATTCAATTGTGAAGTTTAATAAAAGTAACATTTTCCTTAAATTTGATTGAATGCATATATTACTCAGCCAAATGGTAACAAAATGTTAAGGGAGCACATATTTTCATTTCTACAACGTACATTTACTTTTATCATTCTGGTGCTGCCGAAATTTGCGAGGCCACATTCTTGTGCGGTTAAATTTGTTTTGCCAGTTGATTGGTCTGAAGAATGCTTATATCTTCCAAAGAGACTGTCGATTTTAGATTAAAACAAGTAACTCATTACCTTAAATCCTAAATTCGTAACTTAATTATATTGAGATAATATTGACTTCTCTCTTGCTCATTATATAGGTATCAGTTCCACATCGATGGAGTAAAAATAACCCCAGTTAAATTATATATGTAAATATTATAATTCTTTCCTCTACCAAACTCTAAGGATATTTAACATCTAGGATTTATTTTTTATTTTTTTTGTAAATAAATATTGTCATTTTAAATGTTGGTTTTAAACGTTTTAACCATGACGTACGTTACACAATTTTAACATATCATGTAAGTTAGTTGATAAAAATATATTTAGTAAAAGTCCGTGCATAGCACGGAGCATATACTAGTATTAATTTAATTAAGGACAAATCAATTTTAGAAAGTGGCCACGTAACCAATTAATTTTGGAGGGAAATAATAGACAAATCTTAACCAACTCCCAAAAATATCTCAAAAGAAGTTAGACTCATGCTGAAAATAACCACCCGATAGACATGGATCAAAGCAACTATCAAAGTAGTGGAGATCATGCCTAAAATAGAGGGAACTGGAAGAAATGGACATTCATTAGGAGAAATAACCGTCAGGAGATTGGCTATAAATATCAGGAGGAGGACACATTCATGACACACACAACCAATCAATCAATAAACAATAAATCTCTCAGATCAAAATCAATTCAATTTTCACTGAATCAGGCATGATGACTACCTGAATTTCAGCAACGCCGCTTCTCGAAATCAACCGCTCCTTTCAGCAAGACGCAAGTCATGACTACCTGAAGTACAACAACGCCGCCTCTCGAAGAAAGCCACAAGATGATTCCACAGTCAGCAACCCCGCTCCTTTTAGCTAGCCGCAAGCCGCAAAACCTCATGTGAGTGCCCACGTACTGACATGATTTTATTCGTCAAGTAGCCACCTGCCTAATGATTTCGTTGTTTGGTAGTTATCTGCCTGACAACTATCTGCTGAGTAGCCATATGTTGGACATATGCCCTTTCCAATAGCCAACTGCTGGTTAGGAGCCCGATTGGTAGCCATCTGCTTGGGGGTGATCCATCGTTATTAGCCACCTGCTATCAATGTTACTCTCATGCCAACATGATAAGAATTGCAAATCAGCTCGTATAGCGGTTCCCTGCCAATCAATGAGTCAATTTTCATAAACCAAATAATCAATCAACTCGTTTGGCACACTGATGCCAACAGAGGAGTTTAATTATGACTTGACATACTCTTTCATGCTTGTAAATCAGGGGAATGTTTTAGGCTAGACATCATATATTTTATTTATCAACTCCACATTTATTCAATGCATCGAAGTATTTTGCCTTCATCTTCTGATTTCATTCATAAGTATATTTTCATCAAGTGGTTTTAATCTGTCATTGATATTATATTGTTAATTTATTAGTTTAGGTTTTAAATTAAGTTGACATGTTGAGTTTGCTTGACAAGTAACTCGATAACTGATGTTCCTACAAACCTCTTGGTGTATCAAATGAGCCACTGATTGGCTATAAAGTTTGGCATTACAATAAATTATCATAAATTTTTAAGTCCTGCGGCCAGACATGCATTGAAAAGAATCAAGGGTAGAGTTTTTCCACTCCTCCACAATCAATTAATTAGAAATCAGAACTGTGTCATGACATTGATTTATATTTCATATTTATCAAATTATGTCCATTTTAGACCGTTATGTTTGCACGCACAAATATTGGCACGCCGCGCACTTGTTTTATTTCACATCTAGTCAATTTCATTTAGACAAGTCTGACACAATTTAGAGCAAATAATATTTTAACACGCCCGATGAGACTCGAAAATTTAGAGCACTTAGAGGGCATTTCCTTGTAAACATAAATATTTAAAAAGTTCTGACACCTTAGAGTTATAATATTAAGTAGAATATATCATCTTAAACCAAAATATATCGACTCTTAAAAATCGACATATGGTACCATGTAATATATAATAATTAACGATCTCCTATACTATACATAAGTTCTTCTAACCTTTTTTTTGGGGGTAACAACATGTTCTTCAGGGTATGGTGGTCTATTTCTGAAACATATTTAATTTATAGGTAATTAGTTAGTTTGACTACATCCTATTTTCAAGTTTGAAGATTTCAAGATCAACTTTAGCTGGCTAATAAGTCATAACATTGCATTAGTGTTGGGTCAAAACGGTTCACTAAATCTCTAAGCTTCAATTTTTTAATTGCATAAAAAAGAGTATGGTGTTGATCGAGTTAATTACTACTATCTAGAAGTACTTGTAGTGGGATTAATTAAACTTAATTAATTGTATACAAATCAAATTTCTTTCTTGTTTTAAAAAATCAGCCATTGTACTTGTGATTTAAAATTATTTACAAGTTAAAACACACAAGCATTTCAAACCCTCGTGATTAATCTCTTGAGCAGATCAACTATATTGAAACTTATTTTAATTTCCTTTGACAAATTACGGATAAGATCTTATTAATTTAATGAGGAAGGCAATCTTTCTTTCATCCTTACGACGTAGCATGTGAAAAGGATGGCGCTTGACTGTCCTACACGTTTTGAAATTGATTTCTTCTTCTTTATTTTAATAAGTACTAATTTGTTCTTGAATACCAAGCCATTACTTTGACCTATCATTTCAAATTTTAGATATGTACCAATCTTTTTAGTTTTTTTTTAATCTATATTAATAAAAAAATAAAAAGGAAAATATGAATGTGTACATAAAAATATACGATATTGATCAAGATTTTTGGACTAGAAACAAATAAATTTGTTTTGTGCATGTAATTAATTTATGAACAAATAATTTTTTGGCTTCATCATCTCAATATTAGAATGCACAAAAGAGTGGGTTTGGTTCTTAATCCAAATAGGAGATTGTACAATTATTTTTCCATATGCAACCTTATTTTTAAGTTTTATTCCCTTTTTCAACAACAAGAGATAATCTAAATGTCCAAAAAGATCTCCATATTCTCTTTTTGCTATGGACTATAAAACCATATTGTTTTTATATTCCATTTTGGTAATCGATCCAAAACCCAAACGGGCCCGCCTAAACTCATCAACCATTCATTTCCACCCATTTTCTGTTAGCCTTCTCATTTCATTTTCAGTAATTAATTATTGATCACGCAAATTGAATAAAAAATAGCAAAATACATCTCTACAACGTATGGACGTATATGGTATGATTTATGTTTTTTTTAGGTATGCTTTATGTTTGCTAATAGATCTTTTATCCCATGTCGTGAAACTAGCGAAATATTCCTTATGTTTTTTAATATGTAAATCATAAATTTTGTTGATAATAAATTAGCCTTATTACATATTCAAAATATGAAGGAAAATCCAACCATCTTCGTCAGCCCAATCCTCGCACAGGACTAGGATATTTAGTACGAAATTTATTGCAAATCAAAATGTCACCTATCTTAATAATATATTTATAAGACAAGTGCTAAATATATATATATATATATATATATATATATATTTTGATAATCCAGGTGTACAAGATTACACTAGACTAATCATTGATCATCAGAACTCTTGTCCTAGAACCCTGAAAAATGTAAATCGCAGGATGTGCCTCCACCAAGTCTCGGGATCCCACCATACTGCTGTACACTCTGTACACAAAGGGGTCTTCACCACAAATGACCCTTAGATAGACCCATAGAAATGCTTCAATCCAAGTTCCAAATGAGATTCAAACCCCCACCCTTGCCGCTGGAGCAAGCCTTATGAATTGTTGGTCAGCCAGTTGGAGATATGCCCTGGGGACTGCTAAATATAATTATTGGTCACTCTCTTGGGAGTTACATCCATTGTCAAAGCAAGTATACACTTGCTTTTTAGTTACTTTGGATTTGGCCAAACCCGATTTAGATAAAAATTTCCATATAATTAGTAGGAAAGTGACTTATCACAAAAAATAAATATTCTGAATAAATAAATTTGATCAAATCAAATTTGAGAAGAAATTTTCCTCCAATTACAATAAATTAAGTTTTTTTAGAGGACAACTATGATAAAATATTACTCGTATTATGAATAGAAAATATTACCTTTCATCATCATATTAGAATGAAAACCGTATATTCTCATTTTATGTTAATCTTTGAAGAATGGGAATAATTCTTGTGCAATAGAACATACATCCAATTAACACACAAATCCTTTGATTCCTTTCTTCGAACCTGAGATTAAATTTGCTAATCCAAAGGCAAAATTCCGCTTCCCTCTATTGAGATGCTCCCTCCACCACCGCCATGACCACTATATCCTTTACTCTTTGACAGGAGTAAAGAAAAAAAAAAAAAATAGACGTATATATGGGTGCATCGTTGTCGAATTTGAGCGAAAACGGGTCGGGCGATGGAACGGGTCTGGGTGACATACCGGAAAGTTGCGTAGCTTGCGTGTTTCTCTATCTTACGCCGCCGGAGATATGCAACTTGGCTCGGCTAAACCGCTCCTTCCGCGGCGCCGCATCATCCGACGCAGTTTGGGAATCGAAGCTTCCTTCCAATTACAACCTCCTCCTTGACCTCATTTCCAACCCTGATGTCCACCAAAACCTATCCAAAAAAGACATATTTGCCCTCCTATCTCGCTCTCTCCCCTTTGAAGACGACAACAAGGCAAGCTGTCTTTTTCAAAATTTTGTGTTATTTTTCTTATTTTATATTATAATTGTTAATGTGATTATGCTATTTACTGCTTGTATTGGATTGGATGGTTGGGTGGTGGTAGTAAGGATGCTAAGGTTATTTGTGCTACAAAACAAAGATTTGATTAGTACTTACAATCACGGATTAGAATTTTGATTTCTTGTAATGTTTCAATCAGTTAAATATTGGAAACTTTCTGGGAAATATTTGGAAAAATTTTAAACTAAAGAAACATGGATGTTGAAGTAAAAACTACTCTATATTTTCATTGTCTCAATAACAATAAATAAAAATTCATGTTTTCGGTGGAAACGTTTGGAAATTGTAATCGGTGCTTATAACCCAATCTTTACAATAGAAACATATGATCTGATTATATCCTTTGAAAAGAAAAAAGAACTTATCATTTTCATATAGGTGATTGCAGGTAGTATGGGTGGACAGATTTAGTGGGAAAATTTGCATGTCTATATCAGCCAAGGCTATGTCAATAACAGGAATTGAGGACAGGAGATATTGGAACTGGCTTCCGACTGAGGAATCTAGGTTAGTTTTCAGTCATCTATTTGCCTTACTTGTCAACCTATCATTACAAGGTAACTCTTCCATGAAGTTGCTCCTTCAAAATATGTTTAAAATATCTAGTTATTGTACTTCGTAAATTCTTGAATTTGATTGTAATTTTGGATTTATGAATTTGATAAACCATGCTAAGTAGAATTTGATGTTCAGATTTTTCCTCTGAAAACTTATACTTTTCTATTATTAGAAAAGTAGATTCTAGAATTTTCAGTTCACACATAACTGAACTTTCCTTGTAGCTTTTAATGAGTCACAGTTTAAATATTACTACATTCCATCTGTTGTATCCAACATATGGACCAGCATATAAGAGGTTGCTTGTGACTGCTAATGTATGGAGTTTATGATTCTATGTGAGCTAGAAGTTAGATAATTCTATGTACTGATTTTTGCAATAAAAGAGATTTACTTTTGGTTACTGACTTTTGCTCAACCGTGTCTTAAACTTTTGAGCCAAAACAACTTTTCAGTACTGGTATTGTCAGCCAGCCCAGGAAATGAAAATGAAAATAACAATTTAAAAGAATACTCTGCGTCAATTAGAGATGAAATATCCTTCTTAGACAAGAATTTGGATCCTAGAAGTTTTCGAATTGTTAGAATATTGTTTTGTGTAATGGCTTAGCCTTACTTTTGTGTTGCGCTCATGTATTCTAAAGCATACGTCATAATTTAATCACCTTCACTTGCCGCGACCATGGAGCTTCACAATGGATACACATCATGATTGTTTAATTCATAATAATTCAAGATTAGGAGTAATGGTATGTGCCCAATTATTTATAATTTTGTGAGAAATTGTATGTGCACAATTATTTTGAAGTCATTATATATTAATATTGCTAAATACAATCTCAGCACGAATAAAAAAACTATGCTGTATGATTGCATTTTTTTTTTAAATTTTAAGATATTAAAATTTTGTTTCTTTTATATATCAAATTAGAATATTGTCATCATACAAATTATATTTCGTATAAATCGTGGTATTCGTTTGAATTGTGAGGGGATCTTTGGCTATGTTGAGTGATGTTTGATCAAACCTTTTCCAGACATATTAAAGGTAGGTAAAATATAGCTTTATGGGCTGTTAGGTTTGCCTTAGTTGGTAAGTTTTCTTTCAGTCTAGGCAGTGGTGATATTCATGTTGATTAAATACAGGGCTTGGATTTGAGTTGATGCAAGAAGTTCAACATTTCGATTCAGATTTTTTCCTTCAGACTTATAATTCGAAAACCTATTGTAGGAAAGCAAAGTTATACAACTTAAGTTGATAAAATTTTATGTAATGATGTGATGACGTTGAGGGATTAGTTCTCTGCTAAGTGCTTTATGTTTTGTCTCAGCCCTTGGGGTTATTGATTATTATAAGCTGAAGCAGCAAATCTTTCTTCCTTTCTCTTTATGTTTTGTCTCTGCGCTAGTGCAAGTGGCTACTCTATCTCGTCTAGGTAAAGCCGCCTTTTATTGGTCTCTTTAAAACTGTATACTTTTAGATGTGAATGAAAATTCTGCATCAACCATGTTTTTGTGAAGGTTATGTGCATTTTAATTTGGCAACCACTATTGATTTTGCACAACTAACATGCCTATGTTAGAACTTGCAATATCCTCATCTGTGAGAAGCTCCTTTTGTTTGCTTAATTGCAATCCAACAAATAATGAACCAGTATCACACGTCACTTCCAATATACGCCACCACCCAATATAATCAGTTTGCTTTTTTTTTTTCTTCATTATTCTAATGGAAGATTAGAGTTGATTTAGAATTTGTCAATACATGTTTCATATTACTTCTTTCTTGCAGATTTCATGAGGTAGCGTATTTGCAGCAAGTATGGTGGTTTGAAGTTGATGGCATGGTAAAGTTCCCCTTTCCACCAGACATATATACTTTATCATTTAGAATTCACCTTGGAAGATTTTCGAAAAGACTCGGACGTCGTATATCCAATTTTGATCATACTCATGGTTGGGATATCACTCCTGTACGATTTGAGTTGTCTACTTCAGATGGCCAACACGCATCGAGTGAGTGCTTCTTAGATGACACACAACAAGAAGATGCTAATGGAAGTTCCAAACGTGGTTGCTGGATAGATTGCAAGGTAGGTGAATTCATAGTCACCGAGTCAGATCCCACTACAGAAGTGCGATTTTCAATGAAACAAATCGACTGCACACATTCCAAAGGGGGACTTTGTGTTGATTCTGTGTCAATTGTTCCTAGTGAGTTGAAAGAGCGTAGAAGAAGATGGGTTTTGAAGTAAGTGACAGTTTTTATGTTCTTATACTTCTGAAAAGCATTCAATTTGGGGGATCATCTAAATTGTTTTTGATGTAGGTATGTGTCCTCTGATCTTCTAATTTTATGGTTTTGTAATTGATGCAGTTTTGTTTCACTTATGCTTTGAACTAGATTAGAAAATGTGCTTATTTTAACGCTTGTTTTTGTCTGCCAATGTGTTGAGTGTGTTATTTTTTAAGTGAGATGTAAATGAGGTAGAGCTCTATTCTTGGATGTTGTCGGAAATGGTGTAAATCCTATTTCATTCTTACAGATATGAATGTGTCGAAATATTGAGAAACTTTTGTTATTTGATTGGATTCTGACTTTTTTATTATTATGCACATATGAATTGTTATCTGCTATTAGCTGGAAAGTCCTTTTGGATTTGTTTATAGATTTTATATTAGAGATATGTGGTCTCCCCTGCTACTAAGTTTTCCTTTGTTCCTTCTTAAAGGAGTTGTTCTTCAATCATGTCATAGTTAGTAATATTAATTAGACCATGTCTAGGGGGAGCACGAGGAATCTAAATGACTTGCTTAGTAAAGCAGTTCGTATCTACTAATCTTCTTGAGAAATTGGATTCAATATGGCTAGTTCTTAGTTTTATGAAAATCTGGGCACACACTCTATTTCAAATCTTGAACTCCAAGAATGTGTCTGGTATCGTAGCCTTGTTCTTTTCAACATATTTTGAGATTTACCTGATAACTTAAAATCACCTGATAATGGTTTAGCAGAAGTGTATTTCAATATATATCTTCTCCCATGAACTATATTTTTACTTCAACTTGTGCAGAAGCTCATATAAAGGCTGCACAATTTGATTTCCAAATATAAGTGGCGACGTAATATACATTTATTATCAATTTGTAGAAAATAACTCCTAGCTCATGTTTTTAATCCTGCTCATAATTGCCTACATTGACTTTCTTAGCTTGGGATGGAAATGGTTTTAACAAGAGGGGTAACATGATGTATCATACCGCTCGACCTATATCTCAAATTGTTTGTGTGAAATCATGCTCCAAGTATTTTACTTTTGAAGTGAGTAAAATTGTGCGTTGTGTGATTTTATTTATATATGAACAATTAAGTAGTTTATGTTAGGACGGTGGATAATGAATTCGGAAGGCTTGATGATTCCATTTGTTGTAACTGAGTTCTCATTTTTTCATTTGTTGAGATAATTGCCACAGTTTCATATTTAAGTTAAACTTCTTCTCCTAGGTAAAAAATTTGCTCACCCAAATGGTGCTTTATACTAGTATTAGTGTATATAATATTTTTCTGTACACAGCTGCATGCACACTTATAGAGGTTGTTTATTTACATGTTTGTTCATGCATTTCATGTTTCACTTTGAGATACTCTAAACTGTACAGTGACTCCAGGTTGCTCGTTCATATCGAACGATCATATTTTGCTGATCATAATTATTATTAGTTTAATTTTCTGGCATTTCATATAAACCATCTGTCAATTTGTTGCGCTGGAAAAGTGGTTATATCTATCTAATTGAGCTTCTTCTCCCCCACCCCTTACCCAAAGCAGGTACCTAAAAATAGGTTTCCTGAGAACAAACAGTTGTGAGACATTGTTTAACTATTACAATACTTGTGGAAGTGTATTGAATTTGATGCATGAACAGGTGATACATTTGATGCTGAATTTTATTATGTGGATGACAACATGTGCATGAAACAGAGTATGTTATGTCTATGGTGGTTGGGAGTTTGTGAGTACTTACAAAACATTTAGTATAATGTCTGCGTTATTTATGAATTACACTATATTGTTGAACTGTGTGTTGAGTTCTCTCATTTAATCAATCCCTAGTTCTATCTTCGTCCTAGTCGGCGCCGCCCTGTTGTGCACAACTATATATTTGTCCTTGTACTGGGAGTAATTATTCACCAGCACAATGCCTACAGCTCCATTTTATGATTTGGAGTGCACCATTCTTTTACTGCATATTTATGTGTGCCTTCAGGGAAATTATAAATTTTTTACTGATTTTTGGCTTTGGAGTCTGGACTGTAGATTATAATCAAATCACATGAAATTCTTAGCAGGAAATATATATTGTATTAGTATTACAATTTTAAATTTTGAGAGACTTTGTAGCTGCATGCTTTCCAGTAACCCAACATTGAAAACACATTTTCATATCTACAAAATTGAGGCCTATTACTTTTTAAATTCATACATTTCTGCTTTTTCATATTCAAATTAGAATTTTAGATGATTTTATTAAACCAGATAAAATCAAATTTAAGCTAGAATTTAAGTGATATACGACATTGTGAATCTGATATTACTTCGCAATATTTGGCATGAAAACCATGAGCAAAAATTACGTGAAATTCGCCAACTTGTTAACTACTACTAAATATCGTATTGTTTATGAACTTATGACATAGATGACGTATTGGCATATGGACCACCAAATATGGTAACAGGTTTTTGAATTTGTTTTTCAAGTTGGCAATAAATACACGAATTAATAACTTTTGCTGAGAAAACCCAGCAGAATTTATAGTTTGAAATAACTGCAATTACCGCTGCTTCATAAATTTCAATCATAAAACAAGCGGTAAATCTTGCATAAATTGATATGGCCAGAGAAGTTAAAGAAATGACAATGAAGAGTGAGACTACTTATTTCTCTTCTTTATTAGCATTTAAAATTATTTTGCCTCGAATTTATAGATTTATCTAAATATAGATAGATAGGAGTTGCCTTTGAATGAATGCTCACTTTTACTTATGGGAATAGAAGGTTTCAAATGATACTCATTGATTTTTTTCTTATTGTATAAAAATCTAAAAATGACTCTTTGTAAAGGGAAATTCGTTTCGATTACAATATACAACATTGAATCATAAAATCCGAAATAAATATTTTATTTTTATTTTTTTTATTTTTTATTTTTTTTAATCGAAGTGACTCTAGAAAGTTTTACAAAATAATATAGATCATTTAGGAGACTAATTCAAATTTCGTGGCAATACTTCAGTAATGATCATGAGGTTAATCTCAACTATGCTACCAAACACGTGTTGTAGTATGTTCTCCGGATATCAATAAGACATTGAATATTATTTTCTCGTGGGTCAGAATATGAGGTGTGATGTGAAGTTTTACTCCATATGTCACTATGTCATAAATATATTACACCACACGCGATATGTTTTTATTATGTAGTACAGTGAATGCATAAAATAATTTCTTGCAATTTAGACAATGCATGCAAGATAATACCTAATTTTCCACTTTCGATCATAGTGCAACAAAGAGAGGAAACAATTTCAGTAGACGTTACATGTGACTTATTTAATTCAAATCAAATTAATTGATTAATTGAACCATAAAAGATAAGAATAAATTCCAAATGGCTGAATTGGTTGTACGATGAGAAGTCCCCTCCCCTAATTGATAGTATTTGATAGCTAGGACATGTAGGCCAGCCAGATCGATCGGCGCCTCAATACTGCCTATATATCCCTGCATGTCTATCCTATTTTCTTATATATTATCTTTAATTATATAGGTCATATAAATCGGTTTTAATCTTTGACTTTTCTCTTGTTTACAAGCACTCCAAGAAAAAAGATGTCATGTGACAAGATGTATTGTCACAAAATATTAAGATATTGTCACTAAACATAATTAAGTGACCTTAGTTTTTTTTAATCATCTTAACAGGGGCGGAGCTACAGCTAGACTGGGGGAGCGGTCGCCCCCCAACCCCAAGAATAATTTCTTTAAATATTAGTAGTAGTTACATCTAACAAAGTATGTCCTTAGACTGGATGGTAAAAACATTTTGCAAATGTCAATGTGAAGGCAGGGTTCGAATTCTGCTAGCTGCACACTTACTTTTGTTCCAATTTTATGCATTCTTTTAATTATTCTGTCTCTTAATTCAATATTAATGCCATTTTTTTTTCTCTTAACAATATTTATGCATATTTTTAATTTTTCTTTCTTAATGATTATAAATATGGTAATTTATTGTTATTATAATATGATCATCTTTTTATTATTTTCTTTATTTAGTGCATTGTTCCTAAATAAAAAGAATACTGACTCTTTTTTATATTTCTTTATAATAAAATCTTCTCCTTATAATTATATTGATTTAGTGCATTCTCTTTCAAATTATTTTCTTTATTTAGTGTAATGCTTAAAAAAAAAACAAAATCTTTATTAATAATTGTAAAAAGGATATGGTGTTTTATTTTGTTTATAATACTCATTCCTTATTTAATGCATTGATCGGAAAAAAATCGCCCCCCCAAGAGAATCCGTCTAGCTCCGCCACTGCATCTTGAATAGGAAAAATCAAATCTTTTTGTCCCTAACTAGATACAAAAGTAAAGAAAACCAATGAACCATATTTGTATATACCTAGTTGATTATTTGTACATATTTTCATCAAATTTAGACTTAATCAAGTTGTTTTCAGATCCAAATTTGTTTTTCCTTATCAAACCCTATACTAATATTTTTGTTACTTATACACAATATTATTAATGGTTCTACAACTTTAAGATCTAAATTATCTCTAAAAAATTTGGAAAAAACACTAAATCCAAATATTCGTGAAATTAATATACTAACATTTTCTCCAAAACAATTTATAAAACTAATAGTACTGAACAATAATATATATATCCACATTTGTCTTTCATCCCTCCTCTTTACTTAATTTGTTCTTATATATATATCAATGCAAGAATTTTATTAAATTACTAGAAACTTTCTTCCTAGCTTGTTACCTTCTCCATAAAATGTGAAAAACTATCATATCATTTAATTCGTCACTTACTTGTAGTTGTAGCAAACTCCATAGTTCTTTTATTTATTGTTTTGCAGCTAGTGCAGTATATATATATTATAGGAGTATTACTTTGTACTAAATGAAATAACATCGAACTCAAAACTAACCCTAATATTTTGTCCACGGGTCGGTCTAACATCATTTTAAGTTGTTATTTTTTTTTTTGGGAATGATAAAATTAAACTTAAACCTGCCATTTTAATTGGATATTAACCTATATAGACGACTCGATCAACCCCAGAGGGCCAGGAGTCATTGAATGCAGTTGCAGAAAAAGTGGCAAGTGTGAAAGAGAAGGTTGATTTCGTTCGGATAATTAATTATTTAACAATGCAAAAAGGAAACTGATTTATTTATTTATTTAAGCAAACACAAACAAACAAACAAACAAATAAAGAAGGATCGATCTTTCTCTTTTCCTTCTTTTTCTTAAAACTTGTCATTACTGGTAGTGTTAAGACGTTGCAGTCTTTGTGTACTGAATACTGATACTACTTTTCCATCTTAATTAATTAAGAACCAGGCCAATCTTCTAGACTCATTCAAAATACATACTATATATATATATATATATATATATATATATATATATATATATATATATAGTACGTTCTAACTAAAATAATCAAGAAAATATATAAGGGTAAGTATGTTTGGAAATTTAATTATATACATAAAAATAAATAAATGTCACAATAATCAAAATATCAAAAAAAATTAGCCCAACCTGATTTGGTCAAACATTTCCTACATATGTACTATAAATTAAATATGAGTAATGCGCTTGTCGTGTAATATATCATATTTCGTAAGAACGTACTCTGACTGTTCAATTGACACTTTGACAGTCAGGTCTCATGAACATATATACATAAGACTATAAAATCGATCAATCAATTAAAAAATTAATTCCATGTGATTATTTTTCTAGTTTTGACAAAATTGAAGGAACCATCTTTTATGAAAATGAAAAAGAATAAGATGAGGTTGGGGTGTGTAAAATATTGTTTGTTGAGGTAAACATGCATATACATATTTATATATATTGGAGTAAAAAATAAAGGGGACCAGCCAGAACAGATGGTGACCCAAGCTTGATTACCCGGCCCATGCATTTCTCAACCGACAAGACAACATGTTTCTCTCTCTCTCTCTCACACACACACAGAGTACGTACACGTAGTGAGAGGACTGTTTGTTTGTGCCCCTTAGCAGCAGTATTTATTGTTAGTTGCAGGCATCTAAAGTTATAAGAAGCATGCTGCTGCTACCTATATGCTTGATTGCATGTCTTACAAAAGCCTTACGCCTTTCTCTTAATTACTAGTAGCTAATTTCCTTTCCCTTCCCTTCCCTTGTGCACAATCATTCAATTCAATATATGTATTATATTATACCTCTTTACACCAAACTTCTTCTTCTTATTCTTCTTCTTCTTTCGTATTCACTTTGTTACACCAAAATTTGGTGGAACTAATTTTGTGATCAAACTCTCACTCTATATTTATATATATTTACTATAATTGTGGAAAATTAAATTAAGAAGAAACTAGCTAGCTAGGTAGAATGGATTGGAATGGTAATATTGTTAGACTGCCTAATTTTGTTAATTCTCGACCTCCGGAGAATTCTTTTAGCTATCTCTACAACTACAATTATAACGCCCAGTTCCGAGGTAATTATTTATTTATTTATTTATTAAGTTGATTTTTTTTCCTTTTTTACATTTAATCTCATTTTTCTGGTATTTTAATGTATACTTGCTTGCATATATATGGAACCTAGGCTTTCCCATCTTCTTTATTTATGCTCAATTTTATAATTGTATACTGCATGTATAGAAAATTTTGTACTAGAAAATTAGTTGCAAAAGATTCTCTATTTCACTTTTGTGTCATACTTTGATGTCACATATGCATATGTAAATTGTCAACATATATGTATTTGTGACACGAAATTTGAATAGAAGATTCATCCCAAAAAAACAGTTTATTTTTTATTTGAAGTGTCTTTTTTTTCTCTCTTGATTTCTCAAGAATATTCATGTTTTATACCTACTTTATCATTTTCAAGCACTGTCAAACACATTTCATAGCACTTCTCCGACCCAAGGATGATTCACCACACTGTGGGTATTGGTCTCTTCCGCTATACCAATCACTCATTTGTAATTTTTCTCCTTCTATTAGTAGTATTATTTAACTAATATGTAAAAGGGCAACACTCATGTCCTTTCCTAATTAAGTATTCTGAAATATGAAAGATAAAGCTGGTCATTTTATTCATTAATAAATTTGTCAGATATATAAATCAGACCTCATCATATATCCTGGATCATCCAAATTTAATTAATAATTCACTCTAGTTTGTCTTGCATGCATTAAAATCTGAAAACAACCACTATTAGTAATACACTATATATATATCTACCACCTTTTTTTTTAATATATATATATATATATATATATATATATATATATATATATATATATACTTCCCGTAATTAATTAAATTTTTCCAAGTTTAGATACTATTAAGCCGCAGACATCAATGCCGGAACATCAAGAAATGCTGCAGACAACCTATATGGAGGACAGGAACATAATTAGTAGTAATAATTATGGGCTGGATCCAAAGAAATCCAAACGACTCAGCATGGATCAGTTGGATTCACTGGAGAACAGTTTCCAAGAAGATATTAAGTTGGAACCTGACCGGAAAATGAAGCTGGCTAAGGAACTTGGGCTCCAGCCCAGACAGATAGCGGTTTGGTTCCAGAACCGGAGGGCCCGATGGAAGACTAAGCAGCTTGAACGCTTGTACGATTCGCTTAAACAGGAGTACGACACTGTTTCCAGGGAAAAGCACAAGCTCCAACAAGAGGTATATTTATATATATGTTACTAATTTCTTAATAATTTAATTATTTCCAATTATTAAAGTAATTAATCTAATTAATTAAGTACTTATTATTCTTGGCTAGCCAGTTATTATTATTGATCACCTTTGACATTAATATATATCTATGCATGTGAATAGTGATGGATCGATCATATATATATATATATATATATATATATATATATATATATCATACACACGTACTATGAAATTAATGCAAGCTAGTGTCACACATATTTATTGTTTTGGCGGTTTTAATTTGGCCTTACTTCTCATTATTGTTTGGGTTGTAAAACTTTTAAAACAACTTCGAGTGTCGAAATAAATTTAAATATTTAAAGGAGTTGTTCTTCAAGCAACGTGTAGAGTGTCTCTAATTTTTTTAATATATTTTGTACTCCTGGTCCCATTTTATATGTGGCACCAAAAGTGCAAAATTGAAACCATATCTCTTATTAGATCAAAAAATACTAGTTAAAGATTTTAAATGCAAGAAAAAAATATAATTTCATAAAGTGCCACGATCTAAAGTGCAAAACACTAAATATTAAGATATCAACATATGATTATGTAAGTACAATTAAAAAAATTGGGATCAAACATGCAATTTTTGTTAAGTACAGAACCAAAAATATTAAAGAATTAAGACCGTGGAACGTACTAAAATACAATTTAACCTTGAAAAAATACAAGGAAGGAAAAGTTTTGCATGACAAAGAGCTAGTTTTTCATTCTAACCAAACAGGCGCTAGGCCAGCCTTCTTTTGGCCAGGCTGTGTTTGTTGCCATGCATATAATTAATTTATATATATCACATATATGCAAATTCTTTCTATTTAGTACAATATCAATATATATATATATATATATATATATATATATGTTTCAACTCAAACTATGTATATACATTGTTCATTTTTTCCTTTCTTTTTATCCAAAATTACTAGGTTATGGCATTGAAGGCAATGCTGAAGGATCAAGTGGCCAAGAAGCAATTAGTCTCGACTACAGGGGGCTATAATAATAATAATAATAATACGGATCAAGTAGTAGTAGTTTCCGGTACTGAAGAAACAGTCGAAAGCACATCGATCCCAAGCTCCGACAATACAAACAACAACAACGTTAATCAAATCGCAGATCATTGCAACTATGTGGATGATGACTACAATCCATTGATGATCATGCCTCCTGCATATTGGGCTTCTTTGCCCTCTTGTCCTTGATTTTATTATGAAATGGTGCTGGCTTAATTTAGTTAATTTATTTTCTAGGTCCTAACAAATTAATTAGGTACTTAATATTAATTTTAGGACATGTAGTTTATTATATAATTAGTTAGCATGGCAGCTCAGAGTACGTACGTAGAGGTTGTACCAATTTAAAATGTGGACTGTTTGGTTGGTGACTATATTTGCTCGCTAGCTAGCTTCAAGAATTCAAGGAGTGACTCAAATAATTCATATCCTTATTTAATTTAATTAGTAGCGTAAGTGTTACTTCATTTTTATTATTGAAAGGTTGGATGATTGTTGTTATTATTTTCTGTTTCTGCTTATTTGATCTTTATTAAACCTGTCCTCTTGCAAGAATTAATTAAATTTCATGTTGTTTACTAAAGTAGTATTTGGAATTAATATATTAGTTTATTCACGATTGTTCACTACGTACACATAAGTGTTAAGAGTTAGGTGCTCGAATCCTTAATTACTAGGATAAAGATAATACAAAGAAATTAAATAATCACGATTAGTAGAAGTTTCGTCGCAATCTAAAATTATAGACAATTAATAAATAATAATGTGTTTTTAGTTCCACGGGATTGGATCATTGGAACCTTAAATTATAAATTTTGCACTTTTGGTCCTTACTCTTAGAAAATTGTAAATTTGATAAAAGTAATTACAATATTTTGTACTATTAGTTCCGTAGAATAGTTATTTTTAATCACTACAAGGAAATTTGATTTTAGTAACAAAATATTAAGTGGCATTGTTGAACTTGTCACTTTTTACATATATTTAGTAACAAAAATATTAGTTTTGTCACAATAACAATAGTGACAAGTGCAATAGTGACAATATATTTTTAAGTTGTCAATAACGGCTATTAGTGATAAAAGTTTGGAACTTAAGTTATCACCATTGACAATTAGTGACACCCTTTCACTGACATCCTAGCGATAATAAATATTGTCACTATGATTTAGTGACAACATTTAAGTTGTCACATTTGAGGTATCACTAAATGTCAATAGTGATAACTTTTTCATATTTCTTGTTATTATTGTGTCTATATACATCATTTTAGTGACGATATTTTAATTCTTGCCACTTTGTCATTTACTATTTTGTCACTAAAATTAAATTTTTTTTTACTGAATTTTAAGCATTTTTTATCTCGATGATTTAATATTTTTACTACACTTTTGGTCCCAAATAATTAAATGAAATATGCGATGATACCAAAATTGTAAAAAGTAAATTTTATATTTATAAAGAGCGAGCGGATAGTCAATTCCTTCAATCTCTCAACAATATTTGTTCATATTTAGATGGTGGACTAATTAATTAACAAACAGTTGAGAAACTATAAATTGGATTTAGGAATTATTGTTCAATCATAGAGTTTATTAACTGGTAGCTATACATAAGCTATGGTCGATAATTGCAATGCAATTAATTAGTTTCACAGAGAAAGGAAAATTAGGCAACCCTAATGACAGCGAAATTAATTGTTCTTCCCTGGGAACTTGGTTCATATTAATATATATATATATATATAATAAGCCAGGTGTCCAAGCTTACACCAGAATAATTTTGGATCCTCGTAAACCTTGTCTTAGAATCGGGATATAAATTGACCATAAAATTAATTTCATGACCCGATATAAAGATTAAGTTTATGAATTATTCTTAGCAACCTCGCAGATTATGATTTACTAGCTAGTAACTTACTGGATCTTTTTTTCTTTTTCTTTCTGCTACGAGTTTAATGGGCTTTATTTAAAAAATTAGTTGCATTTCGTCATGTGCTAGATAATGCTATTGGGCCAATAAATCGGCCTAATTGTGTTGGGACAAAGAATTCAAGCAAAAAATGGTAATCGGAAAGCCTGCTCTGTTTGGATTATTTTTTATCTTTGTGTCAACTCAATTTGAAAGTTTGAAAGATTGTACCGAATTATGTGCCAGATATTTAGATCGGAGTTTATTAGTCGACCGTTAGTCAAGTGGTTAAAGATAAGACTTCACGATCAGAAGGTCATGGGTTCAACTTCCAAGAATGTGAATATTTATTTAATTTCGTACTAGCCTCTCTCTAGTTTAAAAATTAATACTATAAAACTAGTTTCAAAGAATTGAGTGAGTAAAATGTGAGAATTTCAACAACCACATATTTACAATGACCTTTAATAATCACAGAGTTCCAGAGCTTCTCTTTAACATGTAAATCTTAGCTAAGACAAAATTTAAATTGGATTATGAGTGGTTAGACTATTTAATTTATATAATGTGATTAATCTACTTGTGTTTGAAATTTTGAAAATGTCTTTGGATTAGTTTTTGCATGTTTGAATAGAATAAATCATATGTGATCCTTGTAAAATTAATTTTGTTAAGTCAAGATGAAATATACTTTTTTCTAAATTAAAGAAAAAAGGAGGTGACAACTAGCAATCATGTTTTATTTATATAAATGAAAAAAAGGAGGTGACAACTAGCAATCATGTTTTATTTATATAAATGAATTAAAACTACAACTAGCAGACCCACATGGGCACACAACAAAACAAAGTACTAGATGGTTGGTCAATGAGGCATTGACCAACTCCCACATTGCTTCATTATGAATTTCACATAATGGAGAATTAAGGATTGGTCAATTAGGCATTGACCAATCCCTCTATTCATGTGTTTCTACGTCTTCAATTTTGACCTTCAAACAATCCTTCAAATTTGAAAAATTATTGGCTACTGCAAAAATCTAAAAATCCCATGAATTCATGGTTATGTATCATCCTTATGCTTTTCTCTACTCCAATAACACCTGCAATTTTCATGGAAAACAAAAGAAGATATAATTACCATTTAGCAAACTCAATTGTATAAAAATGTGAAGAGAAATATTAATAAATATTTTTTCAATAATTACCCATGGTGAGAGCACTTGCGAAAATGACACCGGAGAGTATAAACACTATAATTGAAGCCCTCCTTAGAATTGCCACCATTTTTCTTATGAAACATTGTCCCCAGAAGCCAGCCAAAATAGACACACCCATGAGGTACAAAGCTACAAAATAAATTTTGTGGGCATTGAATTGTGCTTTCTCGGAAAATAGTTATCATAGTTTGAAAGAAGTAAAAAAGAAATCGATTGATCTAAAAACACATACCATATGGAATTGGAAATCTTTTGAGGAGATAAAACTCAACCACAGATAAAGATGAGGAGAACATCATCACAAAGGTTGCTGTCGCGCTAGCTACCTGATACATACAGTTCCAATTCATCTAAATGAAACAGTGACATTTCATCGATACCTTTCATTCAATAAATGTCAAGTTGCACATCAAATTATTACTGAAAATTTGACAAATCTGGTAGCTGTAACTTTCATTCAACTGATTTGTTAACACAATTGCACTAACATCTAAAAGTATATCAAGCATGATGAAACTTCTATTAATTTTTTACCAATTGCTATAAAATCAAGTCGGTTAGACGTCCCATATGTTCTAATTTTATCGGAGCCAAATATCTGGTTTCCATGTCTAGAATCAACTTGGACATTAATTTTCAAGAATTGAAATATAAATGCAGTATTATATATTGTGGAAAAAGAGCATACCTGAGGGATAACGCCAATCTCGAGCAAGAGAGGACCAAGAATGAAACCGCCACCCGAGCCTAATAAGCCACCGACTGTGCCACCTAGGATGCCACAAAGGGCACAGAATGCAAGATTAGTCGCGGTCCATTGTATTGCTGCCTCACATATGTGTTCTGCATTTCCATCCCTTCTCCTTTTCTTGCTTTCTTTGTATAATTTTACGCATTCATACCAAAATACAGCTAGAGCAACAGGGAGCTGTGAAGATGAAAATAGAGAATATTACTTAGATCGGTTGCTAAAATTTCGAGCAAATGTAAAACAAGGTGAGACATTTATGTACCTGTAACAAGTTGAGCACCCAGTAAAACGGACTACAAGCCTTTGTATCATTCTATTTAACAAAAAAAGAATAGTTAGAATAATGCGTATTGTTATTATGTTATTGTATTTAGAAAAGAAAATGGTGTATATTCACTTGCCTTGATCACTTGAAGTAGCAAAAAGCCAATCCATACAAGGAGCAGGACCAAAATTCTCTTAACATTTAGGTTGTCCTTCATGATTTGCTATAATGCGGAAACGTTAATTCAACCTCAAAAGTTTAAGAAACACACTACTTACAAACTTTATTAAACAAAATTAATTATGCTCACCGAGGCAGTTTTCTCCTCTCTAGGAACCAATGGTTCATATACGGTATCAATCAGCACTGGCAAATAAAAAAGAGAATGCAAGTGATCAGCCCTTTTCTATAAATTTAGATCCTAAAAGAAAATAAAAAGTCAAACTAGCTACGTTTTATTTACTTACGCTCTCCACGAGAATTAGCAAATGTGTGTCTGTCTTCCATGGATTTCTGCAATTATCCAACACAAAAGGGAGATGCGTATAAATATTACATTTCTGTAAGTGTTTAAGGTATGATGCTCTTTAGTTCAATTTAATTTAGGTCACTGTAAAACTTTTTAGCACTTCAATATTAATATTACTGCTCTGACTTCTGAAAATCCCCTCCATAAGTATCATAATATTTGATGAAATACTACTAAAAAAATATATTATTCGGCCACGAGTAACTAACCTTTAAAATAGTTTCCTCCTTCCACATTTCAATCGCCTTAACAAACGACCTAGAAGAAGTCCCTGTAGACAACATGTATAAAAAAAATATAAAAAAAATTGCAAAACTTTGACTGTCGATAGCGATATACCATCTTATCATAAATACTAATAACTAAGTTCTCCTAACTATATCATTCTCAACCACTCATTAAAATGTAATAATGATTAGTCAACCGTAGTAGCGTACCTATGAACAAAATGATGATTAAGACGGTGATTAGCCAATAAGGGAAAACAACACTGAGAGAGACACCAATTGTGATACCAAGCATGAGCATAGGCTGAAACAAAAGGGCCAAATCGTAATCGATAATCGGTACTTCTCTGCACGGATGGGGTACCCTTAAGTTGTACCAAACTGATGAAGCTGATGCACCCATTATCATGCCTGCAGTTCAAATTACATAATTAACCTCAATCTTCAATCAATTTTCCAAAACTTCTTAAGCCAAGAAAATTAGTTCTTACATTTTGAAATTGCAGCAGCAGATTTGGTGTCAAAGCCTACAACAAGAGTTAGCATAGGGACAAAAATGCCACCCCCACCAACACCACCCACTGTTCCACATGCTGAACCCAAGAATCCTATTATTGTTGCCAATACAACTCTCCAGCTAAACCTTAATTCCTGTCACATGCCACAATTAAATAAGAGTGTAAAGAACAGCATATGTTGAAGTTCTATCGAGAATGAAATTGTATTTGAGTTTGGTTTCATTGTTAAACAAACTGAGCTCGAACGAGCTTTTAATGAACTGTGTTCGAGTGAGTATATGTTAATTTTTAGCTTATTGAGACGGACTTCAATCAATAGAGCTTATTTTTTATTTTTTTTTCAAAATTATTTGATTTATATAATGAACCAAACCCAGACCATTCTTTATTGAACCAGCTCTAGTCGAATACTCGAATATCGACACAAACAAAAAAAAGAAAAGATTTTTTAGTTTATTGTAAATTAACAAAAAAACCAATCAAAAGCTTAAAGCTACAGAAAAATCTCATATGAACTAATTGACATATAAAACTGGGAAATTGGATAGAAAAGAAAAAGGGAAAAAACTTACAGGCCAAACTTTGTCTAAGGTTCCAGAAATCCGTTGCAAAAAGAGATTGGAATTTGACGACGATGGATTTGCATAACCGCCATTGTAATAATTTTGGACGAAATAAACCGATAAGACAGCCACAGAAAAGGCTGTTAACAGGTACGCCACAAACCCTTTTGCTGCCATGGCCGTATACGAGTGTAGAAAAGTGATTAAAACGCCAATAAATACCCTTTCGTTTTCCCACCGTATAATGTAATTCTACAATCTCTTTTTCTCCGCCTGTTCTTTTAGTAAAAAAATTATATTTCCACAATTTATAATCTCCAAAGGATTCCTCAACGAATATAGAGTAGGAAAGAGAAAAACACCAAAAGGAAGATTATAATGAGGACTCGTTATTATAGGAGAGGAGAGCCAATAAGTAGAACCTTTTTCATGTGACAGGGATAAGGCCCAATGTAACACGTCAGATAAATTTTGCTCTTTTGTAAACAAATTAAAGAATGAATATTTGTAGACACATTGTTGCTGTGTATTTATTTATTAAAAATGCCCTCAACATTAAATTCTATTCAATGTTTTTATTTATTATAAGTTTTTTGGTAGGTAAGATTTTATTTTTGGTCCTTTAAAATGCCTAAATGTTAAAATTAGCTCTGGTATCTAGGGCTGAAAATCAAACCAAGCTACTCGATACTCGACTCGAGCTCGTCCGATAAAAGCTCGTTTGAACTCGGTTCGTCACACTAATCAAACAAGTTTGAACATCTTTTTTCGTTCGATAACTTTTGAAGCTTGGCTCGAGCTCGACTCGATGAGCTAAAAATTCAAAAAATACATGTAAAATATCAAGCTACTCGATACTCGGCTCGAGCTCGTTCGATAAAAGCTCGTTTGAGCTCGGCTCGATTGAAAATCAAATCAAGCTCAAATACAAAATTTCAAGCTCGATAAAAATCAAATCAAGCTTGAACAGTGTGTCGTTTGGTACTACTCGGCTCGATTACAGCCCTACTGGTATCTCGACAATTTAATTTTGCCCTTAACCAAAACTGATTTTGAGTTTGATCTGCAAATAGAAAATTTTGAATATTATTTTATTCTTAAAAAATTTATTAATATAAAATATAAATACTTGAAACTAATAATTTAAATATACTTGATAATAAGAAAAATAAATTGAATTAAATAATAAATAAGGTCATTTTTCATTTTTATTTAAATTTAAGAATATCATTAAGTTTTACCCATTTTATTTGGTGTTGATCCTTTGTGTCTTACATATTTTTATCTTTCTATGAAAATTACTAATTAGAGAAGCAAGATAGATATATTTATTTATTTGTTTTAACAATATTAATAATAGAGGAGGTGTTTGTAATTATTAAGACCTCATAAAAGGTTCTTGTAATTACATCTAACCTCTGGAGAGTGAATGTAACTTTCCCTTATTTATTAGGTGCTTGCAAAATACTATTTTTTTAATAATCAGGGGTCTGTCTCGCCCCACACCTTACAGAAAAATAAGTGGTCGAAGTTTTATTTAATTTTGTTAGATTGCAAAAGTCCAAAACAGTCCAAACTCAAAAGCATGTCTTTTACGCCTATTCTATTTTGGCTTTATGGAGTGCATACTCTGTTTTTGGGTGATGCAGCACGAGATAATACCTACCTGCACGGGAAAGAATATTGATGATGATATCATAAAACTGTGTCGTCAGTCGTTTTTTGGCTAGTGATTCAGTTTGAATTTGATACGTTACTATGTGAAGATGCAATAAATGGAATATAGACTTACTAATTTTTATTTTTTAAAAGTATTGAAGTCTTAATCTTGACTTAATTCGTATTGCGATGTGTCGAACATATTAAGTGAGATCATTTTCAATAAAAATTCAAACTTAAGTTCACCATGTTGTGTTGCTAGCTAATCTCTTCCACTAAATCATTCATATATTGGTTAATCTTATTAATTTATTATTTGACAAATTATAAAAAAGAAATGATAAACCGTTCTTTGGTAAATCATCTTAATAACATGAGTAAATATATTTTAAATTAAAATTATTATATTATTCGACAAATCATACTCGGGCAAATACAAGTTTGAATTTCCGTCTGGAGAGGTTCTTAAGTAATGTGTCGATGCGCGTCGACTGGGATTAATCAGGTATGTTACCTGAATATCTTTGGGGGAAAAATCGACAAAAAGTCATAGTACATTAGATTATGCCCCAAAACATTGGATGTATGATTTTGAATCCCATTAGTAGTATGAGTCTTTATATAGTTTAATACTAATCGTATTAGTATATATAAAATTTAAATTTACTGCAGGTGAAACAAACAAATTTATTAATTAGCGTCTTCAAACTTCACCAGTTTATAATCTAAGCATAAAAAGGCTTTAATTTCCATAAACCTTGAGATTTATAAATTTCATTTTCTTCATTTACAAACTTATCAACTTACCAAGATTCTTTATATAAAATTCGAGTTTACAATTTGTTAAAGGGATCACTTACTAGTTACTATCAATTAGCGGGTCGAGAAAAGTTTAAAATAGTATTGCATACCAACCAAGAAATGAATATTCATTCCGTCCCAAGTCGGAAAATGAAAGAGTCCTAAAGTATAGACATAAATTAAGTGTGATTTTCATTTATATATTGTAGAGTAAAATATATAAGACACGCTACCTTAATTTTGATGGTCAACTTATTAATAGGTAAGTATTGATTTTCATTTTAAACTGTTTATTTAATTTTCTTCTATGTCGTATACCTCGTAATAGAGTATTTGTCGTATACAATTATTATTAATAATTATTATTATTGGCTGCATTACTCATTTGGTCAAATACTTTTTGGTTCTATTTTATCTTATAATGTCCCAGAACAAGCTTTTTTTTCTTACAAGAAAACAAATATTCCACTAAATTTGTCTATCAACTATGACGTGTCAAGGTTAAAACAGTAATAACAATAGAGAAAAGACATTTGTAAAACTCTTGTATCTAAAACTCAATACCAGAGAACATTACGAATGTGTGTCCACGGGGTCGAAAGTTCTGGACTGTTGTAGTAGACTGGAATTATATTGAGGTTGCCAACTAGCCCAGTGGGAGTGGCCCAAAGGACATTGTTTTCTACCACCTCTAATCAACAAACTTATTGATAGCCTTTCAACTTGGGCTGTCGGGATTTTTTTGCATTTTGCACCCTCGAAATATAGAAAATAGGCATTTTGCACTCCTAAAACTTAAATTTAACACTTTGCACCCTCGAAATATGAAAAATGCAGCACTTTGCACCCTCGTTTATTTTCAAGCAAAAATTCAAGGGCAAAATAGGTAATTCAATAGTATTGGCACTTTGCACCCTCAAAACATGAAAATTTTGCACTTTGTACCCCCAGAAATAAAATTAGCACTTAACACCCTTTGATTAAGAACAAATCAGCAATTTTCACCCCCGAAACACAATAAATCGGCACTTTGCACCCCAAAAAAATCCTCAAATTTAGAAAACCCAAACCCTTCGTTTTTTTTTTTTTTTTTGTCAAAGTTGACTATCAAAGTGAAAAAAATCTAAGCAAAATAGGTAATTCATTTTTAACTTAAATTTTGCAAAATACAATTATAAATACTAGAATACTCATTTCTCTCTCCATTTTTCTATTCAACAATATACCCATAAACTAAATAAACTACAAGTAAACTTCTCGAAGACCCATTGTTTAATTCAACATATCAAATACCCGTAAATAATTACCTATTTTGCCTTGAAAAAAATTCACCTTAATGGTCAACTTTGCCAGAAAAAATGAGGGGTTTGAGTTTTTTTTTTTTTAATTTGAGGGTATTAAGTGTTAGTTTTGTATTTTGGGGTGCAATGTGTCCATTTATTGTGTTTCGAGGGTGCAAGTTGTTAATTTGTTCTTAATTAGGGAGTATTAAGTGCTAATTTTATTTTTGGTTGGGAGGGGGGGTGCAAAATGTCAAATATTTAAAATAGAATTACCCATTTTGCCCTAGAGTTTTTGTTTGAAAATAAGAGAGGGTGCAAAGTGCTATATTTTTTTCATATTTCGAGGGTGCAAAGTGCTAAATCTAAATTTCGATGGTGCAAAGTGCCTATTTCCCATGTTTTGATGGTGCAAAGTGTAAAAAACCATGGGCTGTCAACTGGGTTAGATTCGGATTAGATTGGGTTCGGTCCATATCCAATTCCAAATCCATTTATGTTGTTGGATTTGACCGGATCTAGGTTTTGCTCGGATATAATTTTGTCGAGTCCATCGAATTTTGTTTGAATTTAGTTAGAAATCAGATTTTAGCTGTCCGAACTCCAAAAATCCTCAATTTAAAAATTCATGCCAGACCTTTTTTCGAAAACAATGCTCTAAACGTTACAATTTCATTAAACTTCACGTGCTCAATTTTTTTTTCGAAATTCTGTTAGCTTCAACATTGAAAGATGTTCAACACATCTAATCACTTGATTCAAATAAAAAACAAATAACATTGAAAACATTAGTATTAATATCAACTATATATTTTGAATTAAGATCTTCCAAAATCGAATAAATTTATCAATTTTTTTTTTCAACCCTAAATCAGTTTGATCACTAAGGCCATCTCCAGCCTAAAGGGGGAGGCAAATAAATGGAGGGTAGTCGGCTGAAGATGTAAATTTTTTGGTGGCAAGGCGAGGGTAACTGGGGGTGCATCAAGGCAAGCAAGTAGACAATGATTGCATATTTAATTAAATTTCTTATTTGTGTTTAGTCGTTTTTTATTTTCTTATTTTTATGAATGTCTTATTTATTATTATTATTATTATTATTATTATTATTATTATTGTTATTGTTATGTGAGATTGGAGAAAGTTTGAAATTGAATTAAATATTTTAAATTGTTGGTTCGGTTGGAGATGACAGACTAGACAAGGTAGACAGGCAGACAAGTCGACAGACATGCTGCAAAAAGGGAACTATTATCTACTTCGAGTAGAAATGACTCAATAAAATACAAAAAATGTTCAACTAACAAGTATAAAGAATATTCACTAACAAGACTAGTATTACCACATCAATTGAGATTCAAACTTATGATCTTTGGATCATTAGATTTAGACTTTTCTATTAGGTTAAGCCTCCTCGGCGTCCACTTACGTTACTTACTAATACAAAAATGTATATAATATCATTTTCTTTCAAATTCAATATTTCTTGAGAAAACATGTTTTTTTTTTCCTAAAAAAAATCTTGAGAAAAAATCAATCAATCAATCAATTAACCCATATTATTTTGTTGGTGTGGGGTTGACTTGGATAGACTCGATCATAGAAAAAATAATTGCAGTTTCGACCCAACTCATAGGCAGCTCTGGTGTTTGCCTAGGGCCCCCAAGTTTTTAGGATCCCCTTCCCCCGGCTAGTTATTAGTGGCCCAAAGCCCAATTTTTATTTTTTATAATAATTAAGCCCAAAACCTTTATCCCCACAGTACATTATATATATAGTAGAGAGGTGTAGCAATTTTCAGTTCACAAATTTTTTTTACTAAGAAGATGAAACGTCTTCGGTTTTCACCAAGTCACCAACATTCTTCTCCATTAATTTAGCACAATCCACAAGAAAAAATTTCATTTTATCAAACCATAATTTTTGTCTAAATATGCTTCATGCCTAATGCCTTCAGCCTTCCTATATTCATTAATCATTATCTTCTTCAACATCATCTTCACTTTCTTACTATTTTGCTATTGCGCCCTAAAATTGAAATAGCATTTTTTTTCCTTCTAGTTTATAATTAATTTTGGACAATTTTAATTGGAAATTGCCCGGGATAATTTTTTCTACAAAGATATTTAAAAGCATACAACAATGGATTTGTACTTTTTCTCTATTGCATGTAGTTTTTCTTTATGTTGTTTATTTAGTTACTTAATGAATTGATGGGTAATATTTATTATGTTATTGCATGTACATCAATTAGCAAATAAAATAAATTGGTTGATAAGCTCATAGTGTTTGATCTTGCCCTTGTTGGCTTACGACTCATTAATTTTTAGGTTCTATTGTTTCTTGCCAAAATTATATTTATTTATTTATTGATATTTGTTTCTTAATTATAATTTTATTAGTACTGTGTGATAATTTTTAAGTTATTATGTCTAGTAGAAAATTGTTATCCAAATATACCTGTAAAAGTTGCATATGCTTAAAGAAGTTTTTTCAAATCATTAAAATTAATAAAAACATGTTTTCGTTCGACAATGACACAAGAAATATTAAGTAATTTGACTTTTTATCTATAGAAGAAAATATGATGGAAGAATTAGAATATGAAGATTTAATAAATACTTTTGCGTTCTAAATGAGCAATAAAAATTATGTTTACGTAAAAAAATTATTGCACAAGAGCCCCGATTTTTTATTTTGCCTAGGGCTCCCAAAATCCCTGGACCGGCCCTGAGGAGTTTTATTTCAAGTCAATTCAACATACAAATAAGATCCTTTTAAATTCTAGCCTATACCTATAAAAAGTAATCAAAATTGAAATCAATCCTTAGAAGCACTCCATAACAATACCAAACAATTAATCAACTAAGTAGAAGTAAAAGTTTTTTTTTTATTTTCTTTTACTTGTTTTAACTTTTGCAAGATGCGGAAATGGGACACTGTCAGTGTTCATCGTGAACCTGAACGTTAAGCCTTCTCAACCAAATGGAATGCAATATCATATGAAACACGTCAAATCTTTTGGGAGGCGTATTCACCTCAAAATGTCGCCTCACCTGAATCCCTCTCCTCTGCATCTTCACATACTGCCTCATCGGAATATCCATAAGAATCTTTTTCAAGTTCGGAATATCCTTAACCGGAATAATCACCGAAAATGTCTCCCAATTCATAACATCACTGAATGGAATTACATAATTATCCTTAATCAAAACCGGCACACATCCCATGTAAAGCCCCTCCACCATTCTCGGGCTGGCCACTTCGTACCCACTTGGACAAATGCAGTATCGGCTTTTTCTCATCATTCCGTAATAGGACATATTTTGGGGGAGGTATTTGTAAATTTGCACATCCGGGTCGGATTTGTTTTCCCAGTGTTGGAGTAGGATTGGACGGATCGGGCCGTGGACTCCGCCCGCGTAGAAGACTAGTATTGGGCGTTTTGAGGGAGGTGGGCCGCCGATCAAGCCTTGGGTAATTCCGCCGGGGAGATGGATTTCTGGGATTGAAACGTCGCGAGATGGGTCGAATTGTTCCGATGTGTTGGCGTTACATAGAGCTCTGATTGCGTTCTTGTGTAGATTCGGGATCGCAAATGAAATCTCTGGCCCCTGCAAACAATTTGATGACTACAATTTAACCCCGTGATATATATATAATCAAATAAGCAAACTAATTCCTTGAAAAAAAGATAGCTCAACATAATGTTCATTGCCTATCTTATACTTTCAAACACTTAATTTTCGTGTTAAGATCAAAATGACCATATTAAAAAATTATCATCACTAGGCTACCACCCACTTTCTGGTTTCACGAGGGGTATGGTAGATTGCCCACTTAGAAATATCTTTGGGAGGTTAAAATTGTCTTTTTAGCATAAAAATAGAGGCATATGAACCATTTTTTTTTTATAACTCAGGTGTTCAAGCTTACTCTAGACTAATCCTGAATCATCAGAACCCTTGTTCTAGAACCCTCAAGGATGTAAATCGCAGGATGTGCCTCCAGCAAGCCTCGGGATCCCACCATACTGTTGTACACTCTGCGCACAAAGGGGTCTTCGCCACAAATGATCCTTAGATAGACCCATGAAAATACTTCCATCTAAGTTCCAAATGGGATTCGAACCCCACCCTTGCCGCTGGAGCAAGCCTTATGAATTGTTGGTCAGCCAGTTGGAGATAACGTGCATATTATTTTCTTATAGGAATGTAAGATTGTCTATTATACATATCTATCTCGCGGAAAGTAAAATTCTAATAAACTATTCAAATTTGCAAAGATTTAATTATTGATGGAAATCGATCGTTACCCAGTCATGGCAAGCAAGCATGAAATGATCAGCCCCGAGGCTTCGATTCCAGTAAGGGTGATTTTGAGAAATGACATTGATGTAATCTGAGGCTGTATTTTTCATGAGAGTCCAGTCATGAGAGTCGGGAATGTAAATAACTTGAGTTATCATTGTTACACTGAATGGAAGGAAGAACAAATGAGCCTTGTTTGGATCAAATGTTCGAAATCCGCTGACTTCCATGTTTTGAATGAAGATACCCTCAATCGCATATGTGTGCTTGCACGGACCAAAATGAAACACAGGGGGATCTCCTTCTTCGTAGATATATATTTTCAATGTCTTTTCCATTTCCAAATAGCTCCTGCAATATTTGATGAGATTTAATAATGAGGTTTCTCAAAATTGTATCCCTTTTAGCAAAAGAAATTCTTGCACAATTTATTTTTGTTATAACCAATTATAGTAGAATTTTTTCAAAACATAGGTTAAGTCACATATACATTATGATTAATTTATGAATGAATTTGTACCTGTGGAAGACTTTGGGATTCCAATACATAGGCCCTTTGGGAACATAATCAGGGTCTTGTGTTGCATTTCTCCATTGGGCTTCATTTTTAATGGCAGCTCGTGCTTGTGCTAAATTTGCCTCCAGCTTATCCAAATTGCTGGTGAATATTTTTTGCGGTGTTGGATCATGAGTTCTTGTAACATTAAATCCTCTATTTTTCACCTGCCCATAGATAACAATCCGACATTGCAATGATTTGATCAATATTTTAAAAAATAAATCTTTATCGCGAATTTGATTTGTTTTTTTCTTTTGAACAATTTGACCAATTTTGTTTCATATATACTACAATACTTATGTTTGTTAACGTGTACTTAGTCAAGATTTTTGAAATGAAAACCATTTGGATCTGGTGACTTGATATAAAAAAATTCAAAAGTTAATTAGCAAAATAATTTTCATTTTTATTTTATGGGGGTAAATACTAGATACTCCCATGTGAAATTTTTATTGCATGTAACTCCTCTGTTTGTTTTTTAAAACAGATCATGTAACCCCCAATTTGTAAGAATATAAGTCATTTTGTAACAATATATTTTAAGAACATTTTTTGTTCCACTTCAAGTTGGTCTCTACAACTTCGCATAAAATAAGCCGATCTGATATGACCTAATTTGAACATGTTGGTGATTTTGTGCTGAGTTTTTAAAAGTAAAAGGTAGTCATGAGAATAAAAATTCTACCAAAAAAAAGTACAAGGGGATTCTATGCAATAAAAATTTCACAGAATAGTTTCTTGCATATTTCACACAATACATAGGAGTATCTTGCATTTCCCCATGTTTATTGATGCAATAAATAAAGATTTAGTCCTTCTAAATAATTTGTTTCCACCAATACAAAATGGAAGTATCTTTTCAATATTCTCTATATTTATCTTACAATCTAAATTTATGCTCAGAATATCGAAAGATTTTGATTTGATTACACCTCCAAATATATCTAAATCAACTTAAATAAACTATCTAAATTTCCTTATACCACAATTTTATAAGTCTAAAATCCTAGACCCTAAAAACTCCAATTTTTAAATCATTATAAAAAAGAGGGCGAATGTTTACTCTGCTTATTCTTAATTTCTATTTCTCCAATTTTTTCCCTAGCTAGGTTAAAAAGGTATTGGGGCATCTGAAATGAGTCTCCTTATTAGGAAATTAAGAAGGTATATTATTATTATTAGGGTTGCTAATTTGGTTGGATCATGAAAATAACGTCTTTTAGGCATAAAAAAGATGAAACATCCCATTTTTCATAATTTCTTGCTAGGAAAAATGTGTTAGATACGTTGAAAAATGGTGATTCATACCCTTTTTTCACGTTCTCATTGTTCAAATAATCTACTTCATTCCTTCAATCTATACAATTAATGGTAAGTTACCCTTGAAAAGTCACTTGATTTCTTAAAGTCAAATTCATTTCTCATATTTTCATATTCTACATGAACGGTTTCCCAAAAAGAAATACTCTAGAGGACACTTAATAAGAAATGTATTATAATTATTATATAGAGATCATATATCAAGTTATAGTAATTTTAATTTTGTCATAATAATGTAATTCATAATAAAAATGAAATAATTTTTTGCTCCCATTATCATGTATAATTACTTAGTGACACATATAGGGTAATTTTTTCTAAAATGAAAAAGGGATTAGTGGCAATTCAGTCACATTTTTCATCGGTATTCTTATAATCTTCAAAATCATATTAATTGAAATAAATAGCATCACATGCATAAAATAAACTCTTAAAAAAATTTAGCTAAAACAGCTCCTTTCAATATTAAAAGGTTCAACGTCTCCCTTAGCCTTCCAAAAGCTTTCTTTTTGTGTTAAGACTAATATTGTCCCTATACAATATTATAAATAAATAAATAATTTATCACCATAAACAACCTTTTTTTTTAAATTTCACTATGAAGTAATCTGAAGTTTTTATAGGGAGGTAGAGTGCTATAGGCCATAAGGAATAAATTGCTAAATTTAAAATGGAATATAAATGGGGTAAAAAATTGTCATTTCATCATAAAATAGAGTTCAAGTTAAATTTTACGTACGAGAATAACACAAAACGCGCTAAAAAGACGTAACAACCGTGTTTTGATTTCATGATTGTGAATTTTTTTTAAATACAAATTAATCAATAGGAATATCTCTTATAGGTAAATCGCTAATCACCATAAGGAAAAAACCATTGTTTCTTTTACGCCTCTAGCAATAAAGGAATATAAACTTAGAATAAAATGCAAATCAAGATTTCATACTTTTTCCCTTAGTCACTTATATGTAGATGTACTAGACAAGAAAGAAAGAGAATTTAATTTAATAAACGATAGAAAACTTACTTGTTTCCGATTCAAGCTATCATCGACACGCAATTCCGAAGAATAATTACTTGATGTAATTTTAAACTCTCTTCCACGATCATGATTTGAATACAAGTACGTTTGTAAGTAATTAGAATTAAAAGAAAGAATTGAAGCGTTTGGACCGACGAAACAGACCACGGCCGCGGCCACAAGAAGTGGTAACAAAAACCATAGATGCTTTAGAGATATTGATATTGAAGACAACATCAATAAGAAAAAGAAAAAGAAAAAGTTGCCTTCTTACGAAAAAATAGTTAATGATTTTTTAGATTTAGAGGGTAGAGATTTGGTGTTAATATGAGTTTCTTGGTAAAATGAGGGCTGAAATAATGGAGTGTGGGAAGAGGAAAGAATGTGGGCGTTATTTAATTTGCGACTTTAATATGAAGTTTCCATGCAAAAATGGTATGTTAATAATTACATAATTGAATTTTCCTTTATAGTCCAAATCTTTTACCTTGTACGTTGTTTATTTGATTGTTGACCGAAATTAATTATGGTATATGCCCAAACTTTAGGCTCTTGAAAAGTTAAATCACTTACATAAGATGTATTATCTTGTTCCAAAAGGTGAAATCGCTCACCCCAGACGCCCCTCACTCCTTGCCCGATGGGATTGTGAGATGAGGTAAATCATGGTGACTCAACCGGCATCAGAGGCTGGGACCAGTGACATTCTCGATTTCATTTTGTATGCCCAAAATACTCCTTCTAAATCCTCCTCCTATGGTCTCCTTTTGCTTTCGATCTTAGTTGTAAGATTTTATGTAGAATTCGTTTTATTACTTCTACTTGCCCATTTGCTCGTGGTTTTGACATATAAGTGAACCGTTGGGTTATTCCTATTTCGGTGCACCATCGTTGGACGTGCCTATTGGGAAACTGAGTGTTTTTATCAAAAGAAGAATTACGTAACCCCCAATTCACATACCGAATTTTGTTGTGTGCATCCTTTGCCTCAATAACAATGACTAATCATTTGACCAAATTTCACCCTTTTGTGTTTGAAGAAGGTGTATCGAGTGAGTAAATAAAAAGTGAGATTTTATGTACTATTTAATTTCCTGCGATTATGGAAATAAGGAAGGAGCCATCCTTCCGAATTCAAACCTAAAATTTCTTGTGATCGACAATAAGTATTTTTGAAATCATTTTCTGATTGAAATGATTTTTAAAATCCGAGTATATAATTGAAAAAATTGGGTTGCAAACTATACATAACATTTATGTCTATGTTCAATTTGGATCCATATAAATTGGGTCAAACTTCATTTAAGATTGAGTTTTGACAAATTTCGGCCCAAACTCCAGGCTTTGAGTCATATCGATAACAACCCAAATCTACTTAAAACATATGAAATTATTTATTTGAGATAAAATCACTTTTCCTTTTTTTTGAGAAAACGTAAAATCACTTTTATCATAGGAATTAACTATGTCTCGGCTCTTCTTAACTAGATATTATAAGAATTAACTCGTGGTTCTTTGTATAACACTAAAATTGAAGCTTCTTCTTGTCATCAAAATTGAAGGTGATCTTCCAGTTAACAACTTAACAGATTCCATTAATTAAATTATGGAGTAATATATTATTTTCAAAACAAATTAAATATAAATCATATGGTATGGTACAAAAAATAGGAGTACATAAGTAATAAATGGATTTAGTAAACCAATAAAAGTTGTTCACTGTTGGTCATGAAACTGAACATTGAGCCTTCTCAACCAAATGGAATGCAATATCATATGAAACACGTCAAATCTCTTTGGAGGCGAATTCACCTCAAAATGCCGCCTCATCTGAACCCCATTCCTCTGCATCTTCAAATACCGCTTCATCGGAATATCCATTAGAATCTTTTTCAAGTTCGGAATATCCTTTACCGGAATAATCACCGCAAAAGTTTCCCAATTCAAAACATCACTGAACGGAATTACGTAATTATCCTTAATCAAAACCGGCACACATCCCATATAAAGCCCCTCCACCATTCTCGGGCTGGCCACCTCGTACCCACTCGGACAAATGCAGTATCGGCTTTTTCTCATCATTCCGTAATACGACATGTTTTGGGGGAGATATTTGTAAATTTGCACATCTGGGTCGGATTTGTTTTCCCAATGCTGGAGTAGGATTGGGCGGATCGGGCCGTGGACTCCGCCGGCGTAGAAGACTAATATTGGGCGTTTGTTGGGTGGTGGGCCGCCGGTTAGACCTTCGGTGGACCCACCCGGAAGATGGATTTCAGGGATGGAAACGTCACGAGACGGATCGAAATGTTCGGAGGTATTGGCGTTGCATAAAGCTCTGATAGAGTTGTTGTGTAGATTTGGGATCGCAAATGAAATCTCGGGCGCCTGCAAACCGTTTGTTGAAATGACAGCTGAATGATTCAATTACAATTAATTAATATACAAAAAGTAGGTATCTTTTCTTACCCAGTCATGGCAAGCAAGCATGAAATGATCAGCTCCAAGACTTCGATTCCAATAAGGATGATTTCGAGCAATAATATTAATATAATCGGAAGCTGTATATTTCATTTGAGTCCAGTCATGAGATTCGGGGATGTAAATCACCTGAGTTATCATTGTTATACTGAATGGAAGGAAGAACAAATGAGCTTTGTTTGGATCAAATGTTCGAAAACCGCTAACTTCCATGTTTTGAATAAAAATGCCCTCAATCGCATATGTGTGCTTGCACGGACCAAAATGAAAAATTGGGGGCTCTCCTTCTTCATAGATATATATTTTCAGCCTCTTCTCCATCTCCAAATAGCTTCTGCAATTTTTGAGAATTAATAATGACATCATGTGATTTTTTGCTAAGTTATATATATTTCCATTGGGTAAAATATTATGAAATTTTAACATGTGAAAATATTATGAAATTTTTTTTTTTCTTTAACGTTTTTCAAAATGTATCTTATTAGATATAATAAACAAATAAATATGTATCATTAGAAGAATATTAATTTACAAATATAAATTATGGTGTATTACCTACCTATGGAAAACTTTGGGCTTCCAGTACATGGGCCCACTGGGGATATAATCTGGATCTTGTGTTACTTTTCTCTTTTGGGCTTCTTTAATTTCAGCGCGTACTTTGGCTAGATTTGCCTCCAGCATCTCCAAATTGCTGCTGTTTATTTTCTGTGATTTCCGAGTAACATTTAGTCTATGTTTGATTCAAGTATTTCAATGAGTAAAATGATAAGTAAAATACAAATGAACAATAAAAGAAGCTCAATGTTGCGTCATTGAATGCAAGGAAAAACATTTTCCATAGCGCTTTCATCACTGAAATCCTTGAATCAAACATAGTTAGATGTCCATATCAATTGATAGATGATAATTCAACATTTTCAGAAGATAATAAATGCTCAATATATTAAAAAAAGAAAAAGTGCTGGTTTTTGCCTTTAATGCCAAATTAGTTGTATACCCTTAAACCTAATTACCCTTGTTTTTTTTAGATAATTTGGCAATGGAAAACGGGAAAAGACAGACCAAGTTTTTTTTTTTTTTTTGAGATAATGAATACATTGTTACATCAAACACTATATCGTATCGTAACTATTCCAATGATAACAAAGTGAACTAATTACTAGTATTAAACTAGAGAAATGCTAGTATGAAACTAGAGAAAATCTATACACATATTTGTGGGAATTAAACCCATGACCTCCTGGTCATGGAGCCTCATCCTTAACCACTTGGCTAAGGCCTCATCGTCGACAGACCCAGTTTATTATCGTGAATTCTACCTCAACTATACACCCAAATATACCACCACTTGACTTAACTAAACTACCTAGATCTCCTTGAACGGCAACCTTTTATAAGTTTAAATTCTAGAACCTAAAACCTCTTAACTTTGATTATTAATTAGATAAACGAGGAGAAATTTTCCTCATCTCGTTTCTATTTAATTTTCTTTTATTTTTCTACAAATAACAAAGAAGGGTTACCGATTTGGTTGGATCATGAAAAAAGGTGTAAGACATAGGAAAAGGTGAAACATTTCATGTTTAATTCTCACTAGGAAAAACGTGCTAGATACGTGGAAAAATGGTGATTTCCATCCCATGATTCAATTAACCTTACCTAAATTCCTTTAATTTATACCATACCCATACCCACGCGTATTAATTTCTTCAAAAGTCACATTCATTAATTTCTTCAAAAGTCACATTCCTTAGTTCCTAAAACAAATACTCTAAATTGTGACAATTACTTAAGGATTTACTTAAGTTCTTATTTATAATTAGTTATACTTGAAGACTTCAATTCAATCACATTTCAAGTCACTATATATTATAATTTAAAATCATCTGCATTAAGCTTAAGAGTCAATGAATATTATACACAAATAATAAAACTATAATATATATATATATATATATATATATAGTCTAACTATTATCACTAATAGTATAGTATCACTAAAACCATCTACATTAAACTTTAATATTATACACAAATAATGAAACATGAATGAATACACACTCTTTTGACAGAGTGGATGAAAAGAGGAAATTCTTATTATTTTCCAATGAATTCAAAATAATTGGACGTTGGAGGAGATAATCATATATATGAGGTTGAGAAATCAAATAGGAGTTACACAAAAGGACCCATCAAACTATGAATCGAGATTTCTTATGGACAAATTAAATGCATCCCGGGAGAGAGAAGCGAATGAGCTTAGATATAATTAGTTACTCCTATATAGCAAAGAAATAGACTTTAAATTATCGCTATACAGATGTACGAGATCGAGTGATTGATTTCTTGGCCCTCGGCCAGTACTTGCTTATTTAGGATCCCAAGAAACGACATCGTTTGAAGTTAGACTTCCAAGCTAACGATGAAAGTTCGATTCCCAGATGAATGAAAAAAATTCTTCTAGTGTCTAATATCCAAAAGTACATGATAATTAAATACAACCAAAGCCCAATAATTCAATGAATCATTCTCAATGTTATTTTTCCATTATACCAATTATCAAATTGAATTAGATAGATGAAAATCTTAAACAATAGTCTTATGCCTAGAGCAGTATAAGGAACATAAACTTCTTTAGAACAAAATGCATCCAACTCATGAATTTTAATTCTTTTTAACCCATTCATGTCAAGAAAAATAATAACCAGAAGGTAAAATCACACTTCTATACTTGGAAAAAGAAAATACAAGAAAACCATTAAGTTAAATTAGTAAGTAATACTAAAAGATAGAAAACTTACTGGATTTCGGTTCAAACTATATTCGTTGCGTGATCCCGAAGAATAACTTGCTGTAAATTTATATTCTTTTCCATGAACACTATGTGAATACAAGTATGTTTGTAAGTAGTTAGAATTAAAAGAAAAAAATGATGCGTTTGGACCAACCAAACAAACCACAGCCGCGGCCACAAGAAGTGGTAACAAAAACCATAGATGCTTTAAAGATAATGATTCTGAAGACAACATCAAAAAAACTGCCTTCTGGTAAAGATTTTTGTTAATGATTTTTTCTTTGTTAGAGAGTTGGGATTTTATTTTGATATTAGTAATTGCCGGTGAAATGGAGTGTGGGTTGAGCAAAGCAAGACAACGTTATTTCATTTGAGGCTTTCATAAGAAATTTTCACCAAAAAATGTAAAATTTGATTATGACTAAATAATTATACGATGCATTTTTTCCTTTTTTAAGGGAGAATGTACGATACTCCTCTTACGGGAAATTTGCATAAAACTCATCTGAAAAAAATTAGGGTGAAATACAAGTTTCCCCCTTAAAGTATTAGGGTGGTATCAATTATCCCTCTAAAGTATTAATTGTAGCACTTACTCCCCTCTGTTATAATTTTATAGTATTTATTCCAAAATATTCCCACCCCTTTCATAAATAATAATTTCTTTATTACTGTTTTTTAGGGTAAATTTCTTTATTACTTTATCAAAATAAAATTTTATCTTTATTAATTATGAATCCGTTCATCCACCAAACAATATTATGTTTTATTTTCTTCATTTATTTTGTGACCTTTCTTTTTTCGATCTCAATTTTATTTCTTCCATTTTATCTCATTTGTTTATAACCGAAGGAAACAAAAGAAATGAAGAAATTGAAAGATAATATTGTTTGGTGGATGGATAGATGAATTCATAATAACTAATAAATTTTTTATTTTTTGATAAAAGAATGAAGAAATTAACACATAATATTATTTGGTGTTAAAGTTAAAATTGAATTTTGCGAGAAATAATTTGAAGGAGAATTAATCAACATTTTGAATAGTAATTCGTATGGAATATAAATGAAATAATTATCACCAAATAAAAAATCAAAAAAATATGAATAATAAAAAGAAAAAAATTGAGATAGAAATAAAAAAAATGAAACATAAATAGTGAAAAAAGTGAAATGAAAATATGAGACCATAAAACCGAAGGAACCCAAACAAATTAAGAATTTAAAGCATAATGTTATTAGTTGAATGAATGGATTCATAATAAAAAATGAGACAAATTTATTATTTATACAAGGGGCAGGGGTATTACTGGAATAAAAAGTACAAAAATATAACATAAGGGGGATTAAGTGTTACAATTGATACTTTAGGAAGTTAATTGATACCACCCCATACTTTAAGGGAGGAACTGTATTTCACTCAAAAAATTATTCCACCAGGCCCTCTTGTACTATTAAATTTTCCGCACACTCTCCCTTTTCTATGTTAGTTGTCTTATGCCTTTATTTAGTTGATATGGGGAGATTATGTGCTAAGTTTAAAAAAGTATAAGGATATTATGTAATACATTTAAAAAGTACAAGAGAATAATAATGTACTTAGTTTGTCACTAAGAGGGGATTTCCTGCCAAGTGAAATTAATAATGTTGGGTAATTAATAAAGGTTACTGTTGTCATTTGAGCTGGAGTATACAAGAAAAATCACACTAGAGCTACGTTTGACACACGCTTGTCAAAAAAACTTATGTAAGTGGACATAAGAGGAATTCTATGTAAAAAAATTTAAAGTACAAGGAAATTTGGTTCAATAAAAAATTTTATGCATGCAAATTTCACATTAATATAATAAGATAATATCGTGCATATTATCCCTTCTTTGACAGTATATATATATATATACACAATATATGTCGTTCATTTGAATGTTGACCTAATTAAAAATAATTATTGCCCTAAAATTTAAGCTATTATATGGTTTTATTAGGTCAAATTGAGTTCTCAAGACTCTAAATCTTGGGTGAAATTGAGGAGAAATTATTTAGTATAATATCTGCATCATGTCATCAAATATAGGTGGGTGCAGTCGATCAATGAAATTAATATATGTGGAGTGAAAATTCACATCACCCATGTTTTGGATAATGTGAACACAATTTAAAATCCTATATTTTAGGAAAACATGGGATGATGTGAGATCTCACTCCACGTATAATAGTTACATTGGTCGCTTGCACCACGTGTACATGTGGTGCAACAATTATACTATATAACTTCTCGAAATTGAAGTATCAAAAGTCAAGACTCTATAATATATTAGGTTCAAATTTACTAGAATATTGTGTTTTTTTTCTAGTTTATTTATTTGACTTTGATCATGCAAAATGCAAGTGTATCTATGTAATTCTTTCATTAATTTTCTCTATCCTGATTGGGTTCCGTTCGATTTTTTTTTTTTTTTTATTGCAGTGTATAACATAATGGTAATGATTGATTTCTTCCTATAATGATAATTTTAATTGCCTCACTCCAATTAATGAGTTCATACACTTCTACTCCCAGTTTTGCGAGCCATTAAACGCCGGGCCTTTCACGTAGCTGTAATAAAAATAAAAGTTATACGTTGATCACGGACAGTTAATTACGGCAGCACAATCTTAATACTTGTAAACGAAATATGTGTCTGGATTAAAATTATTTTTTAGACAGCAATCAGAGAATGAATTGTTGTTGTCAGAGCAATAAATTATAACTTCCTGAATTGTCCCTCTTTATTAAGAGCAATAAATCTGATAATAGTATCAACTACTTATTGTCAATTTCCGAAAATAGTGCATTGTCAACTATTTAATTCTCTCTCACTTTAATACATATTAATTTCTTTATGTTTTTATCAAGCAAAACTTTTTCTCTTGATGGATTATTAAGCAAAACTTTAAATCTGATTATACATCACTATTCTTTTCTAGGTTTTTAATTATCTCATTTTATACCCAAATTGTCACAATTAAAAAGTCTTTTATTGATTTTAATATTTACAACTTCTTTTATGTCAAAAAAATTAATTCTCTCTCTGATTAATATTTTTTAAAAGTGTTTTTTTATTCATACTTAAAAAATTTCATTATGCCCTAGGTTAAAAAAAAATCCAACTTTGTAGGCCAATGTAAAAGATTAAGATTATTGCTTACTATTAATTTATAAGGTTTCCACAAAATAAATTAAAACAAAATTCATGAAAATATGATAGTACAAGAAAAATGAAAAAAAAAAACGTAATATAAAGTAAAATTCGGACATATCAAAAAATTATTTTTGTACAAAGAAACGGATTAATTTTTAAATGGGTCTCTCACTCTCTCATAATTTTCAAATTTTTCTTACTAATATAATAGTATCAAAAAAAATTTGTTAATTATAATTCGGATGCTCTTTAAAATCCATTCAACATATAAATTAATTTTTTTTTTTATCAAAGATGTTAGTTAAGAGAAAAGATTTGACATTATGAAAATTAATTAATTAATTAATTAATTATTAGAAGAGAAAGCAAAAAAATTAAAGAGACAAAGTTAAGTAATTCCATGTTTAAGTAATGTATTAAGAGATGTTCAAGATCCTCTATACCACAATTTATGTACTATGCTTGAAAGTTGAAAAATCAGATTTTATAATCTTTAATTATGATAAACAAATTAAAAAATTTTAAAAAAGTATTCTAATAACAACAATCTTTCACTATGACAATATCACTAACCTTACGGAATTACTCTGAATTTGACATGTTCATACCTCCCATGAATAAATATTGCTTTTAGTACTTTGAGGTTGACTTTTAATTGTTTGGGGCTTTGGGCCATTCATTAGATAAAAAGTCAAAATACTATTTATGGGATCCAAGATCGGTTTTAAGTAAGTAAATTGTTTCTTGTGCATTCACAAACAAATCTGCCTAGTTGATGCTAATTGCGTACGGATTAAACGAATGTCTAACGCCATTAATACTTACTCATATGGACCCTACATTTATTGAAGAATGAGAAAATGGAAATGAATGCTAAATATATATATAGATTTTTTAATTGGTGATTTACACTCAGACCCCCTCATGTTTAGGTATATTACAAGAAATCCTTCGCTATTTAAAAAATCATAGGGACACTCCCTCAGGTTTGAGCATATTACAATAAACTCTTTACGGTGTTAAAAACAGATGGAATTTGATGACGTCAGTAAAAAAATTGATTTTTCAAATTTACCCCTGACTAAATATACCCACAAGGGGTGTCTATGTAGTGATATTATATCACAAGGTGTGTCTATGTAATAATATCATACCATATGAGGTGTCTATGTAATAACATTATACAACATGAGGTTTATTTTGAAGATTACAATAACTTCATGGGGTTACTTATAATAACGGTCATATTTTAAAAAATGATCAATGAATGTTACAATTGGCCATATATTTTGAGTCTAAATTTCATGGGGTTACTTTTAGCCAATTGTCATATTTTAAAAAATGACCAATTGATTTTACTGTAAATATCGGCGTGCATCTGCAACCATTATGAGTGCATTCTTCACACACCCTACACATGAATAATTTGATTATCGATATTTTAAACATTTCACACTACCTCTTGAGTTTAATGATGACATTATCAAATTTGTGGGATGAAATACAAAACTAAAAACAAACATTTGGACTGCTATTTATAACCAAAATATGTGGCCAACAGTAACATCTAACTGTCATTTTATAAATATGATAGTTGGCTACATGTAGCTCCCTGAAGTTATTGTAATCTTTCAAATACACCCCTTGTGGTATGATATTATTACATAGACACCCCTTGGCTATATTTAGCCAGGGGTAAATTTGGAGAATTAATTTTTTTTGCTGACATCATCAAATTCTGTCTTTTTTTAACGTCGTAAGGGGTTTCTTGTGATATGTCCAAACCTGAGGAGATGTCCGTGTAATTTTTAAAACATCGAGGGGTTTCTTGTAATATGTCCAAACCTGAGGGGGTCTGAGTGTTTAAATACATAAACATTTACTTCTTATGTTTTTATTTATTTATTGTTTTGAAGGATTTACATACATCTTAAGAAATGTAATAAATAACTACTATTTTTTAAGAGTGGAAGACAAAAACACTCCCTATACTTTGTCTAACTCTCAAAAAATCTTTTGTGTTATTTTAACTCCCAAACCCCCTCCCCTGTGTTTAATTTTAATTACCACACTTGATCCAAGTAGAAGACTTTCGGCAAAATAATAAAATTATCTCTATGTATTGATTTTTTTCCTTTTAATTTATTCATTTCGAAAACCCAAGTGTATAATACTTGGATCGATTGTGGTAATTAAAACTAAACATATGGAGTCTTTTGGGAGTTAAAATAACACAAGAGATTTTTTTGGAAGTTAAACATAGCATATGGCTATTTTTTTTTTGCTGTCAAGGATAAAATGATCACATCAAAAGCAAAATGTGAACAAATACTTGCGATTTTCACATTTGAATACTCACTTTTTTGGAGTGGTGTATTTGACACCGACTTGAGATCACATGAGAGTTTTTTTTTTTTTTGTTTGGGAATTAGATAAAGCATAGAGGGTATTATTATTTTTTTCTCCTATTTTTAAAGATAAACTCCAAAATACCTTTTTAATCAAATAATCACAATATTGATTACATCAATTAGCAAGAAGTAAAATTGATACAGAATAATTAATTTTACATTGAACTCATAAAATAACGAACAAAAATAAATAAATTCATTTTGTCAATGCGACAAATAAATATACACGGAGCATATGATAAAAAGAGTTCCCTCTTTGTTGGGCCCTCCCGCCACTCTACATTACCGGCCCAATCAGTGGAAAACTCACTACCCTTCCTAATGCAAACCCAAGCAGGCCTTCACCAAACTAAGGCCAGCCCATTTCGCCTTCTCTCATTACTAATTCAAACGGAATCAAGCCCACAACATGGCCCACCTCTGTATATGCTTAATCTTGATCTAACCTGAATCTTGAATTCTCATCTCATATGATATCATATGATATTTTAATGCGTTCAAACTTTTTTCCAAACCACAATGCTCTAACATATAAAAGATCAACTTTCAACATATCTAACCATTTATTTTAAATGATTTAACGGATCGAGTTGGAATACAAAGGTGTATCCATATTAATATTTTAAAACTAAATTATGTTGTTAGCCAAATACGGATGAATTAAAATGAGATGATATCATATTTGATTAAACAAATGGTAACTATTATTACTTACAAAAAATAATAAAATTATGTATATATTTTATTTCCGAATTTGTACCTATAATGGCTTAATCAACTTATATAAATACTTTTGACACAAGTTGATTAAAAAAAAAAAAACATAGAAAGAGAGAGAGACTTCGCTCAAATGGTCTACAGAAATTTAAAATCATATCCTCTATACGTCACCTACAACGATTGCATGCATGCCGGGGTTAAATTCTACTCCCAGTTTTGCGTGCCATATAGCGAAGGGCCTTTCACGTTACGTTAATTAAAATTATTTATTATCCACTCATCACTAATTAATCCCACTTGTGCTATCGCAATTGTTTTCCATTTTGTACCCTCAAAAAACTTTAATAACATATTGTGTCTTGAATATTATGTTTTCATTTCACTTTGCAACCTTCTTGTTATTTTGGCCATGTGACTTGTAGTTGGGAGAATAGTTTAGTTAATTCGATTAAACATCACTCTCAATAAACTCCCTACAATAACATGAATTATTTTCCTCCAAAATTTCTCATATAAAAACTAAGAAAACTCATTTATAATACTTCGTCTTTTTGGGAATAGATTCGTTTTCATGTTTTAATCAACATAAAAGTAACATTCAGATGTATAATTCACTATAACAAATATGATTTATAGTGACACCATGCTTAATAACATTTTAAAGAAAATATCACAAATTATTAATATAGTCATATTTTTGAAAAATATCACAAACTATAAATGTTAATTTTACTGATTAGTGATATTTTTATACTATAGTGATATTTTATAATGTTATTTTTAACTAAATTTGTGACGTACATTTAGCCACACCGCTACAGGTGGCACTTTGCTAGTGACATTTTATATATATCGACATTTTCCAAACTGCCACTTGTAGCGGTGTGGCTAAAAGTTAAATGTCACTATCATATGTAACATTATAAAATGCCATAATAATATTAAAGTATCACTAAATAATATATTTAACATTTATAATTCTTGACATTTTTAAAAAATACAACTGTATTTATTTTTCCACATTTTCTTCAAAATGCCATCAAGCTTGATGCCACCAAACATATTTTTTTTTAGTGATTGTAACTTTCGTGCAAATAATGAAAGATACTCACACTTCCATTAAAGCGGTCCAAAAGAGGAATAAATATCATATTGTTAATCAAATATATTTTTTCCTCACAAGTAGAACTAGGGAATGTATTTTCAGTTAGATAAATCACATGAAGTACTCTTTTTGCACTTTTTGAACAAAATGTAAAGACACCTTATGTATAATTTGCTATCTCAAAAAAAAAAATTATGTGTTATTTAAATTATCAAAAAAATCATTGTGTTAACCTATTTTTCACATATACAGTACGTTACGGATACTATGACGATATGCTATGGATACAGATGTAAAAATATAATGTAAATTTATGTATAAATAACTCGATCTTTTAATTTAAGCTCTACTGAAAAAAAAATCTAAATTTACATAAATAAAATTCATTCTTAACATATCGCAACAATAGAGTAAATTTACATTCGAGATTTCATGACCTAGAAGAGAGACTTGAATAAGAGACTGAGTAATGATACTAGACTACTAGTCGTTTATGTTTAGTTCTAGAGACTTTATCTGATACTTATCTATTTTAATATTCATTTATTTTTATTACGGACACGCTATGTGGCATATTGGATACATATCCCACGCATATCCGTATCTCCCATGTATCCGATATAAGACTTTGTATTTTTTTGAAGTATCCATATATCATAGGTGTTAACAAATCAAAGACATTTATCCCCTTCGAGTCCGCAATGTGTTTGCTAACTTTAAATACGAGTATTCTTCATGATTGACAATGAAAGTGACAAATATACATATATTTTATTTTTTTCTTTGGAATAAATGTGAGAACCCGAATATTCATTTAAAAAATGGGCAATATATAACCCATCGGTAAACATATAAAATTAGCAATAACCCGAATATTCATTTTAAAAATCGGCAATATATAACCCATCAGTAAACATATAAAATTAGCAATAACCCTCATGTGCTAAACTTTTAATTTTCTGACGGGTATATATATATAGTGAGCTAACAAAATGATAACACGATTATTTTTGCCGATAACATATTAGGACGAGTTTTTTGCTTTCTGATAATTAAATATAACACAAGGGTGTTTTTGCGTTTTACTCAAATGATATATATATACCTAGATTAAAATTAGTAATTTACTACTAAGATTTATATAGATTCCTCATATTAACTTTTGTCAAGTTGCTAATAAATATATCTAGACTTCGTACATATATAGACATACTCAACTGTCGTTGACGTGGTACACATTTTAACAAAATTCCAATACAACTTAAATTCCTGTTGTCACTGTTTAATCTATTAGAGGAAAATATGCATACTCACATCATAAGAAAGTAGTAATTTGAAAAGTATTAAAAAAAATAAAAAAAATGGCGGATTCATTACCACCACCACCACCATCTTCTTCTTCTTCGAAGCTTGTTTATTTTGTGGTGGTTCCATTAATTTTATTATCTGGGCTTGTTATTATACTGAACCAAAAGCCTTCTACCAATTACACATTGCAATATCTTCATGTTCCTGTAGATCCACGTTCCGGAGCTCATGCTCCTTCGGCTTCAGACAAAAATGTACAACCGATGCCCGAGGAGGAACAATTTCCTGTAAGAAACCCCCCCCCCCCCCCAAAAAAAAAATATCCAACTAATTATTCTCTGCTCAATTCACACGTTGTTGATATAATATTTTATTAGCTCACTGCATCCATTTGAAATTTAAACAGGTTTTGCAAAATGAAGAGACCACGAGAAATGCCAGATTCTCAAAAACCTACAGCAAATTGGAGAAGATTGAGGCCAGTCTCGCACAAGCTCGGGCAGCAATACAAGAATCTAAGCGCAACAATGTTACATCGAACGACCTTGATTATATTCCTCAAGGTCCACAATATAGAAATGCCAATGCCTTCCATAGGTGCCAATCATTTCCTCATCAGTAGAACTATATATATATAATTGTACTTCAATTCTAAAATTTTTTTATTGATCAAGTACTAGTTGAAATTGTAATGCAGGAGCTACATGGAAATGGAGAAGTTATTTAAGATATACATATACGAAGACGGAGAGCCCCCATTGTTCCATTACAGCAAAAGTAAAGGGATTCTTGGAATCGAAGGTATTCTAATTCATCAAATCGAAATAAGCAAATTTCTCACCAAAGATCCTGAAAAGGCCAACATTTTTTTCATTCCATTAAGTGTGCAATCGATTGTCGACTACGCTTACGAAGTCCACAACCGAGCATGGGATCCCTTACAAGATATAGCCAGAGACTACGTGCGTCTTATTTCCACAAAGTATCCTTATTGGAATCGAACTTCAGGACACGATCATTTCATGCTTGCTTGTCACGATTGGGTAAGTAAAACCGATCATAATTTAATTCTTGTTTTAATTTGATTTTTGTTTTTTGGTTTCCTAAGGGCATTCAGTTCTTAAACCTGATAATCTGCTTCTTTCTATCACATCAAAATCAACCATTCAGGCTCCAGTGATTTCACAAGGGGTTGATTACTTGTACAAGAATACGATTAGAGTTTTTTGTAATGCAAATATTTCCGAAGGATTCAAGCCTTCCATAGATGTGTCGTTACCGGAGATTTATCTTCCGGAAGGTACAATGGATGGCTTGTCCGGTGGCTTGCCTTCATTTAACCGTACAATATTTGCCTTTTACGCGGGAGGTGTTCATGGATACATTAGGCAATTGCTTATGGACCAATGGAAAGATAAAGATCCGGAAATGCAAATTTACGAGTACCTTCCGAGGGACATGTCGTATTATGACATGTTTCGGACGAGCAAGTTTTGTATATGTCCTAGTGGTTATGAAGTAGCTAGTCCAAGAATGGTTGAATCCTTTTACTTGGGTTGTGTTCCGGTGCTTCTCAAGGACTATTATGCTAGACCGTTCGATGATGTTTTGGATTGGAGTACGTTTTCGGTTGTTGTTCATGCGAATGAAATCCCTAATTTGAAGAATATTTTGTTGGGTATATCGCAAGAAAAATACACTGAGATGCAGAGGATAGGAACTGAAGTGAGGAGACATTTTGAAGTAAATTTCCCTCCTAAACGGTATGACGTTTTTCATATGATACTTCATTCTATTTGGCTTAGAAGAATGAATATTCAACTTCATGATGTTCATGAAAGTTGACATTAATTAATTGTTCATAATAATTATGAACTAGCTAGGAATTGCTACTAATTGAAGTAATTAATGTGTAGGATTGATTTCAGAAAGGAAGATTGATTTCAGAAATATGATGTTGCAATTTTAATTTATTCTTCATTTGATTGTTTGAAGTGGAAATTGAGGCTTGAAAATAGGCCAAAGTTTAAAGACTGATGCTTTGATTAGTTTTAGAGGTTATGCATTTATTTCAGCTGACTAAATTTAATGCTCATAATTGCATTCAAGGAATGAAGAAAACTATGTATGCAATTGTTATGGTAAACAACTAAACGTGTACAATAATAATAATAATAATAATCATTTAAATGTAAAGAGTTACTCCTCAATTCATTGATCAATTTGATGGGCTATTTTGTCTCTTTGCATATCAGACATAAACACTCAAATCAGAATGCATGTTCGGTTTGCGGATTTGGTTGAGGCATACCATTTTTCATGTTTCTCCCAAACACGTTTAAAGAAAAGTGGTACTAAACCCATCACTCCTTGTTGCCAGTTAATGCCAATTTATCCCTTATAATATTCATACTATTCAATTTACCTCCCTATAATTTTAAAAAGACAATTTACCTCTTATAATCTTATAAAAGTTTAACATCGCTTTCCTGATATTTTTATATGTGGCACTTTAACCCCATGTGTTATGAAAAATATGGCAATTTACCCACTTTATGTTACAAATATACTTTCGTGCCCACTCTTGATTTTGGCAAGTAAGTTATACTCGTCGGCTGAAGGAGGAAAATTATTTGTGAAATTTTGTCAGCTTGGTCGGAGCTTTATATGAAATTCATATAATTTAATACACGTACTTCATGCATAAACTAGTATAAATAGGTGTAAAGATTGTACTAGTAATTCATTGAGATTATAATGAATGAAATGCATAAAAATCCGTTTTATTATTCCTAACTACCAAAAAAAAAACCCATATGTTACTTCTGTGAGCAAAAATTTAACAAGTCAAAGATATTGATTTCATCCGGTGTCGCAATTTGTTCTACTTGCTCTAAGTGCTAATATTGTACATAATTTGTAGGGGAAATAACAAATATACCCTTATATGTTGTTTTTTTCTTTTGTAATAAAATTTGACAATATAGTTACTCACTTAAAAATTTGATAATAACCCCTCTATAAGTTTAAAAATTGACATTAAAGCATTGTAAACTTAAACAATTGGCAATGAACTCTCACTGTGATCAACTTTTAATTTTCAAATGAATTTAATAGTCTAAGAAAATACTAACATTGCAGTTGTTTTTGTTGATAACACATAATTTTTTTTGTTAGTAAAACAGAAAGTTTTCTGCCAAATAAAAAAAATACAGAGGTGTTTTTGTGTTTTGCTCTAATTGTAGAGATTTTTTTTACATAACGAATTTATTTATGTTTCAATACTCTTCATTTCCTTTTGATCATACTTTTCTAAATTAAATGTCCAATTAAATTAAATTAAGTATAACTGGCGTCAGGACACTCATTTAATCTTTACGCCATTAGTATCAACTAGCCTGCAGATCTTGAACCCAAAGTTAACATTTTGACTTTGGGCGATGAACCATAATCACGAAATTAAAGCTCACATCTAAGGGCATAAATTAATTCATGGGAGGTATACACTGATATGTGCATTTTTGGGCCTAAGAGCAATTAATAAAATTGCCATTATTATATTAAATATAAGATAATAAATTATTATGAACGCGTAATGTTTATAACGTCTTCAAAATTATTACTTGTAACCAATGTTTTAAAAATTGGACCAGATATTGAACTTATAGTTTTACTGCAGGTTACTGGTTAGATCGATTTAACCATTTTAACCACTGGTTCACTCGATATGATGACGTCATTACAAAATAATATCACTATAAAAAATCTAAATTTTAGTGACAAAATAGTAAATACCAAAGTGACAAGAATTTAAATATTGTCACTAAAGTAATGTATATAGACACACTAGTGATAAGAAATGTGAAAAAATTGTCACTATTGACATTTAGTGATACCCCAAAGTGACAACTAAAAAGTTATCACTATTGTCACTCGGTTGTCACTAAAAGGGTGTCACTAATTGTCAATAGTGACAACTTAAGTTTCATAAACTTGTCACTAATAGCCATTAGTGACAACTTAAAAATATATTTTGTCACTATTGCACTTGTCACTATTATTATTGTAACAAAACTAATATTTTTATCACTAAATATATGCAAAAAGTGACAATTTCAACAATGTCACTCAATATTTTGCCACTATTGCACTTGTCACTATTATTATTGTGACAAAACTAATATTTTTATCACTAAATATATGCAAAAAGTGATAATTTCAACAATATCACTTAATATTTTGTCACTAAAATCCATTTTTCTTGTAGTGTATTTTAATTTGAGTTTTAATGTATTTAATCAACTACTTAAAAAAAATATTATTCATTTTTTCAAGTTTATTTCCATATACTAAATTTTTATCTCATGACTAATTATTTTTTACAAAAAACGAACTTGAGGATCTAATTCTATTTTCTTAATTTTTTTTTTTTTTTTTTTTTTTACAAAGGGGTTTGGTCTAGTGGATAAAAGCTGGCTAGAACCACAGGGAGGTCAAGGGTTCGACCCCCTCCACTGAAAAGAATCCCTTGGGGAGAGCTTTCCGTAAACAGCGACCCGGCTCGGAGTGGTAGCCCACTTACTACCATTTACACTAATTCTATTTTCATTAAAATGCATTTCATGTATTAATTTTAGATATTTTTTTAAAAAAATCTAATTCTATTTTCATTAAAAATCAGATACGTGATTAGACTTGTGTTAATCTAGAAAGAAAAAAAGATACTTGGATCAAAATTGAGCCATATCCTGCTTTTGAATATTAAGCTAGTCTAGCTAATTATTAAGTAGATCTTAGAAAAAAAAAAGTCAATTACTCGATCGAGCAAAGATTTTGAAATTTGAAGAGCTACAAAAAGATCATACTGTATTAAACCTCCAAAAATGTTTTAACTCGAACAAATGGGAAATAAAGCTCAAATACTTACCAGATTTATCAGTTAATTTTATATATATGACAGTTGTGGTACATAATTTTATGATAATAAGTAATAACAAGTTTTGATAATTGTTACGTGCAACAGGCCGCCTTGGGCCCAATCACAAACAAGGCCAATGGACTAGGGCCCAAAACTTTTAGGACTTCCAACCCATAATATGATTAGATAATATGGTCTCGTTTTAGATTCCCTAAGAATTATGAAGATATTTTTGAAATTTTATAGAATATAACTACTATAAAGTATTTAGATGATAAACACTTAATTCGAAAGAAGGTTATATTATCTTGAATTTTTTAAGACATAACTTTATATTAAAAAATATGGGTTGTTTTTTAAATAATAAGTAATATGGGTTTGTTTTTAACTACTATTGATGCAGTATTTATTCCTTAACTAAAAGCCTTAACAAAAGTTATGTCTATGCAAATATCTTATCCAAGTATGTATATTTATTATTTACGATACAACTATTCATGCAGTATTTATTCCTTCGTAAAGAAGTTTTTCAAAAATAAAACTAATAAAATTTTATTTACGATCAACTATTCCCAGAAAAAATTAAGTGAATTTGTTATTTCTCTATGAAAGTTAAGTTAGATAAAACAAAAATATGAATATTTAATCAATACTTTTGCATTGTAAGAAAAGTCAATTTTAAGTGAATTCCATTTTTCTTTTTTACATTAATGGTCTCGTTTTAGATTTCGCCTAGAAACCAAAGAAGTCTAAGGTCAGGTTTTGCATCCGTTTTCTCCTTGAAATTTAAATCAATCTTTCTCCATTGTTGACCGAAATATTTACTTCATATTAAAAAATGACCATTTATTTAATATTATATTGAAGATAAAATTTGATTTGAGTAGTAATGTACTCTATATTAAAAATTGTGATTTGCTTTATTCTTATACTAAACAATCCAATACAATACTCGCAAAAATTTATGAAAACACAAAACACAAAAACATTTTATAGTTAAAGCCCTACATACACATAACTACATCTAAAAATCAAATTATGTAATGCTACATCAGTAACTAACATATTTCTATAAAACAAAAATATCATTATCCCTTTTCATCAAGCTTTCTCTGCTGCCATTCATAGTACGTAATATTTATCAAACATTTCTCATTTGGCCATTGATTGAGCTTTGCCTTTGCAATTCAAATTCATCCTTGAGAAGATTAATCACATGTCTTCCACCTACACTGTAGCTAAGTTCTTCATAAAAAGGCTCAAGAGCTTTCACAAGATGTACATAGAGTCCCATAAATCCCTTTTCCTAAAATCAGAAATTAAAAAGATGAAAATTAATTATTAATATATACTTATATGTATTTAATTCGTCCAATGCTACCTTAGTTTCCTCCAATGCTCTTTGGATAACATAGTTTCCGAATTGATCACGAGCAAGTAGAAAAGGAAAGCTTGGATGAGATAATATTTCTCGAACAACAGTGAATAATCCGAGGTTGGAAGATTTTAAGCATTTCTCGACAACATGACTGCCTCCTTTTTTCTGTGCTAACGGTATAAACTGACCTTTGAGGCATAAATATATCCTAGCATTAATCCAGTAGTTTTTGAGATCAAGAACATGTTGCACAACATAGTTCCTGTAGAAAATTAAGACTATTAGTTAATTAATTATATGAAGAAAAAAGAAATTGCGCTAACTCCTAAATATATATATATATATATATATAGGATGGGATTAGAGAATGATTAATACCCATATGGATCATTTGAGAGGCAATCTGAGACATATGCAATATAAAATAGAAGCCTCCTTCTTTGGGTACCAGAAATTGTGTTCATGCATTCATTCAGAGATATGCATCCCACTTCATGTGTGGCCAAACATACAAACAAGTTTATTGTTGATTCATAAAGTACCTGATGAGATTAAATTAAAAAAATACAGTATATATATATATGTTAATAAAAATTCCTTTATAAATCAACGAGAAGATTATTGTCAATTTTTTAAGTGAACATATACCTCGTTTGGTCTATTTCCTAAGAGATTAAAGCACTGTTGAATGACGATCCTGGCCGTTTGATGAGTCACCAGAGCATAGAATTTGGTTGAAAGAATTCTTGTCAAAGCAAAGGCATGTTCTGTTTTCTTGATCCTTTTCATGAGTTTCACAATGGAAATTGATCTGTAATAATAACAAAAATTCATTACCTTACAAACATAAAAAAAAGAATTAAAGAATCTTTAAAAAAAAAAGATACATACCCTTGTCTACAGAATGCTATGCGTATAAACAATTCGCTCTGCGAGAAGACCTCTCCAACAATAGAGTTCAACTGTTGGTTATTGCAGCCTTCGATTAAATTTTGGAACGGAGCCTCCATCCGTTCATCAACCATCATCAATAAAATCGAACCAGAAAAAGCCGAAAACAATTCTTCTGTCTGATTATTATTATTATTATGATTATTATTATTGGTTTCATTAATCCTATGATTATCTAAGGTATCAAGCCATTGATTCAAATAAGCCATGGAGGAGTTGGCATCGTTATTGCTACTCTGTAACCCAAGATTTTGAAAAGAAAGAACAACATCTTCATAATCACCCTCCATTATTAAACAATAATATCAAGAAATTATGATTTTATTTTTATTACGGATGAAAAGTCAAAGAAACTACGTACTAAGAACTAGTATATATATTGCAACTTAAGAATAATTACAACTTAATAAATAGGGTGAATTTGTAAACATGGTTGAGTAGAACTAGACTTTATCTTGATTAGGAATCCGATTGTTATTGTGAAACCTTGTTGAGGATGATCAAAACTTATTCCTAATGTAATTAGATATCTGTGTGTAAATATGTAGTCTTTTCTTTCCAAAAATATTATTCCACTTTATAGGGTTATAATTTTGGCAATTTGTAAATACTGACATGAGCTAATATTATTTATTTGTGATATTAGGTAATAATACTTTTTAATGTATAATTCATTATCAAAATAACAAGATCTAGTTTTTGTTTTAAAATAATATAATGTATATATTTATTCTGTATTAAATTAAATTCTTTAAATTTTTCTGAATATTTTTAAAAACATAAAATTGTGCATGTTCCAAATATTATTACATTTAAAATCTAGTGTGTGATAGAATTTGCACAATTTAGAAGAAGAAGAAAAATTAGTTGATCTTTTGAATATTAAGCTAATTAATCTTATTGAGTAGTATTTTGTACACAACCCATTTCGGAGCTGGCCAAGCCAAACCCACCTTTCAACCCGCATAAATTTTAATTTAACCAAATCTTTTTTTTTTTTTTTTTGGGTACAATAATTTAACCCAATCCTAAAAATAAAAATTATTTTAGATTATTAATCTGAAATGGATTGAGCACATTCATGGGTCATGACCCAAGCAAACCAACCCATATAAAAATCATTAAGAATGGACCTACTAACAACTTTTTTCTTTTTGTCTTCTTCGTAAATGATAACAAGGTACAAATCCTACCTTTGTTAGAATTATGTTAGAAGTTGAGGTTTATGGATATGATGATTAATGACAATCATGAAACAAAACATAATCAAGGTTTACTTCTTTGCCACCAAAAAAATAAAATAAGTATCTTAATTAGGGGCAATAATATCACTTAGAAAGTTTATATGGGGATCTGATACTAATTCTGAAATAAATCAGTACTCAATTTGAATAATCACAATACCCATAAAGCAACAACAAAAGCATTCATATAGTATATTCCTTTTTTTTTTTTTTTTTTTTTTTTTTTTTTTTTGTGATAACCCAGGTGTACAAGCTTACACTTGACTAATCCTGGACCCTCAGAACCCTGCCCCGGGTTCCCACCATACTGCTGTACACTCTGCGCACAAAGGGGTCTTCACCACAAATGACCCTTAGATAGACCCATAGAAATGCTTCCATCCAAGTTCCAAATGGGATTCGAACCCCCACCCTTGCCGCTGGAGCAAGCCTTATGAATCATTGGTCGACCAGTTGGAGATATGCCCTGGGGGCTATTATATTCTTTACAAAAACATATAAACATGTATGTATAAATCTCTATACGTTGATAAATGAAGAATTAGAAACGCGCGCAGCTACATTAAAAATAAAGAAGAAATTACACATTTGCTGAATTTAGAAAACATTAATTGTAACAAAGGTAGATGATATACTCGAATAAATGAACATGATCTAGCTAGTACAGTTTAAAATTAAAAGACCTATGTCCCAAATTTTCAAAACCCTAATTTTTTTTTTTTACAAATTAACTAATTAATTGGGGGATAAAAAAAATAAAAAGATTGGGAAATAACATATAGAACAAACTAGTGGAGCAGAAGTAAGCATGCTACTATCACGGACAATCTTCTACCTCTTGAGCTGAATTTTGAAATGATTTAGCCCAAACAATTAGTCATCTTAGCCCAATTTCAATTCTTGCTTACAGAAATTATTATGAACTGACAAGATTGCAGGATACAGTTGCCATAAAATTGCCCAAAAAACGCAGGACATCCTAATGAAAATACAAATCCTACGGCAATCCACATTCAAAATAATAACGCATAATGTACAGAACACAAATATAAATGAAAAATATAACATCATGTATATATATACATGGAACAAGCAAAATCCATCGAAAATTCTGTTTTTCTTTTAGTGATACGAGAAAAAGCTTGTTCCTGAGTTTAATTTTTTATTATAGTTTCTTTTTTACTCTAGCCGAATTCACCTATACCATAAAAATAACAATATTTTTTTTTTATTTTTATTTTTTTTTTATTTTTTATTTTTTTGATAACCCAGGTGTACAAGCTTACACACTAATCCTGGACCCTCAGAACCCTAAATTCTAGTTTTTTTTTTTTATAAGGATAATGTAGTCTATTCCACTTTAAGAGAGTTCCCTGTACCATACAAATAACAATACTCAAGTCTTCTCGGTATTAATTATAAAAAAAAAAAGTCTTCTCAGTATAAAAACATTACGTATAAACCCACGAGATATTTATTACAACTTTGTTGGATGCTTACAAATGATATGAGCCCCTAATTATACAAGGCCCTATTTAAATTGAATGGCTAAAATCAATATAATCTAATGGTTGATATTAAACCTCTAAACTCTGTACACAACCAGGCCCGACCTTATGCCTAGTCCAACTAGGCAATTACCTGGGGCCCCCAACCCATGTATGTATTAATGCATGTCTAGCCCAGCCCAAAATAAAAAATAAAAAATATATTGGCCCAAACATTGGCAGCTGTTACAAACTTACAATAAATCAATAATAGAATAATAGTGAGATTAAAACGTCTCTTTCATCTCTCCTAACGTCTCTTTCATCTCTCCCTCTTCTCCTTCTCCGATCTGCGCGCACCGGACACCGTGTCTTCTCAACAATTTATCTAGATCTGGCTTTTTTAAGTCCAATTCCATATATTTTTGTTGAGGCAATTCTTACTTGTTTATCGGCAACTAATCTAGCTCCTGAAATATAGAACATTCTTGATCCTTCCTTCCGACAGCCAATTGCTGGCTCTGAATAACCAGCTCAGCAATAAGCTCAATTCTTCCATAAGATAACGGGGCGGGCTTGCGCGCGAGTCGAATGACGTAGGTGCACAAGAGTACTTCGCGCCACAACCATCTCCTTTTTATAGGTTCTACGGACCGATGCCTGCTGCTTCCTGCAAATTGCTTATGTAAGAACTAGTAGAAAGAAAGGAATTTGAAAAAAATAAAAGAATAAGGGCAGCATTGATAGATCGTTGAATGAGTTAATTTGTGATAAATTAATTAAGTGTTTTTTGTAAGTCCCATTTGAAATTAGAACTTCATTTAGGTATATAGTGTTAGTTGAAAATTTCATTGAGCCTAATTTTCATAAAAAATTGATTTAGGGCTTGTAGTATTAACTTTTAGTTAGTTAGGGTTTATAATTGATTTATGATTTTGGGAAAATTTGATTGTATTATTTTTCTATTAAATTATAATTATAATTCATTATTTTTTTGTCTTTTTTTCATTTATTTTATATGGCAGGGAACTCAATTTCTTTGAGGAATCGCTAATAGTCGATTAATCGTTTGATTGTTGAATTGCTACTTATCAGGTGTATTATTAACTTAATTATCTTTTTATTTACTATTTATTTGATTGGTTTTTGAATTATTATGTCAAGTAGAAAATATTTATCTGGTTGTGAAAAACGTAAAAACTAGTTCAATCTCAAAAGGGAGCTTTAGATAAATTTATTACTAATACGTGTATTTGCTATAGAATAATATTCAATATACCTGTAACGGTTGCTTCTTCTGAAAGAAGTTTTTCAAAATTAAAATTGATAAAGACCTATTTATGATCAACTATGTCACAAGAAAGATTAAGTGATTTGGCTATTTTATCTATAGAACAAGATATGTTAGAGAAACTAGAATATGAAGATATAATAAACACATTTGCATCTAGTAAAGTAAGAAAAATAAAGCTTACATAATTATTATTTTTCAATATAGGGCCCCGATTTTTTACTTCGCCTAGGGCCCCGAAAAGTCTAGGGCCGGCCCTGTACACAACTAAAGTAAGAAAAATAAAGCTTACATAATTATTATTTTTCAATATAGGGCCCCAATTTTTTACTTCGCCTAGGGCCCCGAAAAGTCTAGGGCCGGCCTGTACACAACTAGAACATTCTACAAGCTACAAAAGAGTCTCTCTATTGTTTCAAAGTCTTCCACAACTTTCTAAAGTATCATAAAATTGCGTAGAATATTTCACATTGTTCCACAATATGTAGACCCTTCAATGTTACTCTAGACTCTTCTGGTACCCTTCGATCTTGTGTGGATCCTTTCGGAAATCTCCAATGCCACGTTTGGCAGTAAATCTCCAAGGGCCAACTGATGAAGGGATATTTCGTCTGAATACTTGGTCCAATTATATCTCGCCACGTAGATATTGATATCCGTTCTTCAGTAAGGAGTTTCTGTTGGTCAGATCAAACGGAACTCCTCTTTAGGATCCTAATCCTGCGTTCAAAGGAACTCGTTAGGTGTTTGCCGGTTGGTTGATCCGGCGAAAACCCTCCGATGATAAAGTCAGTACAGTCTGATGATCAGAATAGCAGAAGTATAATTGTCGTCGTTCGAAGAAAACTTACCTTTGGAAATCCATAAATGCCTTCTATTTATAGATTTCCAAGTTGGATATTTCGGGTCGGATCTTTTGGGTCTGATCTTTCCGGGTCGGATCAAATGGTATATTGATGTCGAATTGAACAGATTAGTCTGGTCTGAATGTCGAACGGAACAGATTAATCTGAATCTGGATGTCGAATGGAACAAATTAATCTGAACCTGAATGTCGAACGGAACAGATTAATCTGAACCTGGATGTCGAATGGAACATATTAATCTGAACCTGAATGTCGAACGGAACAGATTAATCTGAACCTGGATGTCGAATGGAACAGATTAATCTGAACCTCGATGTCGAATGGAACAGATTAATCTGAACCTCGATGTCGAATAGAATCACTTTCATTGTATACAGACTAATATAGAGTTTTAATAATGATATTGATTTATTTATATGACGTGAAATATGCCAAAGTCATTGATCGAATATTTGGTATATCAATAGTCCCCCAAGTTCACTTGGGTTGCGAGCTTGATTTTCTATGGCCAAATTGTTTGCCATGACTGGGCCATGTTCTGTCTGTTTGGCTTGGCCACGCCTAGGGGTATAAACGAGTCGAGTAGTGTTGAATGACACATTGTTCAAGTTTGGTTTGAATTTTATTGAACTTGAAATTTTGAGTTTGAGCTTGATTTGATTGTTAAACGAATCGAGTTCAAACGAGCTTTTAACGGACGAATTCGAGTCGAGTATTGAGTGTATTTTATCAATTTTTAGCTCTAGAGTCGAGCTCGAGCCAAGTTTCAAAAGTTAACGAACGAATTGATGTTGTTTGATTCGTGTGACGAACCGAGCTCAAACGAGCTTTTATCGAATGAGCTCGAATCGAGTATCGAGTAGCTTGGTTTGATCTTTAGCCCTAGCCACACCCATACTTTTTGTGGTGCTTGCCCGGCTAGGCCAACTACCTGGTCGAATATCCCATTGGCTTGTCCTTGTGCATGAATCTCCGAGCCAAATCTTGTCCATGCCGAGCCATCCATTTCTTTGGTTGACTCATGACCAAGGCCCCTCATGCTAATTGTCTTGTGCGCCCGATTGCCCTGGTCATGTAAAGTGTTGGGACGTCCTAACTGACAATAGGCTTTGAATAGTGAAATAAGATGCCAGATTTTTTTTATGATCCTTTAAGGTGGTTGTGTTTCAAAACTGGTCATACAATTTTTTTTTTTATATACTATAAATTCAAGAATCAGATAATTTCATTGTTAAAATAAGTGACCCAAGACAATAATTAATGATCCATATGAATGAAATTCTATTTTCAACATAGTATCATTCTCATCCTCACAAAATCCTCTGTATATACAATGTCACGCATAAATTTTAATTGCATCACAACAAATCAATTATAAAGAAAACAACAATATGTTATTAGAAAGTAAAAATTCATCACTTCAATCGAGGAAGAAAAGAACCCCCGCATGCAAATTCCTAGGTGCCTACTAAGACTAAGATTGCTTGTCACACAACCAAACCTGCACACAAAAACAAAATCAGAAAAAATAAAAAAGAAGAAAAAAGAAACATGGTGAATTCATCTTCTTCTTTTTCCAAGGTTGTGTATTTCATAGTAATTCCAATAATTTTGTTATCCGGGCTTGTGTTTATACTGAATCAGAAGCCTTCTAGAACTTATTCATGGCCGTCTATTCACTATCCATTAATTCCTCTTACAACTAAGAATCAAGAACGAACTTCCGGGGCGGCGCCACCTCCTGCCACCTCAGCAGCGGAGGATCAGTTACCTGTAAGCTGAACACCTACTAATAATCTTCTCAATTTGTCCCCTGTTTGCTTCTATTAGTTAGTTGCTTCATCATTAATGATACATAAATTGATGGTATTTCTTCAACTCTATGAATTATTTGGTCTATGTTGTGTCCCTTTTGTTTCTTGATTTCTCTAATTTCTTGAGAGTTCTAGGAAATGTTCTGGCATAGTTCTCTGTTTTTTTGGGGGACAAAATTTCTGAGAATAAGAAAAAAATGTTTATTCACAATCGGAAAACAAGTCCATGATTTGGGGTAGACTTGTTGAGTGGTATTGAATAATATATGATCGAGCTTACTTTGAATTTTTTGTGTTTTAGTATAGGTTGATTGTCTGAGAAGTGTCAATTAAGTCGGGCTTGTTTGAGGCCCAATTGCTCAACCTGATCTTATTTGACCCGCGCGACCCTCATTTTTATGCTCGATTGATTTATGAGTCGAGTGTAAGTTTAACTAGATTCAACTCGAATAAAGCCCGACTTCTGGAAATAGTTGAATAATTTCATATGTTAGTACTCCCTCCGTTTTTTTTTAATTGTCGCTTTGACAACTTTTGTTTGTTTACTTTTATTTGTCGCTTTAGGAAATCAATGTAATTTCTTCCAATTTTGCCCTTATTTAATGATTCTTTTTAGTAAAGGATGAGAGAGAATAATAAATGTTCTACTCATATGGTGAAAAGGGTATTTTTGGGTTTTTGCTTTGAAAAGGTGGTTAGTTATTGCATTCCTTAATTTGTGTGCACCAACCCAAAGCGACAATTAAAAAAAAACGGAGGGAGTAATATGGATGTATTATGTATATTTGAAGCATGTTGAGGGGTGGAGGTGTACCTTTCTTGTTTTTATATACACTAGGAATGTACGTGCCTAGTTGATTTTATTGGTATTTTTTTTAAATTAGAAATTAATTTTATTATGTCATAAAATAAAGTAAATTACCCGTTTTCACCTATTTAATTCATTTTTCACCAATTTAAATGATTTAATTCATTTTTACCAGTTTAGTTTTTTTTTACCGTTTTACCTATTTTTATCAATTATAACTTATTTTCATTGTTTTTATAATTTTGTCCTCTTGTATTATCCGTTTTAAACTAATTTTCTACCGGTTTCACTTCATTTTGTCTGTTAAACCTTTTTTTTATTGATTCAAACGTTTTTGTCATATTACCCATTTTCACCTATTTCACACAAAAAAAAACTACCCGTTTTCACCTATTTAATTCATTTTTCACCAATTTAACCTGTTTTTTAACCGATTTAATTCATATCTACCAGTTTAGTTATTTTTTTACCGTTTTACCTATTTTTATCAATTATAACTTATTTTCATTGTTTTTATAATTTTGTCCTCTTATTTTATCCGTTTTAAACTAATTTTCTTCCGGTTTCACCTTATTTTGTATGTTAAACTTTTTTTTTATTGATTCAAACATTTTTGTCATATTGCCCATATTCACCTATTTCACCAAAAAAAAAAAAAACTAAATTACCCGTTTTCACCTATTTAATTCATTTTCACCAATTTAACCTTTTTTTAACCGATTTAATTCATATCTATCAGTTTAGTTTTTTTTTTTTTTTTTTTTTTTTTTTACCGTTTTACCTATTTTTATCAATTATAACTTATTTTTATTGTTTTTATAATTTTGTCCTCTTGTTTTATCCATTTTAAACTAATTTTCTACCGGTTTCACCTTATTTTGTCTGTTAAACTTTTTTTTATTTATTCAAACGTTTTTGTCATATTACCCATTTTCACCTATTTCACAAAAAAAACTAAATTACCCGTTTTCACCTATTTAATTAATTAGTTTAATTCATTTTTCACCAATTTAACCTGTTTTTTAACCGATTTAATTCATATCTACCAGTTTAGTTTTTTTTTTTACCGTTTTACCTATTTTTATCAATTATAACTTATTTTTATTGTTTTTATAATTTTGTCCTCTTGTTTTATCCGTTTTAAACTAATTTTCTACCGGTTTCACCTTATTTTGTCTGTTAAACTTTTTTTTTTATTGATTCAGACGTTTTTGTCATATTACCCATTTTCACCTATTTCAAACATATTTTTCACTGATTTCATATGTTCTTTTCACCAATATCACCTGAATTTTCATTGATTTGACACGTTTTCGCCAACTTTGTTCATTTTTCATCGATTTCACCTACTTTTTTCTATTGTTGTCGTTTCACCGGTTTCATTTTTTTTCACGAACTTTCATTGATTTCAGGGTATTTTTTTGTATCATTTTCAACCAAATTTTCATCAACTTCGCCAGTGTTCACCAATTTCACTCGAATTTTCATTGATTTCACATGTTTCAATGATTATATTTTATCTATTTCACCATTTTCCACGAATTTCACTAATTTTTTCACGAAAATAATTACAAAGAGGTTACGCATGTCTTGAAATTATTGAATATTCTTCATATTTTATATTCTAACCAAATTAAAATTACATAATTAGCTAAGTTATAAGTAATTTTTTTCTTTCATAGTATGATGGCGATTCAATTTTTTTTTTTTGTAACATAATGATATTTAAGATAATTTTATTTTAAATATTTATATTTAGAGTGTTTATGACTTGTGTTGTACTAAGTCTTTAAATTAACATTTTCTTACTTAAATAAATATTGATGCTAAAATATAATAGTTTTTATATATTTTTAGGGGCTATTTAATATAATAGTGTTTTCTTAAGATTAAAATCACAAAATTCATGTAAAAGAGAATTTATAAATTTTAGGAGTTTATGTAGGAGATAAATATAATAAGACTCCATGTCTAAATATACCTCTTCAATTACTTTTATTATTTTATATATATTTACTATTTAATTAAATATCATTTTATAATTTAAGTAGGGGTATTTTAGTCTTCACAAAAAAGTTAAGAAATATTCATGCATTTATAATAGTATAATAATATAATATAATAGTATAATAATATAATATAATAATATAATAAATAATAATAATATAATATATATATATATAGATATAGATTTAATAATTATTTTCAAGATATTTATATTTTTGTTTAAATGTTACTTTATATTAATATAATGGACAAGTAGTATGAGTGTATATATTTTTAGAGTTAAAATCAATTTACGGAATTGTATAAAGTTCAATGTATCTCATTATAATTTGAAAAAGAGCACTTTAACCTTCTCCCCCTTTCTCCAAAATTTTAAAAGAGCAATTTGCCTCATTCAGCTAGAGACTGTAACTCACTCGTCGAAATTAAGTGTGAGCGTGAAAAATATTTTTGTAACACAGAGAGGTAAAATGCCACATTTATCATAACACATGGAGAAGGGGGGGGGGTGTTTAAAATGCAACATTTATCATAACACAAGGGGTTAAAATATCATATTTATCACAACATCGGGGTAAATTGCCACATATAAGAGGAGTATTTTTGTCAATTCGTATTTTTTAGTTGAAAAGTGACAGAGAGGCGATGTAAAATTTTATAAGATTAAAGTGAGTATTTTTCAAATCAGAGTAAAGTAAATTGAACATTATGCAAATTAGAGGATAAATTTCCATTAATGCATTGTACAACTTTTCTATTTATGTGCATTGCTCAAACCAACCCCATTAATTTGGCTCAAGCTCAATTCAATATTATTTTGGGCTTAGAACTTGTACCTGGTAAGCTAAAACTAAATAAAAATTTATGTATCATTAGAATGCAAGTGGTTATCAAGCCTGATCGTATTTGAATTTGAGTCGATCTTGCCCCAGCTCGAAAAACAAGTTCTTTTAAAGCAGTTTGAAATATATTTAGTCGATTTTTCGCTTATCAAGTTGAGCTTGAACCGCTTTAAGAAATTTCAAACATTATGATTATCATCCAACAAAACAAAGAACAGGTTGCAGATGTTGTTAGATTGCAGAAAAACTTCAGCAATTTAGAGACAGTTGAAGCTAGCTTAGCACAAGCTCGACAAACAATACAAGAATCTCGACTCAACAAGGAAACATCATATGACCCTGATTATGTCCCTAAAAGCTCAATCTATAGGAACGCCAATGCTTTTCAAAGGTACCATTACAAATTTCCATAATATCCCGCCCTTATACATTTTCCCTATTGATCTTCAAATTATACAAAATACTCTTCACACAGGAGCTATCTTGAAATGGAGAAACTGTTTAAGATATATGTGTACGAAGAAGGAGAGCCTCCGTTATTCCATTACAGCAAAAGTAAAGGGATTCTTGGAATTGAAGGAATCCTAATTCATCAAATAGAGATCAGCAAATTCCGTACCAAAGATCCTGAAAAGGCTTATGTTTATTTCGTTCCATTAAGTGTCCAGTCGATAGTCGACTTTGCTTATCAAATCCACAACAGAGAATGGACTCCCTTGCGAAATATAGCAAGTGACTATGTGAATCTTATTGCAACAAAGTATCCTTATTGGAATCGTACTTTAGGACGCGATCATTTCATGCTTGCTTGTCATGATTGGGTAAGATTATTCATTTCTTGCTTTTGCTCCTACATTAATTTGGAGTCTCACATTGTTTAAAGTTGTGTTGTCAATAATGAAATTTCACAGGGTCCAAAGGTATCAAAAGGTGTTCCTTACCTCTATAAAAACTCGATTAGAGTTTTGTGTAATGCGAATACCACAGAAGGATTTAAGCCCTCCATAGATGTATCCCTACCTGAGATTTATCTTCCAGAAGGAACAATGGATGGATTGATTGGTGGCCCCCCTCCATCAAAGCGTTCCATTTTAGTGTTTTACGCGGGAGGTGTACATGGCTACATTCGACAAATGCTTATGGACCAATGGAAAGACAAAGATCAAGAAGTACAAATTTACGAGTACCTTCCAAAGCATATGTCGTATTATGACATGTTTCGGAAGAGCAAGTTTTGTATATGTCCTAGTGGATGGGAAGTTGCTAGTCCGCGGATGGTTGAAGCTCTTTACATGGGTTGTGTTCCGGTGCTTCTCAAGGACTATTATGCTAAACCGTTCGATGATGTTTTGGATTGGAGTACATTTTCAGTTGATGTTCATGGAAAGGAAATTTCCAATTTGAAAAATATTTTGATGGCTATATCTCAAGATAGATACATAGAGATGCAGAGGAGAGGGATTGAAGTAAGGCGACATTTTGAAGTCAATTTCCCTCCGAAAAGGTATGACGTTTTTCATATGATACTACATTCTATTTGGCTAAGAAGAATGAATGTTAAGCTTCATGATTTAGATGGAAGCTGATGTTGTTTATTTGTATTAATTGAAAAACTATCTGTAGGTCATTACTCATTTTCAATCCCTATTTGATTTCAAAATGAATATTAGGTTCGAGTTTCTCTAAAAGTGTTGTTATTTATCAAGATTCATAGCTGTTCATATATGGTTGATTACTGTTGAGACTAAAAATGTCCCGCATGGATTGAATAATAATATAATTTTAAACAATTATCAACATAAAAAAAAGCTTTTAAGGCCTCAATCTATATAAGTGGACTTGACTCAATTATGATATGAAGAAATTCATGAAATATTGAAATCTTTTTGTTGACTACATGTGGTCAAGTGATAATAGATTATATGTAATTATTTAATAAAGTATTGATGATTAGTTGTTGATGGATATCTTGTCATGATTTTTTCGAATTGATCACATGAGTCTTGTTCATAGGCTACTTTAATTTAGCCTTTTATACACGGCCTTTTGGAACTTGTAAAAGCAAGGCAGGAAAATATATCAGAGTGCAAACCTGGCGCACCTAGGGCCCCTTGAGTCGAAGGGCCTCATATTTTTTCAAATGCGTACGTATTTTTTAATCATTTTATTTAAGTTATGATATGTAATTTATTTTTCAGTATATTATATAATATTACGGAAAATAGGAACGAATAAAGTAGAATATTTGCTCAAATTTGATTCTTTTATCTAGCTTGAAATTATTTTCGAACTTGGTATTTGAATTAGTGGTACTCATACCATCTTTAATTCAAAGTAAAACAAGTCGATACCGATTAGTTTGATATTTTCCATATGTTTTGCTGATGGCATAGATAATATTCAATGAGATCGTAGTCTAATAATAATCATCAGCAAAATTGAGTCCGCAATACCAATAGGACATGAATTCAAGTATTCAACTTTCACTAATATGGCTTTTTGCTCACACTAATGTGAGTCTTTATTTTAGTGCGAGCAAAAAGCCATATTAGTGAAAGTTAACTTTAATGTAATGATTATTGACTTTTAATGTAATGATTTTTTAATGAATAGTGATCCTAGATCTAATAGCAAAAAGCCATATTAATGAATATTAGTTTTTTGTAAGACTACATTTAATGTAATACATATTATTGATTTTTAATGTAGTGAAAGTCTAATAATAATCATCAGCAAAAAGCCATATTCAAACATGATTTTTAATGTAATGATTATTGATGATTGTATTCTTACAAAAAACAGCATAGATAATACTCTTCATAGAATGTTAAACTTCATTACTTTTTTCATTTTCCTTATCAATTTACTAAACATATATAGCCTAGACGTTAACATTAATTTACCTAAAGACTATTTACATATACAAATTTAGATCTAGGATCATTATTCATTATCAAGCTATACAACCCAATTTCACAACATAAATAGATATACTTTTATAGCATCTAAAACCTTGACGAAACAATACATATCTAGTATATAATAGACAACAAAACTTTTACAAATATTCATCAAAAGTTTATTCAACAACCAATGTAAAATCTACAACACCACCAATACAACAATCACAAATCCTCAACACCGTGAACTCGAATATTAAGTCTTCTCAACCAAATAGAATGAAGTGTCATATGAAACACATCGTACCTCTTCGGAGGCAAATTAACCTCAAAATGTCGCCTCGCTATTACACCCCTCCTCTGCATTCTTATATACTGTCTAGTCGAAATCCCCATAAGAATTTTCTTTAGATTCGGAATCTCCTCCACCGAAATTTCAACAGAGAACGACTTCCAGTTCAAAACATCACTAAACGGAGGCACGTAATGATCTTTAATAAGTACGGGAATGCATCCTGTGTAAAGAGCCTCAACCATTCTTGGGCTTGCAACTTCGTAACCACTTGGACAAATGCAATACTTACTCTTCCTCATCATTGCCGAATAAGAAACATGTTTTGGGAGATACTTGTGAACTTGAACATCTGGATCTTTGTTCTCCCAATGGTCCAAAAGAATGGGCCTGATGGGCCCGTGAAGCCCACCAGCAAAGAAAACTAGAATGGGCCGTTTTGAGGGAGATGGCCCACCAATCAACCCGTTTGTTCGACCACCGGGTAAATTAATCTCTGGAATGGACACGTCTTTAGAGGGTCGGAATCCTTCCGAGGTATTTGCGTTGCATAATGCTCGAATTGAGTTCTTGAATAGCTCCGGAACAGATTTTGATATTTCAGGCCCCTACAACAAGAAATTAGTCTAAACTTAGAACTCGTTTCGTAACATATATCAGGTGAAATTGGTTCCTTTACAAATATTTATCTCTAGTTTGGTAGCGTTGATAAAGTAGACTGAACTATAAACAAGTGATTATCCATGCTACTTTAAAGCACCAACACAAATACAATTATCACATGTGTGTGTATGAAAACTTCATAACAATTAAGGGGTGAAATTAGCCCGATTTCACAATTTTGACATTAGTCTATCCTTAGGAGAGTCGGCTACCAAATAAGTCCAAAGTTTTATTATCTTATTCGTAAATGACATAATTAATTATTTTTACCATTATTTTACATAAAAAAGATATACCAAAGAGTAAACGAGAAAGCAATTAGTACTACGTACCCAATCATGACAAGAAAGCATGAAATGATCTGCACCAAGGCTTCGATTCCAATAGGGATACTTTGCGGCTAGAAGGTCGACATAGTCTCGTACTATTTGTTTCATTGGAAGCCAATGATCGCGAGAATTTCTATCATATATGAAATGAACTATGGATGTTACACTGAAGGGAAGAAAGTAAACGTGTGCTTTTTCAGGATCCCTAGTTCGAAACTTTGATGTTTCTAATTTGTAGATGAAATTTCCCTCCATAGAATATATGCTTCCGCAAGGACCATTATGAAATATTGGTTGTTCTCCTTCTTCATATACAAGTACTTTAAACTGCTTTTCCATCTCCAAATAGCTCCTGAAATGCCATGAGATATCAATCGTATAACGAACTTGTCACTAAAGTAATTTTAATTCCAAACCACTATAATGTAATAATGCTGGAATGAATGTGTTACATACTTGTGAAAAGCAGGGGCATTCCAGTAAATAGGACCTGTCGGAATGTAATCAGGGTCGTATGATCTATTTCCACTTTGTTGTGTGTCTCTAATTGCAGCTCGAGCTTGCTGAAGTCTGGTCTCTAGAATTTGTAAATTGCTAGATTTTCTAATTATTTTTGGGCTTAATGGAAGAACACGAGTGTCATTGAATGACGAAAAATCAGTCGATCTATTTGTCATGATTTTCAAACTCTCTTCCTTCTTGCCTACCTGTTTATAGAATGATATTTTTTATTAATCATGATAAGGGATTTGCAATTAGAACTAATTGTATCTGCATTTAGCTTAAAGCCTTAAATATAATATATATATAAGTTTAAGATTAATGCCAATATTAATTGTACTTAATTTCTTCGGGTGCTGGCAAACCCGAAAACAATAGAGTTATGAGAGAACATATATAACAACAGAAATGGCATCTAGAAGAAAGTTGATTCAGCCTAAAATTTATACCTTCCTGATTCCCTTCACTAGGACTCATTTATCAACCAAGAGATTATTTTTGTGTATGGAAAGCAAAAAATTTCTTTGTACTTAAAATAGAAGAGGGGGGGGGGGGAATTTATCAACCAAGAGATTATTTGTGTATGAAAACGAAAAAAGAAAATTGTACATAAGTATTGCTAATTTTTGACACGAAAAGAAAACCATTTGAAATAGATAGGGATACCATTTACGTACACTTTCATCACGCGGAATCATGTTAGTTTTTTCAGACAAGAACCAAGAGATTATTTGTGTATAAAAACGAAAAAAGAAAATTGTACATAAGTATTGCTAATTTTGGACACGAAAAGAAAACCATTTGAAATAGATAGGGATACCATTTACGTACACTTTCATCACGCGGAATCATGTTACTTTTTTCAGACAAGAGTATTAGTAGTTATATATCAATTACATATCCATTTTCTCTAGAATTTTTAACCAAAACGAAATTAGGAATTAACCTTTTTTTTTTTTTTTATCACTTTTTAAGCTTTATAACTCTACTAATTTCTTTAATAGTAGTATTATGTTATTGTAGAGGATGTAAATACAACGATCCACGTCTACATTGCATATCATAAGTGATATTCTAGTCTGAACTTGATTTGACAAAACTCAGTTAAGAAATTGATTTGACCAAACCAATGTATTAAGAACCATATCCTTGTAATTGGTATATATTACCATAGTAAAACGACAAATTACATCATTATATAGAATATCTATCGATTGACCGCATAAATTAGAATGAATTTGAAAAATATAATTACTAAATAAATTAACTAGTTAGATTAGTTTTTCTTTTATAATTAACTAGTAAGAATAGTTTGAAACTAGACAAATACACACACACACACTCATTGAAACTCAAGAGCCCTATCAAATGAAGACTTAAGTCTAAATATTTTTAGTACTACTATTGCTTTCGGAAAATCTTGGATTTGTACAAGAAATTGGTCATTAGTCATTACCATCCCTCTTTACCAATATCTTGAGTTTGGCAAATTCCAAAATTAAATTAAAATACTAAAATCAATTACACAAATTATAAGTAAATGAATAAATAAATAAATAAAACAGAAAATCAATTAGACCAAGAATCACAGAATTCTTACAGGTGGTTCTGCCTCTGAGACTTGGACACCAAGCGGCGGCGCAACGGAGTGATTAAAATTGTAATCAACCGATAACGCCTCCTCTTTTTCTCCGCCGCCGCCGCCCACCACCCTCCGCCGCAATTCCAAACCCGCGCCATCATCCTCCGGCGGCGGAACAAAATTTCCCAACAAATTATGTTCCCCTGAAGAATCAGAGCTCCAAGCCCGAGGATAGTAACTAGAAGACAAAATCCAATTCGGTGACTTTAAACCCATTAAAGCCACAAAAGCTGACGCCACAATTAATGGCAATATAAACCCAAGCAGCCTCGTCGAAGACGACGACGTTTTCCACCAAGAACATAAGCTTTTCTTACACCACTCCATCACTCGAACAACAACAACAACAACAAATTAAATCCCACCAACCCCCTTTGAAAAATTAAAATCAAAATGGGAAATTTATTTAAATCCACAAGACTTTCACAGATGACACGAATTCTTTAATACAAAAATAACTTTTTTTTTTCCTTGAATTCCCTTCTTTAATTTTTGTTTCCTCTTATTGTTTCTTTAATTTCTTTCTGTTTCTGTTTTTAACCTTTTATATATATACATACATGCAGGAATTTATGTATCTATAGGTGAGTGTGTGTTGTGTGTGTGAATTTTAGTGTAAGTAACAATTGTTGAGAGCTGATTGCCTCACCACTTTGGCCAACTCGCCAAGCGTCTGTTGGTTTCAGCCTCTATATTTGTGTTCTTCATGCAAAATTAGTAATACTTTATCTATTTCCCAATTTGCCCTTTTTTATTTGAAATTACGGTCTTGCCCTTCCATGCCCTTATTGCATCCACCTTTTTTTCCGTTTATATATCATTTCTACTCGCTACACCGCGTGTGAAGATTACTCGCCTGTTTCATTTGACAGGTGTGATTGTATTTGAGACGGCTGTTTTATGGAGAGAGTAACTGTATGGTTGGCGCGTGGGATTCTTCTTGACTTTTTGACTTTTGAAAATATTTATTATTGGCAATGAATATTAATTATATTTGAGGGGTAGTAAATAATTTATTGCAGTATTTGGAATATGGAATGTGTGTGTATTTAATAGAATTATTAACTGCACGAGGTGTGCTGTTAATATATAGTTCATACAGCTTTTCTTCGACAAAGAAATCAAAGCGGGGCAACATTTTTCCCCACAAAGACTTAAACAATGTTTATTATTGATAATCAAATTAGTAATATTTGGAATTTGATTCGAGTTACGTTAGTGTTTGTTAGGATCTCATTCTTTAAAAACCAAAACAATATACTTCATAAAAAACTTATTAAAAGTCTCTAAAAAAACAATAAAAATAACTTTTTAGTTTTACTCGATTAGTTAATAGCCTTGCTACGTTGCACACGTTTGAGTGCAATACACAAATGGAATTAGAAAAATTCCATCTCGTTTGGAATCGTCAACTTCACTCAACTATAATTTTTATAAATTTTAAAGAGTAGTATGTTTTATTTTCAATAAATGTTACTCAATCACAATCCACGTGTTTAAAATTAATTGGCATACTTTTATTTGTACATACTATAAGTTCAATTTTCAAAGGAAGATACAGTTAAATTATTGATAACATATTCATTTGAGTTAAATTTACCCATATTATTCTGATGACTCGGCTCGATTATATTTTGCTCGAGCTTAAAACTTCATACTAAAACCAAGCATAAAATAGTGTCCATAAAATTCGATTAAAACTCAATCATAATTTCAATGTAAGCAAAAAATAGTGTCCATAAAATTCGATTAAAACTCAATCATAATTTCAATGTAAGCAATTATATATATATATATATATATATATATATATATATATGTATATATGTATATATTATTAAAAGATCAAAAGCCAATTTAATTAGTTCCTCCGGACACTACATCTTATTAACAATTCATCTTACACCCGCACCGATCAATAATTTACAATTATACCCAAATTATTTCGGTTGCATCAAATATTACTCCAGTCTCCAGATAATCAGCAAATTTGTTCACTTTCAATTTAAAAAAAGCCTTAAAGAATGACGGGATAAATTTCCTTTTGTGCATTAATCTCTGGTACAGTACAAAATATCGTACGAGTTGCTGTCGTGGAGACACATGATGCATAAGCAGTTCAGTTCAAAGGGGATAGGGATGGAGACTGAAACACTAAACATGACGTGTTTTTATTTATTGATTTTATGAAGTCTTTGTTTTTGTACTTTACCGGTATGGTTTCTAACACCGATTATCACGAGTTTGTCCCCCAAAAATAACTTTTGATGTTTTAGAGTTTTTTGAGTAGTTGTTTTTTTCACCCTAATAACATATTATTTTGATATTTTGCATAATTTGTGCTTTGTATTTTCGAAGTGCATATATTGTTTAGCATAATAATGAACATTTTGTACCACAATAGAATGTATTTGCCAAATAATATACAATTTGTTAAATGCAACGTGTCAATATTTCAATAACACGGGGTGAAAGGTTAAAATGGTACATCTATATGTGACAATGACTAAAACTAAAAGGTTTTGAGTTCAATTTCACTAGTGTGGAACTTTTTTAGCTTAATATTAGTGTTTGATAGTTAATTGATTTTAATTGACTGAAATTTCTTATTTAGCAATATTGATGTTGAAGTTGCGTAAAAATATCTTCATTCTAACATGGATCATAGATCTAAAAATAACATTGATCTGCACACAAATATAGAGAGAAATCATGAGTTGTATTGGATTTGTTGTAATATGAATGACATAAATTGCTCGGAAATATGTGACCTATTTAGAAATACCGAACAAAGGTACACTATATTTTTTAAGAAATACGTTATAAATAATAAATAAGAAGACGTTACAGACGCGTTACGAAATTAAATGAGAAAAACGTTACAATTCTCTCATTTATATCAACTTAATTAATATAAAGGTGTATAAACCTTAATTATCCTTGGGCACAAAATTATGTACATTAGATGTAATGATGCAATTATCTCTTCTCTTTAAAAAAATAAAGTGACAAGAACTTGGGCATTATCTCTAAAATGACTTTCATGAACATATTCGTGACCAAAAGAACTGCGAAAATTGTTATGACTATTGGCATTTAATAATACATAATAGATTATTAAATTTATCGTCACTAATTATTAATAGTGATAACCTAAGTTATCGTACACTTAGTGTCAACTTAAAATATAATTTATCATTATATATTGCACTTGTCACCATTTTTTGGTAACTAAACTTTTATTTTTTGTCACTAAAAATATATAAATAGTGGAGTATTTTTTCTTTGGAACAAATTGACCGAAATATTTATGTGAAACTGTGAAAGCATTGTATTAAAGTTAAAATTATTTGAGACGATCACGTAATATGATATATTTAATAGTATTGTTTAGTGTTTGTAAACGAATGAGCCTTTCGATTGGGTGTAGATCCTCTGTACCACTTTTGGTGTATCACTTAAGTGTACCACCACTAAGTGATTGACACATGCACATTTAACAATTATAATAATTCTAACATGTGCATGTGTCAATCACTTAGTGGTGGTATACTTAAGTGGTACACCAAAAGTGGTACAGAGGATCTTGAGCCCTTTCGATTGGGCAATGGATCATCTGTACCATAATTTGTGTACCACAAGTGTGTACCACAAGTGTGTACCACAAATGAGTAATTGACACATGTATATATGACAATTATTATAATTGTTATATATACATGTGTCAGTTACTCATTTGTGGTACACACTTGTGGTACAGAGGATCTTGACCCCTTGGATTGGGATTGGCACATGATGTTGAGATTTCTTATTATAGCATGGTTGTTTGTGTTTGAAAATCCCAATGAAAATGAGACGAGAAAGCTTTAATCTTTATGCATCCCGTATATACCATATTTCAGAATTCATGATTGCAATTCTCTGAAATCACAATTGTATTGCAAAATGAGTATTTAATTTGTATACCTACCCTCGACAATTCTAGAAACAGTTTAGCTAGGTCCATTTTAAACCTATGAATCTAAGGATATGCATGATACATAATTGTTTTTACTTGAACCCCCAATTCACTTCAGTCCATGGTTGTATTGTATTATGGTTTCATTCAAAACGTTATTGCACCCGGAACATTACACTTCAAGTTTCAATAAATGAAGCTTAATTACCCCTCTAACTAACTACATTTTTTAGTGTACATTTTGTCAACTACATCAATTTATTTTGTCCTCCCCAACTCTCATTCACACAAGCTAAGTCGTTATTTGATATATATGTACGTTTAATTTTAAAAAAAAATTTATTAACCCCATCATTTTATTGTTCCAAAAAGGTGAAATCGCTCACCCTGGGCGCCCCTTACCCCCTGCCCGACGGAATTGTGAGAGGAGGTAAATCATGGTGATTCAACCGGCAACAGAGGCTGAGACCAGTGTTCACTGCGCACAAGGAGTCCCCCTCATTTTTTGAGAGGTTGCTCCCATACTGCCGCTGGTGAGGTTCGATCCTTGGTCTCTTGTTCCAAATTCTACCTTTGAGACCAATTGAGATGTCCATGCTTTTTCCGCTCCTACTTTGAGTATCATGGTTGACCCTAGCAAGAGTCAACGTACGCAGAGTATTATAGTATTTCAAGTACACTTAACAATGTTAATTAAACATATGTAAAAGATTCTCTTTCAATTCTTGGAGTGCTGAAAATAGACACTGAAATCAATTTCAATAGATGAAGCTTGTGAAGTAAAGTTGGGGATGTTCCCCTGTGCATAGAAATCCCGGACGGACCCTCCGTACCGTAGACGTCGGGTCCTCTGTCAAATCCAATAACCCCGCAAATCCTATGTTAATAGAATGAAGTACTAGCAATTAATTTAGCAATACCAATGAAAATTGATTTAGCTATAAAGCCTATAACACATCATAATATTAATAAAGTTATTATATTCATGAACGAAGCATATGTTATATTCATAATATTTAATTTAGCTCTGTAATATAAAAAAGTATATTTCACTCCTCATAATCTTATAAAAGTTTCAGTTTAACTCTGTATTTTAATTTATCCCCCTGTTTTACGATAAATGTGACACTTTACCCCCTGATGGTGTTATGATAAATACTTGTACTTTACCCTCTATGCTACAAAACTACATTTTATACTTACTCTCAAATTCGTCAAGTAAGTTACTTCTTCTAGTTAAAGAAAATAAATTGCTCATTTAATTTTTTTTACAGGAGGATAATGTACTCTTTCTCGAATCACCGAGGTTAAATTGATAATTGATAATAGCTCTAGTTATAAATGTCGACGGTACACAACTTAAATTGCAAACGTTGAGTTTAATTAGCTATCATAAATAGAGGTGAAACTGGATAATTAAACTCCCTTAAAAAAAAAAACAAAAAAAACAAAAAAACTGGATAATTAAATACAATAGTTGACATTCACAATTTCTCCCCTCCCTGCTATTTATTTATAATTTTACATCCGTTTTGTAGCTATTAGCCTATTAATGCTCTAATTAGCCGTTGCATTAGCTATTAATATAGAAGTTTAAGTCACATCTGAACCTTTTTTTAGGGATTTTTGCATGTCACCCCAGCAAAGTTTTATTTTAGCACTTTCCCCCTATAATTGAAAAAATATGATAGTGTCCCAAAAAGTTGATAAGTGAGTGCACTTTGCATCATGATCATTATTTTATTGGATTTCAAAGGGTAGAAATGTAAATTTGGGGTACAGTGTAATATTTTTAATATTTTGGGGGCTAAGTACACAAAATATCATTAATTTAAGTTATTAGAATATTAACATTTCAAAGCACATTTTCATAGAATTCCTTATCATTATAATCACATCGTAATTTAATTTTAGTCTTATGACATAGTTTTTATTCTAATTGTTTTACTTTGAATTTCTTTGATTTGATTAATACTTCTTCCTTCCCACTTTTCTTGCTCCCATTTCTATTTTGGGACGTCCCAAAATATGACTTCCTTTCTCTCTAAAAAATTTTCAAAAATTTACTTTTTTAACAAATTATGTAAAACTTCGTGCCAAAACTAAACAGATAAAAAACTTTGGGACAAAGGGAGTATATTTTTAGTAGAGAAATGATTTATTTATAAATAAATAATTAGGACTAATGAAAATTTCGTTAAAAAAACTTCTAAATTCGAATTTTCTTACAAATATATAACTAAATATTTTTTACTTTTTGGAATTGCAAGTCAATTTTGGATATTTTAAAATTTTGTGCACTTACTACCCCCTAAAAGTTTTTTGTTATTGTACAAAACCCTTTGAGTAACATTTTTACCCTTTGAAAATTACTTAAATATGACCAGGGGTAAAGTGCACTCATTTGTTAACTTTTAGGGGGCACTGTCATGTTTTTTCAATTATAGGGGGAAAAAGTGCGAAAATTAAAAAAATTCGGTGGTGACGTGCAAAAATACGTTTTTTTAAGGGCTTGGTTCTATACTTCCTGCAGCCTCATGGCCAGATAGCCTTCACTTATCCAACCACATTTTAAAAAAATTCTCTTTATAATAATACATTGTTTTGCATATATTTGACAGTATATGAAATATTTCATTGAGTAATTACAATACATATCAATTTTTTTTGAAAAGTAATAACAGTATAGATTGGAGAATTAAAATTTGTTAAATTATTATTATTAGAGCTAAATGCCAAAATATCTCACTTGCTTAGTTGCTTTACCTAATTTTTTTAGAAAAAAAAGTGAAATTTATGTTCGACTAAAAGGAAACCAGCTATTTGGAAGTTGGGCCGAGTTTTACTCAAGCCTTTAAATTTGGCAAAAGCCAGCCTAATTATGAAACCCATCAAGAATCTGGTATAGAACATTCAGATTTACAGTTGTTACTAGACTAATTTGAACTTCAAAAAAGAAATAAAAAACTAATTGTAATGGGCTAGCCCAATTCAAGCTTCATCCCAAAGCTTGAGATCTAGCTCAAGTTGATGCCCAAATTATAGTTCTAAAAATTAATCCTAACAAGGGCTATTATATTATCGGGTATGAATAAGGTCAGATTATATTTGACAACTTCAATACAGTGGTCGGATTAATCCTAACAAGGCTCAAGTAGATTAGATATGAATCAGGTCAGAATAGATTCGGTAGAATATCAAATTAATTTTTGTCAAACTAAAATTTTAACCAATATTTTTTTTTGAAATGAATTTGTTGGCTTTATATTTTCATTTAATTTGGCCCACGGGTTCAAATATTTTTTTTTTTTATAATTCACTATGTTCTAACACAAAAATGATTAAACCTCGACATTTTTAATCACTTTGTTTGTACCCAAAAAATCACCCTCGACAAATCGAGGAATAATGACTCGATTAGAGGCCAAAAATGGCGATCGAATCAAACCCAATCCCGATAAACGGATCGGATCGACTCGAGTCCAGTTTGACCCGAAAGGTGATCCGACCGAAGCTACAATTAGACCACGATCCCAGGTTGAATCTCGACCCAATTTGCGCAACTAATTAATTTTGGGCCAAACATAAATTAATTAATTGATAAAGTTAATTAATTTATGGGTCAAGTTCAATTAATTAATGATTAAGGCCAAATTATGGTTAAACATAAATGAGCCCAATAGATTATTTTGGCTATTATGGATTAATTAATTAAGTTAATTAATTAATTGGGTCAAGTCTAATTAATTGGCCCACATAATAGATAAGGCCATTAATTAATTGGGTAATTATTAAGCAAAACCAACATGGTTCGGCCCAAGGCCAATTATGGTCCGACCTGGCCCATCGACCAGCAGCTGACCAGCCCGAGCCGCCCGCAGCCCAGTCACAATCGGCCAACCCTAATCCTTGGCCCACTTGTGTTTTATTTGGTTATTATTAGAGATAATTAATTAAAGAGATATGGATAGAGCCATATTAGTTGGTTTAAATAACAAATTCCTTAAATATCTCTAATTAGTTATCTTTAATTCAAATCCAAATTAAATAAAACACACGTTCTTTCTTCTCCAACTTCCATTAGCCTTAATTTTCAGCAAAAAATAAAGAGAAAACCACCATTGAAATAGTGGAGGTAGTGGGAAATAACAAAGTAGTGGGAGAAGTGGGGAAGTGGCCATCAGCTCCTTGATTTTCGGCCATCAGGAGAGCAGTTTCTGGCATCAGCTTGTTTTTCCAGCAGCTATAAATACAGCAGGAGGCTGCTACACGCGGACACACACACAATCAATCAACAAATCTCAGTCTAACACTGATCGGCTCAACGCCTCTCTGGAAGTCCAGCGCTCCGCTGCTTCTTTTTCAGCAAACACCCTGTAGAACCCCTGATATCAACCGTCCCTCCTCAGCCACCAGCAACCCTCGACAGCCTGAAGTCTTGCCGCCGCCGCCGCCCAAAATCCGCAGCCGCCGCCGCCGCCGACATTAAGCCGCCGCCGCCGCCGATACTAAGCCGCCGTCGCCGCTGCTTCCGCTGTCCAGACGCTGTCTCGAGCGAAACCCCTTGATAGCAGGCAGTTAACAGCTGTTTTCTGTCAAGTTATCAGTCTGTCAACTCGTTGATATCAGTCTGTCCCTCCTCAGCCACCAGTGATCCCTGACCGCCTGAAGTCTTGCCGCCGCCGCCGCCGCCGCTCACAGTAAGCCGCCGCCGCTCTCTTCCGCCGTCAGCTGACACTGACTCGAGCAAAACCACTCGTATCAACCAAGTAACACGCTGGTAACCGTCATGTAAGTGCCCACGTATTTATATGACAAACTCATCGAGTAGCCATCTGCTTGATGAGCTCGTCGTCAAGTAGCCATCTGCTTGACGGCTATCGGCTGAGTAGCCATCTGCTCTGTCGATGCCTTGGTCAGTGGCCACCCGCTGATCAGGAGCCCGATTGATGGCCACCCATCAAGGTTGGGCGAACCATTGACGGTGGGTCTCCCGTCGTCAATGTTACTTTCTGTCAACAAGTTGTTTATCATGCATTATCAGCTCATCGGCGGGTTTACCTGCCGATCAAGGAGTCAACTTTTCAGAACTTAAAAGATTTATCAACTCATCTGGCAGATTATGCCGAAACAGGAGACTTATCGTTTTGTATATTTTTTGTAAGATTTGTACATCGGGGAACTTGCCAATATTCTTTTATTATTAATGGAAGTCGTTTGGCTCGTACGTCTTGACTTTTTTACATAAATATACTTTACGTCAATTGATTGCCATTGATATGCTGTTTTTTGTCAAGATTATGTCTTCTGTCAAGGTGTTTATTTAAATTGATTGACTGTCAAGGCATTAGCTGATTTTCAAATCCGCTGATATGTTAAGCAGACCATCGATTGGCCATAAGTTTTTGGCACTTAAGAGAGATTTTCATAAATTATTTAAGTCCTGCGGCCAGGCAGGCATAGAAAAGAACTAGGGGTAGTGTTTGCCTACTCTGTCGCAATCGTTTAGAAGTCAGCCTTATCAGGACAACTTATTTTGATATCAACATATCTATTTTCAGGACACTTACTTTATCAATTTACCGATATCAACATGTCTATTTTCATATCGTTATGTTTGCACGCACAAACATTGGCACGCCCGCATTCATTTTATATTATATCGAGGCATTTTACATCGAGCTGTTGGCTCGTCGAGGTGTCTGCTGACCGGTTTACAAAAACAGTGTTCTGCAACTCCTCGGTGCCAAACATCCCTCGATGTCAACCCCTCGATGACAAGCACCCCTTGATGTCAGTTTCATCGCAAACAATATTTTGGCACTTCTTGATGCCAAGGGTTGCTCGATGTTGTCGAGGCGTTCCTCGATACCAAATTTATACGCAAACAGTTCATTGATGCCATGTATTGTCCGATGCAAAATTTATAGCAAACACACTTACTTAAATATGTATTGATATTCATATTGTTGGAAAAAAAGTCGTATTGATATTAATGTATTAAAATTAAATCCTTGTTATTAAGTGAAAATATTCATAAATATGAGATCATGAAAGAATATTAACTCAACTTCTTCTTAAATTGTTCATAAAATGTCATTCATGATACTTGTAGAAATAAAATGTTTTATATTTGATATTAATCTGATCGGATTCACTTAGATATATACATATATAGATCAAAATTTCATTTTAATTAAAAAATTTCTAATAAATTTGTTAAAATGAAAAACATCTTGAAGTAAAAAATAATCTAGATTTTTATTTTGATGACTCAATAACATAATATTTTTTTAGCTTTCGATGGAATCTCAAAACATTTATCCATGGATACATATTCGCTCCACTTACTTTTAGATCTACAAAAATTTTTAATTGAATCGGATCCATTCGATTTTGAATAAAGTAATTTTCCAAAAAAACCGAATGTGGCCCGCACATGGGGGATTTGGGCAAATTTTTTGGAATTAGACATCAATTGACACTAAATTATAACATATGTTGAAGTTGTGGTACCAAATGTGCCACTCCAAAAAGATACGGGGTAGAGACACCAGCGTACCTCAATTGTTAAACCAATAATTTTCAATTGTGACTCCAACAATGCAATCATCATCATAATCGCAAATCTATACGGAGAAACACAAATACATAACTAAATATTTGCATAATGCATGAAATTCTATTGTTACGGATCTAATATTAATATATATGTAACATTTATGCATATAAATATTGCATAAAAGCCTCATAATATCTCAAGGTTTTCTTCTACTCTAAATAATTAATTAGAAACAAATGGTATTAGTAATGGATTATTCTTTTAATTTTTTCCTCTTGGCATTAACCTTAATCACGTTTAACCTCCTTAATACTGATGCTATTGAGGTTACTTACGATGGAAAAGCCCTCAAAATCGATGGTGAACGGAAAATTATCATTTCTGGCTCCATTCACTATCCTCGTAGCACTCCAGAGGTACAATTAATATATTACTATACTCGTTAATTAATAGAAATTAAATTGAATTATCTTGATCTATATATGAAAGTAATGGATTTTTTTTTTTTATTTGTATTGTTTTTGGTAGATGTGGCCAGATTTAATCAGAAAATCAAAGGAAGGAGGTCTTAATGCTATTGAGACTTATGTTTTCTGGAATGCCCACGAGCCCTTATATCGACAGGTCGTTTGTCGTTCCGAAACTCGATTTTCAATTACAGGATGATTTTATTAAATATGGATAATTTATATTGTTTTTCATTACATAAATTAAAGATGGATTAATTATCAAAAAAAAAAAAAAAAAGAACATTAAAAGATGGACTAATTTTTTTAGTACTAACATTGACATTGTGCGTGGATTTCTTCAGTATGATTTTACAGGAAACTTGGACCTATTGAAGTTCCTCAAACTGATTCAAGATCAAGGGCTTTATGCTATTTTAAGGATTGGACCTTATGTTTGTGCAGAATGGAGTTTTGGGTACAAATTATTTTTAATTAAATTTTTATTACCCAGCTTCTAAGTTCTATAACTTAATATTGATTATATGCACAGAGGAATTCCTGTATGGATAAAGAGCATACCAGATATGACTTTAAGGACCCAAAACGATCCATGGATTGTACGTAATTTATGAACTTCCATACATTATTTAATTATATTCTATTCGACTATGAAATATTTACGGTACTTAGCGATTAAATTTAATTTCTTGCAATTGAATCAGAATGAAATGAAGAATTTCACAAACGTAATAGTTGACATGGTTAAACAAGCAAAACTTTTTGCACCGCAAGGGGGACCAATTATACTTGCTCAGGTTTGTTACTATTTTGTTCATTAGTAAAATTAAAAGGTTTATTAATTAATTGACATATAATTAACTTTTATTATTCTTATTTTTGCTAAATAAAATAGATTGAAAATGAGTATGGAAACATTATTTCCTCATATGGGGAAGACGGACGATCTTATATTAATTGGTGTGCAAATTTTGCTGAATCTCTAAACATTCGTGTCCCTTGGATCATGTGTCAAGAATCAGATGCACCATCATCAATGGTATGTATGTATACAATACATTCAAATTTTTTTTCCTAATTTTGTTCTTCAAGATTTTAATTAAATTGATTTCAGATTAACACATGTAACGGATTTTATTGCGATCAATTTTGGCCTAGCGGTCAAAATATGCCAAAATTTTGGACAGAGAACTGGACTGGTTGGTAAGCTTCAAGAAATATTGTCGATTGATTACCCAATAATTTAATTAAATTAAAAAAAAAAACATATATATATATTGTTTATTATTTCAATGTTGTTTATGGTATGCTTAATGATTTGTATTCGAAATAAGGTTCAAAACGTGGGGTGGTCATGATCCACATAGATCAGCTGAAGATCTCGCATTTTCCGTGGCACGATTTTACCAATATGGCGGCACTTTACAAAATTATTACATGGTTTGTTTGAATATATTGCGATAAAAAACAAGATAGTTTCTACAGTCAACTAATAATATCATTTATGTTTTACGTTATCGTAATTTTATTTTTAAATTTACCGGAATTAAAATCAGGGACCAAAAGATATTGCTTATATATAAAAGCAAGACTTGTACTAATATAAAGTCATGCATGATTTGTTTTATTAATTTGTTATAGTATCATGGTGGTACAAACTTCGGGCGAACATCTGGTGGTCCATATATTACCACATCATATGATTATGACGCACCTCTTAATGAATATGGTAATTTCAAGATCAACTTCTTTGTATATACCCTTCTAATCTCCTTCCGTCCTAAAGTTTTTTATCGCTTTAATTTTGGCACGGAGTTTTAGACTATTTATTAAAAAAGTAAACTTTTAAATTTTTTTGAGAGATAAAGAAAATCATATTTTGGGATGTCCCAAAATAAAAATGAGAGTAAGAAAAATGGGACGGAAGAGGTATTAATTAACATTAGCGCGTTTTAACTTATACGTGACATATTTTTGAATACATGTAGGTAATCTTAACCAGCCTAAATGGGGACATCTTAAGAACCTTCATGACGTTCTTATGTCAGCGGAAAAAGTCATAACTAATGGAGATGTTGATACCTTTGATTATGGAAGAATGATGTCTGTGAGTAACTAACTCTTTAATTTGCCCCTATAAACACTTTTTCTTTCTACTTCCATTAGAAATTTACATAATATAATATATAATTGATGGGAGAATTTTTTCCTTTTTTTTTTGTTCAAATTATGAAAGGCGACTATGTTTAGTTACAATGGGACAAGGGTATGTTTCTTTGGCAATGGAAACAACCAAGATAATATAACATTCAATTTTGAAGGCAAGAGTTACACTGTTCCATCTTGGTCCGTAAGCATTCTTCCAGATTGTGCCACTGAAGTATATAACACTGCTAAGGTACGTCTGTATAAACTACGAGTTAATGTCAATTTACCTCCCTGTGAAATGCATAATGTTCAATTTACCTACCAACATGTGATTGGTTTAGTGGAAGAGACTAGTCACTACAAAGTAACGAACACATGTTCAAATACCTGTTGGGAGAGGTTCTTATTTAATGTGTCTTACGCGCCTCGAAAGGGAATAAGCCCTTGGAAAACAAAAAAAAAATGTTTAATTTACCTTCTTGTGATTTGAAAAAATGCAATTTACCCCCTGTGAAAATATTAAAGAAGCAATATACCTCATTCAGCCAGAGAGTATAACTCACTTGCCGAAATTGAGAGTGGACATGAAAAGTGTTTTGTGAAATAGGGGTTTGAATTGACACATTTATCATAACACAGGTGTTAAACTGCCACGTTTATCATATTTTAGGGGTTAAAGTGCCACATATAAAAAAATTTAAAATTTCCATAAGATCACATGGAGGTAAATTGAACATGATGAATAACAATTAACTCTATAGATTACTATTATTATATTTTATTATATCTTTAATTTGTTGAGAGAAATATAAGTAACTTAATTAAATGCTACATTTTTATGAATTTTTGATAGGTTACAACCCAAACAACCACATTGGTGAAGAAATTACCTCCAGAAGCTCAAACGAGACTTCATTATAATTTTGAATGGAAATGGAGAGCAGAGTCTCTTAATTACATTAATACCCATGGAAATAGTAGCAGCCCTTTGAAAGGTGTTACGTATACTAATAAACTCATAGATCAAAATCTTGTCACAAACGACACAAGTGATTACTTATGGTACATGACCAGTGTCAACATTGATGAAAAGAATCCCATTTGGGGTAAAGAAGTAACTTTACATGCTAACACCAGTTGCCATGTACTTCATGCTTATTTCAACGGGGAATACATTGGTAAGTTGTCACTGAATGATATTTTGGCATCTTGCTAATTAATTAATCTGCATTTATTAGCTAAAAATGATTTGAATTGCAATTTCAGGATCTCAATGGGTGAAAAACGGACAATATTATTTCGTGTTTGAGAAAATTGTTGAGCTAAAACTAGGGACAAACAAAATAGCATTACTCAGTGCCACAGTTGGACTCCAAGTAATTAAGAACAACTTGCATGTGTTATATTTCCTTCATCTTAATTTAATTTCATCATTGATCATGCATTTCATTTTTTTTTTCAAAATTTTATTATCAGAACTATGGAGCCTTTATCGACAGAACTCCAACCGGAATTCTTGGCCCCGTCAAATTAATTGCACCTAACAATGTGGAGAACGATTTATCGACAAATGAATGGGCGTACAAAGTCGGTTTGGATGGCATGATGAGAGAACTCGGAAGTGTAACTAATAAGGGAAAGAAGCGCTATAAATGGCGTGGAAATATCCCCGTTAACCAGATGTTTGTTTGGTACAAGGTATGAGAACCAATACATGCATATGTTTTAATTAATTAACCTTGGTTTAATTAAATAAACAGAAAATTTATCTTGCAGACAAACTTTAGAACTCCGGAGGGAAATGACTCTGTCGTTTTAGACTTGTACGGGTTAGGGAAAGGGACAACGTGGGTAAATGGACATAATATTGGACGATATTGGCCAAGTTTTATTTCCGATGAAAACGGTTGTACTTCACCTTGTGACTATAGAGGAGCTTATACTGATTCTAAATGCATGACTAATTGTGGAAAATCTTCCCAAAGATGGTACGGACGACTATGTACGTTGGTGATTCTGAACTTTATTTTGATTTTGTTTATGTTGTAACAATCGATGTTTTTGTTCTTACATGATTTAGGTACCATGTGCCACGCTCTTTCTTAAATAAAGAAGATAATACATTGGTTCTGTTTGAAGAGATTGGGGGCAATCCTAATCTTGCAAGTGTACAAATCGTGACGGTGGGAAAATAGACTAGCCGCCCGTTGAAGTCGAGTGCTAGGAAGTTTCTTTAACATTTGCCTGTTTAGCTTAACTATAGGGGGAAATTCTTACCCAGACCGGGTTTGGCCGAACCCAAAGCAACTACAGGGCAAGTGTAATACACTTGCTTTGGGATTGGAAGTAACTCCCAGGAGAGTGACCAATCACAAAGCAAGTGTATTCTGCAATACACTTGCTTGGTGGTTGGATGGGTTTGGCCAAGCCAGGCTTGGACAAGAATTTTCCAACTATAGGTAGTTTGGGAATATTTTTGTTTTTTTTTCCCATGATCTATTCACTTTTGTCCAGTGAATAATGTGGCGGATTTTCAAACACGGGTGCGCAAGTTATAAAGAGTAAGTAGTGTGTAGTATCCACGGGACTTGTAATTGAATTCAGTTGTCGATTTTCAAATTCCTAATCTTGTTTTAATTCAGTTTAAATAATAATTAATTGAAAAAGATTTTAACTAAATTAATCGAAATTAAAAATTATAGACTTGTTCCTAACAGACTCAATTATTTAGGATCTTAACAGGTATATATAATTCATATCCCAGAATTCACCTCACGATTAAATTTCGCTCAATTAGGAGAAAGTAAAACGTTGAACAATATAATGGTTCGTAAACCTTAAGAATTAAGAAAATTAGTGCTTAGATACAACCCAAAAGGAAGCTAGAAATTAATAATTGAGAATTAAAGATGAAAACAATGAATTTTGATGTTAGTAAAATACGCATAACATAAAAACTGTTTAGTCATGCATAATGTAATCCTTTTGTTACGGATCTTATATATTCATGTAACTCTCATGCATACAAATTGGTGCACTTAATTTATCTCTCAAACATTTTATATTCTTGCATAACTAATTAATTAGAAGAAATGATAGTAGTAATGGATTATTCTTTCCAAAAAATTCTCTTTGCATTAACCTTAATCACATTTAACCTCCTTAATACTGATGCTACTGAGGTTACGTACGATGGAAGAGCCCTCAAAATCGATGGTGAACGGAAAATTATCATTTCTGGCTCGATTCACTATCCTCGTAGCACTCCCGAGGTACAATATTTATATCTTAATAGAATTTAATTTAAATTGATTTATATTGATCTGTCAAATTAAGTAACATTATTTTCCCTTTTATTAATTATTTTTGTAATTCTTGGTAGATGTGGCCGGATCTAATAAAAAAATCGAAGGAAGGAGGTCTTAATGCTATTGAGACTTATGTTTTCTGGAATGCCCACGAGCCCTTATATCGACAGGTCGTTTGTCGTTCCAAAACTCAATGTTCAATTATAGGATCGATTTATTACAATAATATGCATGCGTAAATATGGATCATTTATGTGTACATAGTTGTTTCATTGCTTACATTAATCTAAACATGTACTAATTTTTTTAGTACTAGAAATCATGTGGTGGTATATATATGTCTGTGACTAACTCGATCTATTTTTATGCATGAATTTCTTCAGTATGATTTTTCAGGAAACTTGAACTTGATGAAGTTTCTCAAGTTGATTCAAGATGAAGGGCTTTATGCTATTTTGAGGATTGGACCTTATGTTTGTGCAGAATGGAATTATGGGTGATTTTTATTCTTTTTATATAATTCCCTAAGTTCTAAAGATCGATTAATTCTAAATTAATTATCACCTATGCACATCTAGGGGCTTTCCTGTATGGTTGAATAGCATTCCAAACATGACATTTAGGACCAAAAATGATGCTTTCATGGTAAGTTAAATATGAATATGTATTTATATTTAACCAAGAAATATATAAATTCTAAGATTTGCTAATATAATTTAAAATCTTTACTCAGAATGAAATGAAGAATTTCACAACCTTAATAGCTGACATGGTGAAACAAGAACAACTTTTTGCATCGGAAGGGGGACCAATTATACTTGCTCAGGTATGTACTTAATTAACTTTGTTCATCATTGTGTTACTTATAATGAATTTGAAAAGTTTAATTTATTGAAATTTAACTTTTTATTATTCCTTTTTTTTTTTTTTGCTAAATAAAACAGATTGAGAATGAGTATGGAAACGTAATTAGCTCATATGGGAATGATGGAAAATCATATATTAATTGGTGTGCAAATTTTGCTGAATCTCTAAGCATTGGTGTCCCTTGGATCATGTGTCAAGAATCAGACGCTCCACCATCGATGGTATGAATACGTACATACATCTAGGGCCAATTTGGATGGATGGATTTGAAAAGAAGAGGGATTTCAAATGAATGGATTTCAAATTCCAATGATTTGAAATCTATTCATTTGCAATCTCTTGTTTGGATAAATTTTTTACAAAGGATTTCAAATCCATTCATTTGAAATCCATTGTTTGGTATATATTATTTGTATTATTTGAAACTCTCAATCGTGCCTTATAATTTGCTCTATGAGTTAATTCTTGTTATTGATATCGGGATAAATTCGCATAACTCTATTTGGGGCAAAATTATAATTTTTGAAAATTGAGGGACCAAAAGTGCAAATTCGGATTTCAGAAATCTGGGGGCCGAATTGAAAATCTTAACTTTCTGAAAATTCTGGATTGAATTGGAACTCTGGGTTTTTCGAAAATTTGGGGTCAAATGACAATTTTTGTAAATTAAGGGACCAAAAGTGTAAATTCGAATTTTTCAAAATCAGGTGCCGAATTGAAGATTTTTAATCTTATGAAAATTATGGACTGAATTGCAGTTCTGGATTTTTTGAAAATATGGGGTCAAATTGCAAATTTTGAAAATTAAGGGACCAAAAGCAAAAATTTGGATTTCTGAAAAACAAGTGCCGAATTAAAAAATTTAGTCTTCGGAAACTAACTGAATTGTAATTTTGGGTTTTTCAAAAATCTAGAGTCAAAATGTAATTTCTGAAAATTGAGGCCTCGGATTTCTGAAAATCTGGGGCTAAATTGATTTTTTTTAAAATTTTTGAGAATTCTGAACTAAATCGCAATTCTTGGTTTTTCAAAAAATTGGGGTCAAATTGTAATTTCCAATAATTGAGGGACCAAAAGTGCAAATTTAAATTTCTGAAATCAGGGGCCAAATTGAAATATTTAATTTTCTTAAAATTCTAGACTGAATTGCAATTCTTGATTTTTTGAAAATCTAGGGTCAAAATTGCAATATCCAAAAAGTGCAAATTAGATTCGTGAAAATCAGGGTCCGAATTGAAAATTTTAATTTATTAAAATTCTGGACTGAATTGTAATTCTGGATTCTTCGAAAATCTGGGGTCAAAATTGCAATATCCAAAACATTGAGGGACCAAAAGTGCAATTCGAATTTATGAAATTAGTAGCCGAATTGCAAATTTTAATTTTTTGAAAATTCTGGGCTGAATTGCCATTCTAGATTTTTTGAAAATGTGGGATTAAATTGCAATTTTTGAAAGTATACAATGTGGATCTCTTTTTTAAGTGGATTTCAAATGACTAGTTTTATGAATAATTTCAAATCCACTTAAAATTGGGCTGAAATTCAGGATTTCAAATGAATGGATTTAATTTTGTATCCAAATAGCATGATGGATTTGACAAGGAATTTCAAATTCACCCAACCCAAATCCATCCATCCAAATGGACCCCTATATTTTTCTTCATTTCGTTATTCATGATAACAATTTTTGGAATGGAAAAAAAAAAAATTGTTTTAGATCAACACATGTAACGGGTATTATTGCGATCAATTTTGGCCTAGCAATCAAAATATTCCAAAGATGTGGACTGAGAACTGGTCTGGCTGGTAAGCATAAAAAAATGTTAATATATTTTTTTGTTATTAATTTCTTGTTTATGCTATGTACATGTATTGATTTATTTATGTACTGCACAAGGTACAAAGACTGGGGTGGTCAAGATCCACACAGAACAGCCGAAGATCTCGCCTTTGCCGTGGGACGATTTTTTCAATATGGCGGCACATTACAGAACTATTACATGGTTTGTTTTATATATTCTTATATATATTTTGACTCGAAAACTTTCTTACATAATTTTACATATATTTGCTTTTAGTATCACGGTGGTACGAATTTCGGGCGAGTAGCTGGTGGTCCCTACATTACAACATCATACGATTATGATGCGCCCCTCGATGAATACGGTAATCAGGCAAAATCGTGACCTGATAAGGTTATCAACACATCTTTTTTGTTTTTTTAACTTATGATATTAATTTAGGTAATCTTAACCAACCTAAATGGGGACATCTTAAGAATCTTCATTCCCTTATTATGTCAATGGAGAAGGTCCTAACTTATGGAGAAGCTTATAACACTGATTATGGAAGAATGATGTCCGTGAGTACCTATTTTGCACCTTTTCAACACTTTTCGTTAGAAATTACAAAGGATTTATTTTTAAAATTTTTGACAGTCGACGGTATTTAGTTATAATGGGACAAGGGTATGTTTCTTCGGCAATGCAAATAACCAAGATGACATAACAATCAATTTTGAAGGCAGGAGTTACGTAGTTCCATCTTGGAGCGTAAGCGTTCTTCCTGATTGTGTCACCGAAGTATATAACACTGCCAAGGTAAAAATTGAAAATATTTTTTTTCAAACAAATATATGTATAACTTATGAACGTTTGATAGGTTACGACACAAACAACGATAATGGTGAAGGAACTACCAGCGGAAGCTATGCCGAGACTTCATTATGATTTTCAATGGCAATGGAGAGCAGAGCAATTTGAACATCTTAAATCTCATGGAAATAGTAGTAACCCTTTGAAAGGTGTTACTTATGCTAAGGAACTTATAGATCAAAAACTCGTGACAAATGATACGAGCGATTACTTATGGTACATGACCAATATAGACATTGATGAAAATGATCCTATTAGGGGTGAACAAGTTACTCTTCAAGTTAACTGCACCTGTCATGTACTTCATGTGTTTTTCAATGGGAAACAAATTGGTAAGTACCCTTGTATATATTTCATTGAAAGATAAATTTCGATATCGTGCTTAACCTTGATTAAAAATTGTATCGAATTGCAATATCAGGATCTCAATGGGTGAAAAACGGACATTATAGTTTCGTGTTCGAGCGAGACGCTAAGCTAAAACAAGGGACAAATATGATATCGTTGCTCAGTGTTACAGTTGGACTCCAAGTAAGAACTTGTGTTCCATTTCATTTTGAATTTCTCCATTTTCACAATTTCCTTAATTTTTAATAATTTTGAATTCGATCATAAGAACTACGGAGCCTTCTTCGACAAAACTGCAAATGGAATTCTCGGTCCTGTCAAATTAGTTGCACCAAATAGTGTGGAAAAGGACTTATCTTCAAATGAATGGGGATACAAAGTTGGATTGAAAGGTGTTGATAAGGGACTTAAGAATGTCGATATTGAGGAAAAGAAGCACAAGTGGTATCCTAATATCCCTATTAACCGGATGTTTGTTTGGTACAAGGTACAAACACACGGCCAATACACATGTTCTAATTAACCTTTGTCAAAACATTATTTAAGACATTACGTACAAATTTATTTTGCAGACAAACTTCATAACTCCGAAAGGTAAAGATGCTGTTGTCCTAGACTTGTACGGTTCAGGAAAAGGGATGGCTTGGGTGAACGGGCGAGATATTGGAAGATATTGGCCAAGTTTTATTTCCGATGAAAATGGTTGTTCTTCATCTTGTGACTATAGAGGAGCTTATTATGCTTCGAAATGCTTGACTAATTGTGGCAAATCCTCCCAAAGATGGTACGTATGTAGTTGATTTCAAAGTCTATTTTGATTTTTGTTTCTGTGTATTTTTACGATTTTTTTTATGTTTATCCATGTTCTTGATTTATTATTAGGTACCATGTGCCACGCTCTTTCTTGAATGAAGAAGATAATAATACTTTGGTTTTGTTCGAAGAGTTTGGGGGCAATCCTAAACTTGCAAGTGTACAAATTGTTACGATGAAGTAAGAGGCTAGCCCGAGAAGTCTAGTTCTAGAATTTAGGGACTATAGAGAAGCTTATTATGATTCGAAATGCTTGACTAATTGTGGAAAATCTTCCCAAAGATTTTCATCATTTTGTGGAAAATCTTCCCACAAAGAAATACTTGTATGTATTTGACTTCAAAATCTATTTTGTTTTCATCATTTTGTTTGTATTTTTACGATTATTTTATTATAGTTCTTGATTAATTATTAGGTATCATCATGGATCAAAATTTCGGTTCAAATGTATGTTTCGGTCAGTCAAATATTGAAAACTTTTCGAGACTATTCGGAAATGTTTCGGATACACTAAGGAACATTTGTAAAAAAAGTTACTAAATTTAGGAAAATAACAGAGTTTAAGGCAAATAAATAGTTTCGGAATTACATCTTGTTTTCGTTTCGCCTGATTCAAAAACGGAAACTTTTCGATGTTTTCGATGGAAAAGATGAAAATTTTAATCCATGGGTATCATGTGCACGCTCTTTTTTAAACGAAGAATATAAAACTTTGATTTTGTTCGAAGAGTTTGGAGGCAATCCTTGCAAGTGTACAAATTGTTACGGAGAAAAAAGAGGCTAGCCCGTGAATTCAAGTTTTAGAATTTATCTTTTTATGTTACCTTGTTAGGCCTTAGGGTGAACTATTATATCTTTATTAATACTTGTAGATATATCCTAATTAACTTTTTATTTATTTGTTATATCATTCATTAACTGATCGAATCGATTTAAATTTATATTAACTGTTTTCTTTTGAGATCGAAATGTAATTAAAATTCACTCCATAACTAAAAGCATAATTTCCATTAGGCATAAATATATGACCTCTTTCAAATTGAGGTTCTTTTATTGTAAATAACTTACTCCAAGAACTATGGATCATAATCCATAAATCAAAATGACAATTATCTTTATAATGGAAACTAGCTAGCACAGAGGGATCCGCAAGCAATGGCGGCAGTGGTGGTGGCGTAACCCACTTCTCTGTGGCCAAATCAAGGGCAACAATCTCGTACTTGGCTTCCCTTCTTGAGTGTAAAGCTTTGGCGGAATATTCAACGTAATTGATACTAATGTGTTATATTACATAAAACATTAACCTTATTAAAATATAATTAATTTAAGAAAATATTAGTTTATAATTTCATCCACATAATTACATTTTATGCATGTTTTTATCTAAAATAATGAATGTTAGTTAAAAAAAATCCTGAACACATGAGTTAAATTAGGAAAACTCTTGTCCAAGCCTGGCTTGGCCAAACCCATCCAACCACCAAGCAAGTGTATTGCACTTGCTTTGTAATTGGTCACTTTCTTGGAAGTTACAACCAATCCCAAAGCAAGTGTATTACACTTGCCATGTAATTAGTTTGGGTTCGGCCAAACCCGGTCTGGGTAAGAATTTCCCGTTAAATTAGAAGAAATTGTAACATTAACAAACATGTTTTAAAAAAAATAATACTATTATGAATTTTGAAATTGAATTTTTTGTTGAATCCAAAAAGATTCAATATTCAATCGAATACGGACAAGATCCAATGGAGCGTAAGAAATATGGCCCGTGTGCCAACTGAAGAGTGCCCTCCATGGTCCATGGCGATCATCTGGATTCTAGCACTACCATAAATCATCTTCAAACAACGGGACATCGGAGTCAATTGCCACCTTCTCGTTTCCCGAAAAGGTATTTTATATTTATTAGAAACTTGTGATCATAAGCATAAATGGATAAATAGATCACATAGAAGATTTACACTACCTAATAATTGATTGAACAAATCCTGTACATCTCCCGAGTGCTATAAATATTGCATCTAAGCTACTTCATTTTTGTAACAGTTTCTACTCTACATGAATTAGTAATGGATTCCTTCAAGTTTTGTTTGTTCCTTATGTCCATGTTGAGCTTCCATGTCAGAATAAATTAAATATCCCCACGGAGTTGATGTCTTAAAAGTAGAACTATCAAATTTTCTTTTATTCATATTTTTTTTATGGTGTGATATCAGTAACATGTAATTCTTAATTTTTTTGAAACAATATAATAGGTAAATAAGTTTATTTATTTATTTTCTTATTGAATTTAAGAAAAAAATTGTATTTAAATAGAGGAATTGTGGAGTTAGAACTATCAAAATGTTGCACTGATCAAGCACGTTAGAATTAGTTCGTGTTATACTAACATAGGAAAATCATTAGATAATTAATGGGATTTCTTGGACAAGTCGATCTTCAGCATTATTATATCATATCATCATCAATAAATGATATTGCAGGAGTTAAGAAAAATTGAAATCAAATCAATTAAGAGATTAATTAATATCCTAGACATTTACTTATATTATTGAGCTATAATGCCAATATATCCCACGTGAAATACATAATGTTCAATTTTACTCATTGTGACTTGAAAAAGAGCACTTTATCTCCTATGAAAATTTTAAAGGAGCAATTTACCTCCTTTCAGGTAGAGAGTGTAATTCGATCGGGGGGGGGGGGGGGGGTAAAGTGCAATATATATCAAAACACATGGCGTAAATTACCACAATTATCATAACACAAGGGGGTAAAGTGTCACAATAAGAGGGATAGTTTTGTCAATACATATTTTTTCTGTTTAAAAAAGGCAAGGAGGCAGTGTGAAACATATATAAGATTACAGGGGTAAAATATTTTTTTCAAAATTAAAGTGAGGTAGATTTAACTTTATGCAAATTACAGTGTGAAATTGTCATTAACTTTAGGGCTCATTTGAATGGAAAGATTTGAAATGAAGTGGGATTTCAAATGAATGGATTTGAAATTCCAATGATTTGAAATCCATTCATTTGAAATCTCTTGTTTGAATAATTTTTTTTTTTTTTATAATGAAATCTATTGTTTGGTATATATCATTTGCGGTATTTGAAATTCTCAATCACGCTGTACAATTTGTTCTATGAATTAATTCTTGCTCGTTATTTGTTATTGGTATCTGGATAAAATCGCATAAATTGATTTGGGGTAAAATTATAATTTTTGAAAATTGAGGGAACAAAAGTAAAAATTCAGATTTCACAAAATCTTTGGCCGAATTGAAAATCTTATTTTCTGAAAATTCTAGACTGAATTGCAACTCTAGGTTTTTCGAGAATCTAGGGTCAAGTTGCAATTTCTGAAAATGAAGGGGCCAAAAGTGAAAATTTGGATTTCTAAAATCAGGGGCGAATTGAAATTTTTGATCTTCAGAAAATTAAGGACTGTATTGCATTTCTGAGTTTTTTGAAAATCTGGGGTTAAATTGCAATTTCTGAAAATTGAGGGACCAAAAGTGTAAATTTGGATTTCTGAAATCAGGGGCCGAATTGAAAATTCTGAACTGAATTGCATTTCTGGATTTTTTAAAAATATGGGGTCAAATTTTAATATCCAAAAAATAAGGGACCAAAAAAGTAAATTCGAATTTCTGAAAATTCGGTGCCGAATTGAAATTTTTAATTTTCTGAAAATTCTGGACTGGATTGCAATTCTGCGTTCTTCGAAAACCTAGGGTCAAAATTTCAATTTCTGAAAATTGAGGATCAAAAGTGCAAATTCAAATTTCTGAAAATAGGAGCCGAATTGCAAATTTTAATTATTTGAAAAGTCTGGACTGAATTGCAATTCTAAGTTTTTCGATAATCTAGGATCAAATTGTGATTTCCGAAAGTATACATTGTGATTTTGTTTAAATGGATTTCAAATGACTAAGTTTTGAGAAGACTTTTAAATCCACTTAAACATAAGCCTATTAAACTAAAATCTAAAATTTGAAATGAATGAATTTAAATTTGTATCATAATAACATGATGGATTTGACCTTGCCAAATCCATCCATCCAAATGGCCCTTATATTATTACGGAAACCTGTATGTTTTATAGATACCAATCTAGATTCTTAAAATGAGTTGAGCTATTAAAAGGGTAAAAGAGTAAAACCCGATTGACTTATTGGGCCTCAATTTGCAAACCAAACGATCCATGTAGACAGTCAGGTTTTACCAGTCCGATTTATTAGGATAATTATCAGAATAGAAATTCGATGGATTTGATTCGATTATAAAGATCTGTAATTCGAAACTCATAAATAAAAAGAAAGATACATATACATAATGTTTTATAAAAGTAAGTATCATTAATAATATTTCACCGTAAATTTAATAATATAGTAATTTGTAACTCGTTTATAAATTTATTTAAACCAATATTTTCATTCTACAAATATGAATATAGTAAAGAAATTTTGAACTTGTGAGATAAAATTAAAAAGTTAATAAACTTGTTTTAGGAAAAAATATTAATTTAACTTTTTAAATGAAAATTTATTGGATCCGAAAAAGATCCGATATCCGGTCAAATCCGATCAAGATCCGTTGAATTACAAAAACCTAGGTCCGAGCACAATCCGAGCAAAATTCAAATCCAACAGGATCCGATTCGATATAAATAGAGCCGGATATAGACGAGCCTGATCCGATCAGAATCCGACTCATTGACAACCCTAGTTTTACTCTTTTCATTTTGCGAATCTAGAAAGACACCTATATCCTAGAAACATGTAGGTTTCCCTGTATAAGTTAATGTCTTGGATATTTATTTGATTTCAATTTTCCTTAACTCCTGAGATCTCATATAATGATGATGATATAATAATGTTTTAAGTCCATGAAATCCCATTAGTATAACATGAAATAATTCCAGTGTGACTGGTCAGCGCAATAGTAATTTTTATAGTTCTAACTCCACAATTCCTATATTTTAATACATAATTATTTTTAATTTAATAAGAAAATAAATTAAAATTTATTATATGTTATTTCAAAAAAAGAATTATATTTTACTGATATCAGTTAAAAAAAAAGATTTTCCGACAGAAATCTATCGAATATTTCTCACGAATTTTCAGACATAGGTTTAAATCCATCGGAAAATTCATTAAAATTAATTTTCTGACGAATTTTATCCATCGGAAACTAATAAAAAAATAAAAATAATAAGTAATTATTTTCCGATGGATTTTTCCGGTAGGAAAATAATTAAAAACAAATAAAAAATATTAGAAAAAATATTTTTTACATATGTTTATCCGTCAGAAAATATTTGTAAAAAATATTTTTCGACAAATACTTATTTGTCGGAAAGTAATTAAAAATAAATAAAAAATAGTAAATATTTTTGGATGGATAAAATCCATCGGAAAATATTAGAATGAAATGAATATTTTTCGAATGATTTATATTCAACGGAAAAATATTTTCTAAAATTAATAAATTAAATATCCCATTTAGCGTATTCACCCCATAAAAATACGAATAAAAGAAAATATTGATAGTTCTACTCTTAAGACATCAACTCCGTGGGGATAATTAATTCTCACCTCGGAGCTCAACATGGGCATAAGGAACAGACAAAACTTGAAGAAATCCTTTACTATCGATTTTCGAAATCACGTAGAGTAGAAACTGTTAAAATAGGATTTTTGGCATTTACTCTGAAAATATAAGGTTTTGACCATTTGCATACCGATTTAAAAGTTTTGGTACTTTGCACACTGATTTAAAGTTTTGGCACTTCACACTCTAAAAATATAATTTATTTGGCACTTTGCACCCTAGTGTGTGATTTAGTGAGATAATTTATTAATGGAAGGGTATAATAATCATTTTTGAATTTTTTTGGCACTTTGCACCCTAAAAATATAAGATGTTATCACTTTACACCCTGATAATATAAAAATTGTGACAAATTCCACCCCAATTCAAAAAAATTGGTATTGCACCTTAGAAATAAAGTTTTTGGCATTTTGCACCCTAATGTTTTCTTTGGAAAAAGCCCTTGAATGTCGGCGGTGGAGAGATAATGGTCATTTTCAATGTACAACAATCAAACATAGGGAAAAAAATTTATTTGAGTCAATCACAAAAGTAATCAATTTTTCTTTTGGTAAATTATATTTATATTTTGTCCTTAAATAGACACTAATTTGCATCAGTTGTGATATTCATTCAAAATTATATAATAGTTACAATTTTTTTTTTGTTTCCAAAAATTACACGACATGCTCTACAGTCTACAAATCTATAATTATTATCTACTAGCATGTCAAATTTAGGAATTAAAAAAAGAAAATAGAGTTCTTAACTAATTACTAATAGCTCAATAATTTTGTTAAAATAAAAAATGTGCCAAAATTTTAAGTCGGGGTGGAAAGTGCAAAATTTCATGGTGTAAAGTGCCAATATTTTATATTTGTATGTGCAAAGTGCAAAAATCAATATTTCCAGTGTGCAAAATGCCAAAAAATATTCAAAATTGATGACTATTATACAATTTCACTAACAAATTTTTTAACTAGAACATACTAGGGTGCAAAGTATCAAATAAATTATATTTCCAGGATACGAAGTGCCAAAACTTTTAAATATCGAGGTGCAAAGGGCCAAACTCTATATTTCCAATATTTCCAATATGCAAAATGTCAAAAATCCGTTAAAATACGAAGCAGCTTAGATGCAATATTTATAGCATACGGGAGATGTAGGATTGATCAACTATATTGGGTAGTGTAAATCTTCAATTATGTTCTTGAATTTATACATTTATGATTATGATCACAAGTTTCTAATAAACATAAAATACTTATTCGGGAAACGTGAGATGAAAATTAACTTTGCTATCGCGTTGTTTGAAAGTGTTGGAATTCGGGTGATCTTACAGGAACCATATATGTAAGCCATTGTTCAATTGGCACACGAGACATATCTCTTATCCTCTATTTATGTAGGATCAAAATCGGGTCTACAGATCAAAATTTTCAGCGTCCATCGGTTCTTGTCCGGATTCGATTGGATATAATTTTTTTTTTATTCAACAAAAGCTTAGCCTTCAAATTCACACCAATATTTTTTCCAAAATAAATTTTTTAATGTTACAATTTCTTCTAATTTAGCTCACGTGTTCAAGATATTTTTTAACTAATATACATAATTTAGATGAAAAGATGCATAACATGTAATTATGGATGAAATTATAAACTAATACTTTCTTGTAGTAGTTGTTCCACATGATTCGAATTATAATCGGATCATATCAATCAAATCTCTAATCGGACAAATACTATAATAAATTGGATTTAATCAAATCTAATTCAGATTGAATTCCGTCCATTTATAACCCTAAATATACTTATAATGTTAGTGACTAGTCCTTTGTAATAGGTCAATCACATGTTGATAGTAAAATATACTCAATGTTATCATCATCACCCACTTTAATATTTTTTTTTAAAAAGAACTAGCAAACAATTCATTTTTCAACTTCTAATATCTTTTCCTTGAAGTGCAGCGTAAGTAATGAGGGAAATATATACATATACATATTATAACTTATAAGAGGCAATGGTAGTTTGAACAGTGCTCTTCATTTTTGTTTCCCTTTTTTTTGGCTGTTTTAATCCTTAAACGATGTAGTTTTCTTGATTTTTGGTCTGTTTTGTGCTTGTGTTTATTATATTTTTCCTTTATTTTGGTCTTTAGTTTCGGTGCTCCGCTTTAGCGTGTGGGGCCCATCTTATTTTTGAGTTTTCTTTTGTTTGGGCTCCGGAGTATGTAAAACGACGTCGTTTTATCTTTTTTTTCTTCTTTAGTTTTGGCGGCTGCTTATATTATTTTTTCTATTTGGTCTGCTTTGCTCTTATCTTCTTCTCATAAAGTTTATCTCACCGCTTTCACTACACCTACAGAACAAAAAAATCTCTCAACTTATTTTGTTCATATTCAAAGATAATTTCTCTCATTTTTTTTTGCCATCGTTTCATTCACATTATCACATACCTTCACTCTAAAATATTACCGGCAGAGGGAGAGAGGCGTGGTGGCTAAGACTACCAGCAAGACAGCCACGCGGTAAGGCTGCGACTACGTAGGGAAACCTAACACCAAGAAACAAGAAAAAAATGCTCAGTTTCTTGTGAATTCTCAATCTCTCAAGGCAACGAAGCATCCCTTTGTTACTTTTCAAGGAAACCTGCTAGGAGGAAATTCAATTTCCCCAACTTTTCTCTTCAGGTATTACACTGTGTATTCCGAACTCCAAATATGTATTCCGACCTAAAATTTCTATCTCATATTCCGAGCTCATATTCCGACCTCAAATTCCGATCTCATATTCCGATCTCATATTCCGATCTCAAATTCCGAGCTCAAATTTCGATATCAATTATTTGTAATTTTCTTGATAATTTCTACAGTATTTCTTAGTTCATAACGTGGATTTTGTTCCTTTGTGTCTGTGAATTTAATTTCATGCTTTGTCATATGTAGTAATTAATTTGTGATTGAGAGCTACTTTTCAAGGTTTTGAAGAAGGAATATTAACTTTGTAACACTTCATTTATATTACTCGACGCATCCGATCCATTCTCAGTTTTATACTATATGAAAATACAAAATTTGACTGGCTTTGTCGAAATTAACCTCCACCTAATTTGCTCCTGTTTATTTTGCAGATCATGCGATGAACATTTATGTTTCGATCAAATTTGGAGTGTAAATTCGACCCAAGCAAAATACCACATGTATATATAACATATTGGCTTTAACCCATGAAAAGTATAATATACTTATACCAAAAGTAAATTTGTTTGTTGAAATTGCTTTAAGTTTTGGCTTGATGATGTATACCAAATATCTAATGACAAATTCTTAGTGTATGCAAATGAGTTGTTTTATTACATGAACGATGTTTTTATGCTAGATTTGAACAACCGAACAAGACAATAAATATGGACAGTTGGAACCTTAGACATGAAAACTTCTGACAATTTGAGGTTAAAAATTGGAGTCTTCTAATTAATAGCATTGGAATCTTGCAACCAGAGTTTGACTTTTGAGCTTTTATACTACTTATATATAATACAAATCATGAATATTAAGTAATAGAAAGAAGCCTATGTTTTACTTTTGTTTTGAATGTTTAATAGTATATGTAGGGATGGAGATATAACATTCATAAACTTGACGTTTTAATGTGTTTTTAATATTTAGGAATCCATATAAGAAACTGTGTTTTGAATACTATTGTTATGATATAAATCTATACATATAATTCGTATATGAATTTGCAGAGAAGAATATTGAAAAGAAAACTTGATTGTATTTGATGAATAAACTGATTTACAAAGAATTGAAATTGATAAGTGTGTTAACTGAGAAAACTAATCCTATATATAACTAACAACTGCAGGGGCAGGCTGGTAATTACACTATAAGCGGCTAATAACAAAATAACAAATTGAACTATACTTAATTACAATTTATTCCCAAATAGGATATGAAATTAGGTCACGCTCATTCTCCTTCTTCTTCATTTCTTCCTTCTGTAAATTCTTCCGTTTGTTTAGCTTTGTTGGTTTCTGAAATTGGGGTTGGGAGGTCTGGGACTGTTGTAGGTTTGATTAGGATTAAAAGGAGGTCTGGGTGATGGATAAGAAGGACCAGTTCTTGCTGCAAAAGCCATTGAATCAGAGGGTGGAGTGTAAGTTTGTATAGATCTTTGTGTTTCCTCCTGAGTAACCAGGGCATAGGCTTTAGGGACAGAAGATAGAGGTTCCATAAGCAAAATTTGACTCCTGGTAGGAGCCAGTGAGTCTTGTAAGCCCATGAGAAAGTGTAAAAGATATTCTTTCTCAAAATAGTCATCCAATAATCCACAGGTACATTTGGGTCTGAAATTTGTAATTTCATCCCAAAGTGTTTTTAATTTTGAAAAGTAAGTTGTGACTGATAAATTTTGTTGTTGAAGCCCCATGAGATCTCTTTTAAGTTGATACATTCTTGGGCCAGAAGCACGTTGAAATCTCTGTTTTAGATCAATCCAAATATCCCTTGCAGATGTATGATAAAGAATAGTGTGGTGAATTTCTTTGGAAAGAGAATTGAGGAGCCAAGTGATAACAAGTTTATTGTTTCTTGCCCAATAATTTTGTAGTATAGGGTCATTTTCAGGGCAAGGAAGTGTCCCATCAATGAAACCTATTTTGTTTTTAACATCTAAAGATAATTCCATGGCAATGCTCCATGTTTGATAATTATGTTCAGTGAGTTTTTCAGAGACTAATGATATGCTTGGTCCATCTGCAGGGTGTAGGTAATAAGGACTACTGGGGTCCTCAATTTGAGCTCGGATTCTTGTGGAAGTGAGGGCAGGAGAGACAGAGTCTGTTGTTGTGGAATTAGTATCCATGATTAATCAAAAATTTGTTTTCTTGAATGGAGGAGGAAGATCTGGATCAAGGATTAAATGTATGATCTGATTCTTGGAAAGAAGAAAGTAGAAAAAATAATGTGTGTGAATGTGTATTGTGTTTTTTTTTTAGAGTGGATTTCTGAATGAGAAGGAGGACTGGGAAGAAAAGAATGAATTGGACTGAAAATTTAAGAGAACAGATACAAATTTACCAGATTGATGAGCAGAGTTGTTGGATCGGATGAACTGAAGAGCAAGAAAATGAACTCACAGTCTGAATGTGATGATGATTGCTGTGTATTGAACGGAGATGGTGAAGAATCAAATGATGAAGATAAAGAATCTTTGAAGAAACTGATCTGAATTTTGCAGCGGATGTAGAAATTTAAAAATTTACTGCTGATACCATGTTATGATATAAATCTATACATATAATTCGTATATGAATTTGCAGAGAAGAATATTGAAAAGAAAACTTGATTGTATTTGATGAATAAACTGATTTACAAAGAATTGAAATTGATAAGTGTGTTAACTGAGAAAACTAATCCTATATATAACTAACAACTGCAGGGGCAGGCTGGTAATTACACTATAAGCGGCTAATAACAAAATAACAGAATTGAACTATACTTAATTACAATTTATTCCCAAATAGGATATGAAGTTAGGTCACGCTCATTCTCCTTCTTCTTCATTTCTTCCTTCTGTAAATTCTTCCGTTTGTTTAGCTTTGTTGATTGACAACTATATATATATGTGATAATAGAGACTGCTAAAATAAGTACACTGAGTAGTTTTCCTATTTCTTCCTATCGGTTAGAATACAAACTCTGGGCACCCGACACCGCGCCTTGCGCGGTGCCACCCACCTAGTATATATATATATATACATATACATACATATATATATATATATATATATATATATATATATATATATATATATATATATAAAGTAGGTCCTACCAAAAAATACATATATATATAAAGTAGGAATATTGATACAATACACATATTCACACAAATAATTGATTTCGCTACAACTTACATGTACAATTGGTTCCCGCCAAAAAAACTGCCCATGCCCAGTGTGGCATGGATGAGATGAGTGTATCAATAGGGGTCTTAATTATAAGGCAGCGTTTGGTTGCCCTGAGATTTGGATTGGGAATTGGCTTGCTTTATTTATTTATTTTGTTGTGTGATAATTATGCTACTGTAATTTGCTGTATGGTTATTATAGGGCCAAAATTAAGTATACGTATATAGATTTTCTTTTTGATAAATATATGTATATAGTAATAAGTAATTTGGAGATGATATCTATACACAAAATGATTTTGGCCCAATTATCCCCAGTAATTTAAAAAAAAACGACTCCTATTTTATATGAAAAATTTAAAGGAGCAATTACCCACTTCTGGTGGAGAACGCCACACATTAGTCGAAAACACATTAGTCGAAATTGTGAGCAGGCATGAAAAGTATTGCCTAAATAGACAAAAGTACCCTTAGAGCGGTAAAGTGTCACATTTATAATAACATATAAAGGATTAAAATGTCAAATCTATTAAAAAATAGAGTGTGAAATATCACATTTATAATAACCATAGATCAAAATTTTTATCTTTTCCGTCGAAAACATCAAAATTTTTTCGTTTTTTACTCAAGCGAAACGAAAACAAGATGTAATTCCGAAACTATTTGTTTGCCTTAAACTCTGTTTTTTTTCTAAATTTAGTAACTTTTTTTACATTTTTTCCTTAGTGTTTCCGAAACATTTGTGAAATATCACATTTATAATAACCATAGATCAAAAATTTTATCTTTTCCGTCGAAAACATCGAAATTTTTTCGTTTTTTACTCAAGCGAAACGAAAACAAGATGTAATTCCGAAACTATTTGTTTGCCTTAAACTCTGTTATTTTTTTAAATTTAGTAACTTTTTTTACAATTTTTCTTTAGTGTTTCCGAAACATTTTCGAAAAATCTAGAAAAGTTTCCAATATTTGGCTGACCGAAACATACACTCGAAACAAAATTTTGATACATGATAATAACACAGAGGAATAAAGGGCTACATTTATAATTTGACAGACTCAAAATATATTAATATTTAAGAGGTGATTTACACTCAGACCCCTTGAGATTTATCGTAATTATAGAAAACCCCCCTAAGTTTCAAAGATTACAAGAACATTCCTGATCGCAGGGTGTTTTTTTTTAAACATTTTCTCAAGTTGTAGGGGGTACGAATTGTTGAATCGTAAGGGATCTCCTTGTAATTTATGAATCTTCAGAAAGTTCCTTGTAAAATGACTAAACATTAGGGGTCCAATAGTTAATCATCCAATAAAATAAGCAAAGAAGTTAAATTAAAGCAATAAGGGGCAAAATAGTAATACAAAAAAATCATAAGTTGCAAAGAAGCTGCTGTTCATTTTTCCTTCATTAAAAAATCTTCAATCCGTACAATCACCACTCAATCCACACCTCCTTTCTACTACGGGCACGGGTACAGGAAGGGGCACTGGCACGGGCACGGGCAAGGGAAGGGGCAGGGGAAGCGGGAATGGATGGTATATATGAACTCCCTCGTTTGTTAATTTCTGCTGCATTTCAGAAAAAAAAAAAAAATGAATTTTTTTCAGTCAATTACTTACGACTTAGGAAATATCGATGATGATACCATCAAGGTTGAGGACGACCCTAATATTTATAGGGTCACTGCTAAAGTGATAGTTGATTCCAAAGGTAAAAGCAAATATAACTGTACAGTTGTTGATACAAGAGAGGAAGATACAAGGAAAGCCAACGGTCACATTCCGGGGAGTTACCACCTCCCAAAATCGAAGTTCTATGGATTGGCGGAAGAGTTCTCCAAGGAGACTAACTGCGTTAAGTTTAGTGTATTTTACTTCTACAACTCATGTAGCATGGTAAGTAGTATTAATATTCAGATTATCCAGCCTAATTTTTTATTTTACTTATTATTAATTATTTTGTAGGATGATAAGGTGATAAGAGAACTAGGAAATTTGTATGATCAATTTGACGTAAATCAAACCACCATTAGAATGGTGATGCTTGAAGAAGGGTTCGAAGCTTGGAAAAAGGAAGGGTATCCTATTTGCAAATGTGGAGAGCGGCAATGCTTATCATGAGGTAATTGTGTTTTTTGTTGGTTGGTTTAGTCTAAGTAGATTGAGGTGAACAACGTCACGAGAATTTAGCTCATTTTTATCTAATATGCTGTCTAGAACACTCAATGAGGTGAAAAACGTCGACATTTTAAACGCTAAATTTATGAGGTAATTGTGAATTAGATTGTGTTTTTTTCTGGTTGGTTGATTCTAAGTAGATTGTTATATTTTTCTAGTATAGTGAGAGATGAATATTGTGGTAAAGGTTGGTTGTGGTTGGAACTTTTAGTATTGATTTGTTTGGATTTCTCAACCGGATTGTTTCTATGATGGGAATTATTGCTTGCTACTTTCATGCTGCAAGGAAACATTAATTTGGATGCCAGAATATTTAAGTTAGAGGCTACTTAGGATGATTGTTTTTCTATCCGAAGAAGAAATGTTCTTTGAAATTTTATTGGTGGTGTTCTTTTTGGTTTAAGTGTATGTGAAATTTATGAACGCCGTGTGTAGTTGTGAATTAGACCGTTGTGAATTAGAACCGTGCTTTTACAGTTAGATGAACAATCTGATTTGGGATAGAACTCCTTATAAACTTACCATCTCCACAAACGGACAGTGGAGATCAACTTGATACAATAGTTATGAATGATCATCTAAAGACTTTTATTCTATAACTATATGATATTTATATGGACTTATCTAAAACTTTATACTTTAGAGTTGTGTAAAAAAGTGAGAAAATATCTAGAACTATCTATATGGAAGATTTTAGAATCCAGAGCCATGTGCGGGTTCAAATATGTCGGGCACATGACTGGAGCGTAACCTTAATCTAACTTTTACAAAGTGAATCAAATATTGTTTAGTTTTATTTGGGTTTCAGACTAAGCCTAATTGCTTGTCTATTATTGCAATAATCATGAGGAGTATAGTTGAGCACGCTTCGATAAATCAATTGGACCGTGTCAAAACTAAATCTTTGGTTCGTACTGAATATTGAAACAGTGTTTAGTACAAGACTACAAGCCTATTACTTAACCTTATTCATTTTCGATTTTGGTATTACAGATCGATTTATTAAACAAATCGAAGATCGAAATTATAATTCTTCCTCCATCGACCCTTCATCTCTTGGCAAGATTCCTCATGCCTAGTTAATTAAGGAAATCATATATTGATTTAACCGAATAATTTATTTCCTCTCCTTCTCCAATCCTGATGTTCTCTCCATAATTACTTGAATAGATAAAATTGTGATTTAATTCCAAATTAGTATATTATGATCCTTGCAATCAGGTACAATACGGAAATATATTTTCCTTTTCTTTTTTTTGCTTTGTTTTGATATGAAGATAGTACACATTTTATCAAAATTCTCTTTATCCATGTTATGTAAGTTCTGTTTAGCCACTTGGCGATTTGGATGTGTCAAAAGTTATGTGGGTATTAAATGGGGTATGATCACAATGGTGATGCTTAGGCCATCTCCAATGGAGATGGCCAGGCCAGGGACGGGGTCAGGGTCGGGAGAATGAGCCATCTCCAGTGGAGGAGAGCTCCGGGGCAGGGCGGTCTTCGGGCGGGAACGGGCGGGGCGCAGGGCTAGGCGGAGCCCTGCACCCCGCCCGGGGGTCGCGCGGGATTCGAGAACATGGATCAAAGTTTCGTTTCGTAGGTGAGTTTCGGGTATCCAAAAATTTGAAACGTTTCGGAAATGTTGCGGAAACGCTACGAAAATTTACAAAAACCTGGAAACACACAAATAGTCATAAAAAATACATAAAAATCATGTTCTTATTTCTAAAGCATAATTTAACTTGAAATATAAGTGCAAAATGAATGCAAACAATTATTAATAATGCCCTTTTCAAATCTTGCAAACCAGTATCACCAAACAAGAATAAGTGCTTGTTAATAATTAAAAAAAAGAATTGCATCACAACTAAACAATGAAAAGACAGCGGAATATTCTAGATGAAATCTATAAACTACAATCAAAATAACCGTACCTCAAAAACTAACAAAAGTTAATACATAATTAAAACATAGCTTAATTAAAGTTCATGATATTAAAGTACTAATAGTTCAAAAATAAAATTAAATTAAAAGATCCAATTGTTTATACGTAACATAAGCAAATTGATTTCCACTTCCACTTCCCCTTCCGCATAGACTAAAATTTTGATCGGCGGCTACCATGATCTTCATCTTGAGTAGCATAATCAAAGTATTGTTCTTCAGAGAAATAAATTCCTTGTTGGCTAGCTTTACATTGACTCAAGTTGGTAAACTCCCCACCATTTTCTGGATTTAAAAAAATTTTGGAACGTTTTTTTCGAAGAAGGCAACGGCTATTTTCGGAAATTGAAGGAAACTTTGCAAGTTTCCATTGTTTCGGTGGAAAACTCGAAAACATTGTGGGTTTCGAAGGAAATCTTGTAGTTTCGAAAATACATTGAGGAATCGTTTCGGTTCCTTGAAAAACCGAAAAGTTTCAGATTTTTCCTAGGAAAAATCCGAAATTTTGATCCATGTTCGGGAAGAAGATGAGGGGCACGTGTTTACACGCGTTCCTCTTTAAAATATGTGCCGCCAAATGGCGGCACCTGAGTGGTTTCTTTTTTTTTTTATATTTCTTTTAATTAGTTATTGAGCCTTAATTAGTTGATTATAATTAATGAGCCTTAATTAACGAGCCCTAATTAGTTGCATAATTAATGATTATAATTAATGAGTCTTAATTAGTTGCATAATTAATGAGATGGCCTTAATTAATGTGATATTTATGTTAGTTAGTTGCATAATTAATGTGTTACTTTAATTAATGTGATAGGTTTTAATTAATGTGTTATATACTATATATAATTAATGTGTTACTTTATATAATTATGATATACTTATAGATATAGTATATATGATTAATTATTTAAAGTAATTTTAAATAAAATTAAAATTTCCTCCTAATTAAATTAAATTTGTAGAATTGAATTATTTAATAAAATGTGTTAGTATATTTACTGTACATATTTAATAAATATATGTAGTTATCAATTTTTAATATAATAAAATATAATTAGGATTTTTAAAATTAAAATCAATAATAATATATTAGAATTGTAATTAAATTTATTTATGGACAAATGATTAATAAATAAATAGTCCATTTTATTTTAATATATTTTATTGTAATTAAAAATTTAATCATTTAACTACAATATTGGTGGTGGCTATAATTTCTTAAAATACGGAATTAGTTAAAAATAAAATTAATTTTAAGTTACTTAATTATTTACTCTCTTTAATTTTAATATTTTAATATAATTAATAATTTTATTATAAGTACTAATAATTATTAATATTAATATTAAAAACAAAATTAAAACTAAAAGTATAGGTGAGAATGGGCAAGTGTTGAAAATGGAATTAATTCCATTTCGGAGCCCTGCCATTGAAAACGACCAGACAGGGCTCGGGGGCGGGGCAGGGCTAGCCCTCTTCATTGGAGATGGCCTTAAAGGTGCTGTGGGGGTTGCAACTTGGAAAAAGGAGGGGAATCATGTTAGCAAATGTGGAGAAGTTTTGAAATGCTGAAATTATGAGGTATTATGCGAGTAATTCTGAATTAGATTGAGAGAGAAGTTGTACTGACTGGTTGAGTTTATTAGTATATGATGATTTTGGCTGGAACATTAAATTAACATTTTCTTTTTAAGTAAATATTGATGCTATAATATAATTTTTTTTATATATATTAGGGGCTATAATAATAGTGTTTTTTTATGGCTCGTTTTTAGAAGATTAAAACTATAAAAATTGATGTAAGACACAATTTATAAATTTAGGATTAATACAGGAGATAATATAATAAGACTTCATTATACTTATCATTAAATTAAATATCACTTTATAATTTAAATAAGGGTATTTTAGTCCACACAAAAGTTAAGAAATATTCATGCTTATATAATAGTAGAATGGGCCGTTTGGTAGAACTTAGAAGGAGGTATCAGGCCATATTATATGACTTAATAAGGTTTAATACAATATTTGGTGGCATTGCTCTAATACCGGGTCAAATAGTTTATATCTTTAAGACCAGGTATTAAGACTAGATTATAACCCACCCAGAAATGGGTGGATTAGTTAATCCGGGTATGGATTAGGTAAAATGTCACTTATAACATCAAATTTACATATTTTCTTTTTAACATATCATTAAATATAATAAATTATTCTCAAATTTCTGAAAATGGAAAAACATTCCACATAAATAAATCACAAATTAAAATCTATATCAATTTACAATTAACATGGAGGCATTCAAACTAAAATATTGAACAAACTTTGATCAACTCATTCTCATATCCATATTAAACAAATGACTTCGATGAATTGATATATCTTAACTAACATAATATGTTCAATTAAGTAGTGAAAATATATTAATATATGCCTAAAGTCATAATTCTACAAAACATATTACGTAATATTGTTTTAATGTAATATGACTCAATCATATCTACCAAACGTATTTATAATATGGCCTTCAATTCGGCTCCAATCTTATCTACCTTAATCACAAACACCCCCACTAAACGGCCCCGAATAGAATAGAATAGAAATAAAGATAAAGATAGAAATAGAGATAGAGATAGCAGTGTCTAGAACACACGATGGATTCAGACTACTTTAGGAAGTAATTTGTCTAGTAGTAATAAATTTGAGCTTTGTTTGGTAGAATTTGAAGCTTGTAAGTAATCCATTTAGTTCATTGTTTGCTAAATGTAGTGTATTTCTTTTTAAGTTTATGATCTTGTAGATTACTCTTTCCATTTCATAAAATTTGTGATGTTATGTTTAGTACTTGAGTCTCAAGTCTCATATCAACAATCATTGCTTTGGCTAGTCTTCATTTGTAGTTAGATGTAGCAATTTCAATTTAAGTAGCTAAATGATTATAAAGAGATACATTTTACATCTAATATATGATACTTCTCTTTTATTATTAAAATGCTAATAATTTTTTCACTTTTGAAACTATTGTTTTATTTATTTTGGTTGGAATTTTCCTATTTATAGTTCAGTCTACCTGTCCAAGGGTTGAAATATGGTAGATTTACAGGCCGATGGATTGGAGTGGCCCTATGGCTGTCAATAGGCGGATTTCAATTCGAGTCTGATCCATATCCGATTCAATCCAATTTAATAAGATTTTGATCCGATTAGAGATTCGTTGATTTAATCCAATTATATAGATTCGAAGTTCGTGGAGCGAGTATGAATTTAGCTCGATATGATCCGTAAAAGATCCGTATCCGAAAATAAATAAAAAATTTATTATTTATATATATACATAATGTTTTATCAAAATAAATAAAATTAATAATATTTTACCATTAGGTTAAGATGATAATAGTTAATAATTCATTCATAATTATATTTTTATAAATAATTTTATCCAGAAATATGAATAATATTAATAGTTAAGAAAATTTGAACATCTGAGTTAAATTAAATAAAATTGTATATTTCTCAAACTTGTTTTAGGAAAAAATATTGGTGTAAATTTTGATTATTGAATCCGAAAAAAATCCGATATTTGACCGAATCTAGCAAAGATTTCATGGACTTGAGAAATCTAGATCCGAACGAGATCCGAACCCAACCCAACATATATAAATCCGGATCTAGGTCAAACCCGAATCAATCCGAATTCGACCCATTGACAACCCTACCGGCCCATAGCATAGGAAAATAAGAATAACAATTTGGGTAATCAATTTGATTAACGAGTCTATAATGAATTGCGCCCAATAAGCCCAAGGACTAATTAAAGGCCTACAAATCATTACATATTACATTTTTTTCTTATACTATAAATCATGTAGGGTCTGTTTATTTGGTGTTTCGGAGATAGTTTGGGACAGTGATGTAGATTTATGAAATGATTTTGACTCGCGTAATTTTTTTGTTTAAGTCAAGGAAGAGTGATATTTACATATAAACTCTATTTTGATTTTTCAGTAAGAGATTGGTATTTGTTGCCAAAATGAAATTTAGGCTAGCTAGCTAGGTAGCTCTTTGTGATTTTGTTAATAATTTTCATTATTTCAGATGAAAATGGTTGTTCTTCATCTTGTAACTACGGATCAGAGGAGCTTATTAGGCTTCGAATTGCTTGAGTAATTGTGGAAGATGGTACAATACGTATGTAATTCATTTCGAATTCTATTTGATTTTCATTTCTTTTTATTTTAACCATCTTTTTACGTGTATCCACGCTCTTAATGTCTTAAACGAAGGAGATAATAATACTTTGGTTTTGTTCGAAGAGTTTGGATGCAATCCTATATTTGCAAGAGTACTACAAATTGTGACAATGAAAGAAGAGGCTAGCCGTTGAAGTCAGAGTTTTAGGATTTATCTATTTCCTGTTAATTTTTAGGCCTTATGGTGACCTATAACTAGTTATGTTAGGCTGTGTTCGCTTGGCCTGTTAATTTAGTGGCCCAATTGCTAATTTTGGGAGATAAAATAATTGGGTCAATTGTTTTATGGGCTGTTCGGCTAATAATCGGTTCGTTTTAATCATGCGGCCCAACAACTTAGCACCCTGTTTGGTTGGCCCGATAAGTGTAAAATTACTTTTTTGCCCCCCAATTATCTCAAGATCTGACCGTTCATCCAGACCAAATACTAGCCGTTGGATCATGACAAAACTCCCTAACCAAATACTTGATTTATTCGAATTTTCTCTCATGCTTGATCACAATATTTTTGCATAATGGAACAAAACTAATATAATAACTCCAAAAGCAAACACAATACTACTACTATGTATTAGGATTAGAACATAACTAAAGTGGAATTACTAATTAAGAGATGAGATCAAATCCTTGTTCAAGTAGACTTTGAGCCAATTTCTCATTAGCAGATTGAGAAGGGTGAAATCCATCCCAAAACACATACTGAGTAGCATTTGAACATGTCCCAATAGACCTTGCATTGCAAATAAAAAGAAATGTCTTTTCAATTGTACCTGTTCCACAACAACCTTTCCTCGATTCAAAGAATCCTGGAGAAAAAAAAAACCATATAAATTAAATAAGTGTATATAAATATCTTCGATTACAATACTATGAGTTGAATTTATTTATTCATCATTTACCGTTGTCTGTGGGCTTTAGGATCATATCTAGTAAAGGGTTGTAGATATCAAAGACAACAAGTTTTAGCTCAGGAAGTTTCGTCTTCAAATATTGAGAAGTCGTGTTTAATTTCTTGTTAAACGAAATTGCATCTCGGTTAAGCCTCGCGACACAGTGGTTGCTTCCGGAACCAAATAATGTAATTGCTACAGGTAAGCATCCTGTTGGTGGTAGATTTGTAACTCCAATTCTCCTTGCTCCAAGAGTGTATAAATTCTGCCAAAAGACACATGCTTTACTATTGTCAGTAGCAACTTTAATGCAGGAGGACCTACATAGACACATTTTCTTTTTGTATTCTTCCTTGTAATTAATCTGTTAGACTTAGCATGCATAATAATCACTATTCTGCCCGACTTCAAATTTCTTGTAAAGAAAAATTTAAGGTAGACTATATATATACCTGGATTAAGGTGGAATATGATTGTAAGAGAATGTCTGAGAACTGATCTGGGGAGTAAATTTGATTGAGAAATGGATTTATGTAATAGTTCTGAATGAAATCACTACTCCCTGCACTTATGAGATGAATCCCTCTTGAAAATAAAGCATTAGCTTTGTCCTTCCCAACCAAATTCACCACTTTGTTCTGCCAATCCTTGTAATATGCTAGTTGTTGTGTTAATGTCACAGCCCTCTACAAACACAAATCCATGTTAGTGTTTTTTTTTTTTTTTTAATGTTGTCTGAGGTGTTTCAAAAGTGATGAAATACTTACATACCCCTCTGCTGTTTCATCATAATAACCGGAAGCAGCCGAGGCAAAGTTGACACCTTGAAGAATGTTTCTTCCTCTGGCATCTTGGCTAAGGTACGCAGGTGGATACGAATCGAATCCCAGATACTCGGCTGAGAATGGATTAGAAGGAGTTGAGCTATAGTTTGAGTTTGAAATCAAGTATATTTACTAGTTACCTGTGAAGTCTGTGGCGAGTTTTCCGTTGCAGAACCTTCCTGTAGGTTTATGTGTGATGAAGTCTCTACCGTAAGGTGGAAAGTTTGCTTTGATAGGCGTCAGTAAATTGTTGTTGTTTCCCACATCAACAACAGAGTCGCCGAAGATGCAGAGTGCCGGCACTAAAGGGTCCCCGTTAACCATACCGAACACTACAGAAATGACAAGAAATTCACCTAATGTGCATCTCGAGAATCCCATCTTGTTTCTTGTTATTATTTTTGAGGGAGAGGAATGAATGGAGTAGAAGCAGTTGAGGAGGAATTTATGGAGTTGAAAAAGAAACAAGGTCATGTTTGGTTTGTGGATTTCAATGAGTAAAATGACGAGAAAAATGAAAAAATAAACAGAAAATAATGCTACATATTCTATCATTTGATTAATAACAAAAGGCCATTTAGCATAGCGTTTTGCTCATTAAATTTAAGAAACAAACATACTCAGCATTTTCAGGGTGGGGATGCATGTATTGCCACTTTTGATCGGTTGAATAAAGTGAATTAATTTTGTCATAGCAAAAGGGGAATTCAGTTGAGAATTTTTTCCTATTTTGGACAGGTTGTGACTAGGGATAAATTGTAGTTCGGGGATTACGAAAACTAGTAAAATTTGTGTGACTGGACCACATGTTATTTAAGTATAAAACGTGTATTGAACGCTGTTCTACCAAAAAGAGAAGTTCCTGCTTCTTTATGCAATTTACAGAAATGGATTATTCAATTATAGAGTGCAAAATGAAATTCACCCGGGACTTGATAATATGATTTTTCTTTTGACTTGGAACATGTCAATCCCGTTCCTAATTAACCTGAAATTCTTGGCTAAAATTTGACTGTAATATATATGGCAAATGAATTATGAAATGAAAAAATGCTTTACGAGCCAAATTTATTTAGTCAATTGAAATTTTGCTTAACCAATACCATAAAGATGTTATGTAATACTACTTTTTATTATGTTTGATCTTATTTCTACCCTTATTTAGATTTAATATTTATACCTAACTAGCAAAAATATATACCTAACTAAGTATGTTCTAAGTTGATTTATTAAATTTTCTAATTGTCAATTTAAATTTACTCAAGAAAAATTACTAAAAATAAATGAGAGAATTGCATTTTTGGTACACAGCTATATGCCAATTCCCACTTTTGGTACACAACTTTATGTGTCCAACACATGTGGTACAACCGTTAAATAAATTACAAAATCACCGTCAATTCCGTTAGTTCGACACATTTGGTACACCTCTTTTACAAAATTGACATGTGCGCGGCACATGGCTGCCCAAAAAAAAATTAAACTTGATGAACTTTTATAAAAATTATCATATGTATTTATTATATTTATCATATCATATTTATATAATGATAAAAAAAAATATGTATTTATTATTTATATGACATGTAAAATATAATAAACTATATAATGTCATTTATAGTTTAATACTGGAAGAAGAATAAAATATAATAAACAAGTTTATCAAGTTTCAATTTTTAAAAATTATTTATAAAAATAGTTTATTATTTATAAAAATTATTAAAAAATATGTCTTTATTATGTATATGACATGTAAAATATAATAAACTATATAATATCATTTATAGTTTAATATTGGAAGAAAAATAAAATATAATAAAAAAGTTTATCAAGTTTTAATTTTCAAAAATTATTTATAAAAATAGTTTATTATTTTTATAGTTTACTATTTATAAAAATTATTAAAAAATAAGTATTTATTATTTATATGACATGTAAAATATAATAAACTATATAATGTCATTTATAGTTTAATATTGCAAGAAGAATAAAATATAATAAACAAGTTGCTTTAATTTATCATATTTATAAAAATTATTAAAAAATATGTATTTATTATTTATATCACATGTAAAATATAATAAACTATAATGTCATTTATAGTTTAATATTGGAAGAAGAATAAAATATAATAAACATGTGCCGCCAAATGGCGGCACCTGAGTGGTTTTTTTTTTTATATTTCTTTTAATTAGTTAATGAGCCTTAATTAGTTGATTATAATTAATGAACATTAATTAACGAGCCCTAATTAGTTGCATAATTAATGATTATAATTAATGAGTCTTAATTAGTTGCATAATTAATGAGATGGCCTTAATTAATGTGATATTTATGTTAGTTAGTTGCATAATTAATGTGTTACTTTAACTAATGTGTTATATACTATATATATTACTAATGTTTTACTTTATATAATTATGATATACTTATAGATATAGTATATAGTATGATTAATTATTTAAAGTAATTTTAAATAAAATTAAAATTTTCTCCTAATTAAATTAAATTTGTAGAATTGAATTATTTAATAAAATGTGTTAGTATATTTATTGTTCATATTTAATAAATATATGTAGTCATCAATTTTTAATTTGATTATTTAATATAATAAAATATAATTATGATTTTTAAAATTAAAATCAATAATAATATATTAGAATTGTAATTAAATTTATTTATGGACAAATGATTAATAAATAAATAGTCCATTTTATTTTAATATATTTTATTGTAATTAAAAATTTAATCGTTTAACTACAATATTGGTGGTGGCTATAATTTTTTAAAAATACGGAATTAGTTAAAAATAAAATTAATTTTAATTTACTTAATTATTTACTCTCTTTAATTTTATTATTTTAATATAATTAATAATTTTATTATAAGTACTAATAATTATTAATATTAAAAACAAAATTAAAACTAAAAGTATAGGTGAGAATGGACAAGTGTTGAAAATGGAATTAATTCCATTTCGGAGCCCTGCCATTGAAAACGACCAGACAGGGCTCGGGGGCGGGGCAGGGCTAGCTCTGGAGCCCCGAGCTAGCCCTCTCCATTGGAGATGGCCTTAAAGGTGCCGTGGGGGTTGCAACTTGGAAAAAGGAGGGGAATCATGTTAGCAAATGTGGAGAAGTTTTGAAATGCTGAAATTATGAGATATTATGCGAGTAATTCTGAATTAGATTGAGAGAGAAGTTGTACTGACTGGTTAAGTTTATTAGTATATGATGATTGTGGCTGGAACATTAAATTAACATTTTCTTCTTAAGAAAATATTGATGCTAAAATATAATTTTTTTATATATATTAGGGGCTATAATAATAGTGTTTTTTTATGGCTCGTTTTTAGAAGATTAAAACTATAAAAATTGATGTAAGACACAATTTATAAATTTAGGATTAATACAGGAGATAATATAATAAGACTTCATTATATACTTATCATTAAATTAAATATCATTTTATAATTTAAATAAGGTTATTTTAGTCCACACAAAAGTTAAGAAATATTAATGCTTATATAATAGTAGAATGGGCCGTTTGGTAAAACTTAGTAGGAGGTATCAGGCCATATTATATGACTTAATAAGGTTTAATACAATATTTGGTGGCATTGCTCTAATACCGGGTCAAATAGTTTATATCCTTAAGACCCGGTATTAAGACTAAATTATAATCCACCCAGACATGGGTGGATTAGTTAATCCGGGTATGGATTAGGTAAAATGTCACTTATAACATCAAATTTACATATTTTCTTTTTAACATATCATTAAATATAATAAATTATTCTCAAATTTCTGAAAATGGAAACACATTCCACATAAATAAATCACAAATTAAAATCTATATCAATTTACAATTAACATGGAGGCATTCAAACTAAAATATTGAACAAACTTTGATCAACTCATTCTCTTATCCATATTAAACAAATGGCTTCGATGAATTGATATATCTTAACTAACATAATATGTTCAATTAAGTAGTGAAAATATATTAATATATGCCTAAAGTCATAATTCTACAAAACATATTACGTAATATTGTTTTAATGTAATATGACTCAATCATATCTACCAAACGTATTTATAATATGACCTTCAATCCGGCTCCAATCTTATCTACCTTAATCACAATACACCCCCACTAAACGGCCCCGAATAGAATAGAATAGAAATAGAGATAAAGATAGAAATAGAGATAGAGATAGCAGTGTCTACAACACACGATGGATTCAGACTACTTTAGGAAGTAATTTGTCGAGTAGTAATAAATTTGAGCTTTGTTTGGTAGAATTTGAAGCTTGTAAGTAATCCATTTAGTTCATTGTTTGGTAAATGTAGTGTATTTCTTTTTAAGTTTATGATCTTGTAGATTACTCTTTCCATTTCATAAAATTTGTGATGTTATGTTTAGTACTTGAGTCTCAAGTCTCATATCAACAATCATTGCTTTGGCTAGTCTTCATTTGTAGTTAGATGTAGCAATTTCAATTTAAGTAGCTAAATGATTATAAAGAGATACATTTTACATCTAATATATGATACTTCTCTTTTATTATTAAAATGCTAATAATTTTTTCACTTTTGAAACTATTGCTTTATTTATTTTGGTTAGAATTTTCCTATTTATAGTTCAGTCTACCTGTCCAGGGTTGAAATATGGTAGATTTACAGGCCGATGGATTGGAGTGGCCCTATGGCTGTCAATAGGCGGATTTCAATTCGAGTCTGATCCATATCCGATTCGATCCAATTTAATAAGATTTTGATCCGATTAGAGATTCGTTGATCTAATCCAATTATATAGACTCAAAGTTCGTGGAGCGAATATGAATTTAGCTCGATATGATCCGTAAAAGATCCGTATCCGAAAATAAATAAAAAATTTATTATTTATATATATACATAATCTTTTATCAAAATAAATAAAATTAATAATATTTTACCATTAGGTTAAGATGATAATAGTTAATAATTCATTCATAATTATATTTTTATGAATAATTTTATAAAGAAATATGAATAATATTAATAGTTAAGAAAATTTGAACATCTGAGTTAAATTAAATAAAATTGTATATTTCTCAAACTTGTTTTAGGAAAAAATATTGGTGTAAATTTTGAAAATGGAGATTTTATTGAATCCGAAAAAAATCCGATATTTGACCGAATCTAGCAAAGATTTCATGGACTTGAGAAATCTAGATCCGAGCGAGATCCGGACCCAACCCAACATATATAAATCCGGATCTAGGTCAACCCCGATTCAATCCGAGTTCGACCCATTGACAACCCTCCTGGCCCATAGCATAGGAAAATAAGAATAACAATTTGGGTAATCAATTTGATTAACGAGTCTATAATGAATTACGCCCAATAAGCCCAAGGACTAATTAAAGGCCTACAAATCATTATATATTACACCAAGCTTTTTTTCTTATACTATAAATCATGTTGGGACTGTTTATTTGGTGTTTCGGAGATAGTTTGGGACAGTGATGTAGATTTATGAAATGATTTTGACTCGCGTAATTTTTTTGTTTAAGTCAAGGAAGAGTGATATTTGCATATAAACTCTATTTTGATTTCAGTAAGAGATTGGTATTTGTTGCCAAAATGAAATTTAGGCTAGCTAGCTAGGTAGCTCTTTGTGATATTGTTAATAATAATAATAATAATTTTCATTATTTCAGATGAAAATGGTTGTTCTTCATCTTGTGACTACGGATCAGAGGAGCTTATTAGGCTTCGAATTTCTTGAGTAATGTGGAAGATGGTACCATACGTATGTAATTCATCTCGTTTTCTATTTGATTTTCATTTCTTTTTATTTTAACCATCTTTTTATTTGTATCCACGCTCTTAATGTCTTAAACGAAGGAGGTAATAATACTTTGGTTTTGTTCGAAGAGTTTGGATGCCATCCTATATTTGCAAGAGTACTACAAATTGTGACAATGAAAGAAGAGGCTAGCCGTTGAAGTCGAGTTTTAGGATTATCTATTTCCTGTTAATATTAAGGCCTTATGGTGACCTATAACTAGTTATGTTAGGCTTGTTCGCTTGGCCTGTTAATTTAGTGGCCCAATTGCTAATTTTGGGAGATAAAATAATTGGGTCAATTGTTTTATGGGTTGTTCGGCTAATAATCGGTTCGTTTTAATCATGCGGCCCAACAACTTAGCACCCTGTTTGGTTGGCCCGATAAGTGTAAAATTACTTTTCTGCCCCCCAATTATCTCAAGATCTGACCGTTCATCCAGACCAAATATTGGCCGTTGGATCATGACAAAACTCCCTAACCAAAGACTTGATTTATTCGACTTTTCTCTCATGCTTGATCACAATATTTTTGCATAATGGAACAAAACTAATATAATAACTCAAAAAAAAAAAACACAATACTACTACTATGTATTAGAATTAGAACATAACTAAAGTGGAGTTACTAATTAAGAGATGAGATCAAATCCTTGTTCAAGTAGACTTTGAGCCAATTTCTCATTAGCAGATTGAGAAGGGTGAAATCCATCCCAAAACACATACTGAGTAGCATTTGAACATGTCCCAATAGACCTTGCATTGCAAAGAAATGACGTTTCAATTGTACCTGTTCCACAACAACCTTTCCTCGATTCAAAGAATCCTGGCGAAAGAAAAAACCATATAAATTAAATTAGTGTATATAAGTATCTTCGATTACAATACTATGAGTTGAATTTATTTATTCATCATTTACCGTTGTCTGTGGGCTTTAGGATCATATCTAGTAAAGGGTTGTAGATATCAAAGACAACAAGTTTTAGCTCAGGAAGTTTCGTCTTCAAATATTGAGAAGTCGTGTTTAATTTCTTGTTAAACGAAATTGCATCTCGGTTAAGCCTCGCGACACATTGGTTGCTTCCGGAACCAAATAATGTAATTGCTGCAGGTAAGCATCCTGTTGGTGGTAGATTTGTAACTCCAATTCTCCTTGCTCCAAGAGTGTATAAATTCTGCCAAAAGACACATGATTTGCTATTGTCAGTAGCAACTTTAATGCAGGAGGACCTACATAGACACATTTTCTTTTTGTATTCTTCCTTGTAATTAATCTGTTAGACTTAGCATGCATAATAATCACTATTCTGCCCGACTTCAAATTTCTTGTAAAGAAAAATTTAAGGTAGACTATACATACATACATACCTGGATTAAGGTGGAGTATGATTGTAAGAGAATGTCTGAGAACTGATTTGGGGAGTAAATTTGATTGAGAAATGGATTTATGTAATAATTCTGAATGAAATCACTACTCCCTGCACTTATGAGATGAATCCCTCTTGAAAATAAAGCATTAGCTTTGTCCTTCCCAACCAAATTCACCACTTTGTTCTGCCAATCCTCGTAATATGCTAGTTGTTGTGTTAATGTCACAGCCCTCTACAAACACAAATCCATGTTAGTGTTTTTTTTTTTAATGTTGTCTGAGGTGTTTCAAAAGTAATGAAATACTTACATACAGCTGTGCTGTTCCATCGTAATAACCGGAAGCAGCCGAGGCAAAGTTGACACCTTGAAGAATGTTTCTTCCTCTGGCATATTGGCTAAGGTACGCAGGTGGATACGAATTGAATCCCAGATACTCGGCTGAGAACGGATTAGAAGGAGTTGAGCTATAGTTTGAGTTTGAAATCGTGTATAAATACTATTATACTAGTTACCTGTGAAGTCTGTGGCGAGTTTTCCGTTGCAGAACCTTCCTGTAGGTTTATGTGTGACGAAGTCTCTACCGTAAGGTGGAAAGTTTGCTTTGATTAATGTCAGTAAATTGTTGTTGTTTCCCACATCAACAACAGAGTCGCCGAAGATGCAGAGAGCCGGGACTAAAGGGTCCCCGTTAACCACACCGAACACTACAGAAATGACAAGAAATTCACCTAATGTGCATCTTGAGAATCCCATTTTGTTTGTTGTTATGATTTTGGAGGGAGAGGAATTAATGGAGTAGAAGCAGTTGAGGAGGAATTTATGGAGTTGAAAAAGAAACAAGGTTATGTTTGGTTTGTGGATTTCAATGAGTAAAATGACAGAGAAAAATGAAAACATAAACAGAAAATAATGCTACATATTCTATCATTTGATTAATAACAAAAGGCCATTTAGCATAGCGTTTTGCTCACTAAAATTTAAGAACCAAACATACTCTGCTATTTCAGGGTGGGGATGCATGTACTGGCATTTTTGGTCTGTTGAATAAAGTGAATTAAATTTGTCATCATCCGAAGAGTTTAACAGCAAAAGGGGAATTCAGTTGAGAATTTTTTCCTATTTTGGACAGGTTGTGACTAGGGATAAATTTTAATTCGGGGATTATGAAACAAATAGAAAACGAAAGTAAAATTGGTGTGACTGGAACACATGTTCTTTAAGTATAAAACGTGTATTGAACGCTTTTCTACCAAGAAGTGAAGTTCCTGCCTTCTTTATGCTATATGCAAAAATGGATTATTTAATTATAGAGTGCAAAATGAAATAAAAAAAATACTATAAGACTAGCTTTACGAGCCAAATTTATTTAGTCAATTGAAATTTGCTTAGCCAATATCATAAAGATGTTATATAATAGTACAACTTTTTATTATGTTTGATCTTATATTCTTCCATTATTAAGATTTAATATTTATACTTAACTAGCAAGAATATATGTTTATTTTTGCTTTTCATATATGTATGTTCTAAGATTTATTAAATTTTCTAATTGTCAATTTAAATTTACTCAAGAAAAATAACTAAAAATAAATTAATATCAAGTAACAATTATGAAAGTAAAACACATAAATTAAAAGAGCTATTAAAATATATGACTATTTAAAAATATTTATTTGATAAATGACACATAAATATATGATGTATTGCAATACCACAGCATCATGGAAAATCATGACAAATTTATTCCATATCAGAATATATGAATATCTGTTACGCGATACAGACATATCAAACTAATTCTGAACCTAAAACTTAAGTTCGTGGAACATCCTTATTCGAATAAATCTACATTACACAAAAGGACTATCTAGACGTAGCTTGATATGGCCTAATCGAAAAATGACAAAGCCTAAAACAACTCATACCTTCCTTCAAGGCAGAATCTCCGAAATTCTAGATGGCTAACTATGAGCCTGAACTGATAACTCACCGAATTAATAGTAGGTCTGTCTGATCCATTCATCGCATTAAGAGTTGGAATGCTTCATTACAAGTTTCCACTTCATACTCATACCCAAGACTATTTGCACGATCTCGGAACTCTTCCATCTCAGTGTGAGCCACTTGGATACCAACCAAAACATTTGCCCCAGTTTCTCCCTAGAAATACAGTGAAATCGCGATTGTGTACATATAAAAACGAGGATACGAGAAAATGCATGTAGATGGAACACTTGTATGTTTATTCAAGTAAAACTACCTGTCCTCGATAATGGAACAAACTTATATTCCAGCGTAAACTCAAAGCATCCAAGAATTTCATCAAAGCACCTGGCCTCTCGGGAAAAACAAAGCGGCAAAGTAGCTCATCTTTTACATTTGATGGGCCACCCATCTGAAACAGATAAAAAATGAATTAAGCACAAAACAAGTACCGATAAGTAATGCATACTCTAAATTTATGCAAGCTTTTGTAGCCTAATTTCTGCTAGTTTTATATAACATCGAGATATATAGTTGATGTCAAAGAATTTCTGTCTCTTCAAGAAGCAGTCTATCGTAATGCCTACATAAACCATAGATATCAGTGCACAATAATCTCTATATACGATGTCTTCAACATTCTCAGAGATTTTTTTTTCTTCATCTTTCATTAACTTTCTTCAACAGTGTTTACCAGCTATCCAGTTTCTCATATACATATGTTGATCTCAGTGTCGACTGTTTGTTATATATCTGGCTCAAATAATATTGTACTTGATTTTTGCAACATCATTAAAAAAACTGCCTTTGTTCTGCACAAGATATCCTAAACAAGCTCCAAAAGAATACACATTAAGTTATGGCTATTTATCTGTAGTCTGCATCAAATGAAACATCAAATTCCTTTATTGACTAGAGAGTGGCCTTGCCAAATGAATTCGAATATATTACAAGCACAATTGTTGACCGGAAGACTATCCCTATTGTTGATTCATCATTGCCCATGTGCTGCCTTTTCTCATACATATGCATATCTTAAGAACAAGAATTGTCAGAAAGGCATAATTGTAATTAAAATATGGGATGCAGCAAGAATGCATCTCAGATTGACAAATAGCTTTACTAAACTAAAGGACCGAACACGTCAAATATATAAAGGCCCAGCCATACTCAATTCTATCAGCTATACTATTCAAATTGTTATCATACTTGAGCTTGATTTCCCTTCATGATTTATCTTTTTGCATGATTTCCCTTCATGATTTATCTTTTTGCATCACTAATTTCATTAAAACAATCTAACACTGAGTTGTCACAATATTCATGCACTGAAAAATTATCTGAGAAACTCTAGAGCTTTGAACTTAATCATCAAATATAAGCTCGAAATGCGTTCAAATGAAGCTGTGTTTATAAACTTGCTCAGAAAATTGCTGAAATAAACTTCATCAAAGTTGCTAAAATAGGTTGTACCAAAATTTCTGAGATGGATTGGGGGATTTAGAGCTAAGTATTTCGAATCCAAAGAATTTGCTTAGATATTTTGATTTTGGTGGATTTCAAATCCATCAATAATTATTTTGTATTAACTTTTTAACCAACAATGATAAATTTTGAATCCTTCTTCAAATCAATGTATCTCCATCCAAATTAAGCCTTGTAAAACATTAACTCATCTCACATGTTTGTCATCAGCTTTCTCATAAGAGAATCCTCCAACATCACCCATCACACCGAATCCTCCAGGGATATGGGAGGAATGAATGTCTTGAAGCAAAAATCCAAAATGTAAAAGATGATATAAATAAAATCCTTACCAAATGGCGCAAATGATCTTTCACCAAGTCGTTTTCCGTAAGATTAAGTGTATGTAGTTGAGATGATTCCATCCTCTCCACCATTGCATCAAGCTCTGCTTCTGTGTGAAGACCAACACTGTAGAGAAAGAAAACAGTAAACAATAACTTCATCGTTCATAACTGTTGCACCGCAAGACATGAAACATGCTTTATTCTTTGGATAACAATTGGAAGTATATGAAATGTTTCTCACCTGTATAGTACTAGAGATTTTTCTTTATTTGAATGATATCTGTATTTGAATTCAGTAATATTCATAGGTCCCACCTGCAGTAGAACAAAGGAAATAATTATCAGTGGAGGATGTTCTTGATATAGCAGAATATATATGGCACTTACAATGATCTCTCTTGGAGATATGAATATTACTGATATGAATATATATATAAAGGAGAATAATTTAGACACCCACAAGGTCACAGAAGTGCCTAAAGCATCCAGGTTCCTCTGTCATGTAAGTTGCAAGAACAGCTTCTCGCCGTCTACCAACATCAGCAAGTTCAGTTACCAATCTCAGTCTATCGAAATTCATGTTGGCTCCACTGGCCAGTGCTATTACATTTGCACCCTTGAGTCCATAATATTTGCAATAAGCTTCAGCTCCAGCCAGGGAAAGAGCACCTGCTGGTTCTAAAATGCTTCTTTTCTCCTCAAAAAAGTCCTGTAACAACAATCAAGTTTGAACTCAAACATCAAAGTTGTAGTTTACTCGAAGCATAGGCCACACCATATACAAATCCGAGTCATTTGATAGGTGGAATAAATCTTAGCAGTGCAGATCAGCCAGCAAAAAGATGTTGGGGTAAATTTGAATTTATTATTCTAGTGCTATGGCACTTACAATGATCTCTCTTGGAGATATGAATCACAATATTTTCTTATACTTTTCTTATTGCTAAATGCCTAGATTACATAGGTATTTATTGGATAAAACCTACATGAATCTAGTTTGATACATGAATAAAAATCAATATCATACTCCCCCTTTAGGTAGTACATGAATCTAATGAAAAGACAATACATGTATCTTTTCTTAGTTCATGAATATGACACATTTGACTAAGTAATTATAACGTAACCTTTGAACTTCTTTCCAAGTTGTAAATTAATATTCCCAACAAAAGAGTTGATATTGAGAAAATATTGTAGAAAATGTGAAATAAAATTACAAGTGAGGTTTCCCATTTTTAAATTTTGTTATCCATTTATGTAATGAAGAATCAGAGTATCAAGTAAAAAGTGAAAATGTTAAAGATGTGAAATTGGTCAGAGTAGCAACTTGTTAGGTATTAATGAATAAGGGATTATAAAAAGTTTTTTCTTTCTGACACTACTGCCATGTCGCGAAGGCACTAATTTTCCCAGAACATGGCAGGATCCTAAACTGAACTATGGCTAGAATTAATGATATATTAGTGATGGTTATGTTTATACAAACAAAATAAAAATTAGGTAAATATAGAATAGACTAGTGTTGCTGCAATAGTTACATGTGAGATTAATTATCACCATACCAATAATAATATTAGGCATAAAATCATAAATGTTGATTTATGAGGGATTCAATTCTAGAAGGGAAAATTCAACTATATAGAGAAGAAAGACCATCCTCCAACTTCCACCTCTGAGACCAGTTGAGCTGCCCATGCGGACAAATTATTAAATATCTTAAGGCAAAAAACAATAATAGCAAAATACAACATATTGTGGACTGTCACAAATTTTAGAACACAACACTAGAAGGTTGAAGAACACAAAGAATCCAACAAAAATCAAAAGGCAGGTTGCTAACCTTTATTGATGCGCAAATTGCATCACGGCTAACAAGAACTACCCCATCTATCAGTTCCCTGCAAATACGAAAAGTCTCTTCACCAACTACCTTGACTGCTACACCATCAGCAAAACCTCCCACTTGATCCAACACTACTCGCTGACCATGGTGCAGTGATAACGCCATCGCATTAGCATCAAAAGGTTCCACACCTATAATTTTCACTTGTGGAGAGACCCTTTTCACATATGCAGCAATACCAGCTATAAGCCCACCACCACCAACAGGCACAAATATTGCTTCTATTGGACCTCCTTTCATCTGTCGCACAATCTCCATTCCAACAGTACCCTGCCCTGTTATTACATCCGGGTGATCAAAAGGAGGTATAAATGTGAGGCCGTCCTCTTTAGCTCGCTTTGTCGCATAAGCTTGGGCTTCATCATATGAGTCCCCAATAAGTTTAACAGTTGCCCCAAATCTTTCAACCGATTTCCACTACCATTATCAAGCAAAAGGATTTAGAAAATGAATGGCGCTACATAAATATGTGAATCAGTAAGCAATAACCTTAATTTCTGGTGTAGTTTCAGGCATAATAATCACGGCTTTGCAGCCCAATTTCTGAGCAGATAATGCCACACCTTGTGCGTGATTTCCGGCTGATGAACATATTACTCCTCTTTTTAGCTGTTCTTTTGGAAGCTTTGCCATCATATTATAAGCCCCCCTAAGCTTGAACGAAAAAACCTGCAAAGTTAATTGCTCATATTACCATAACATAGGAGGAAATTATAAATAAAAATAAAAAATCTTGAATCATTGAACAATACCAGTACGGAAAATTATCGCAAAACCATAATAGTATCAATGAAAAATCAAAACAATTTCAAAAATTCAAAAAAAACTTAGAACAAAAATGTGACAAGTAATTATAATAACTACTTACAGGTTGCAAATCCTCTCTCTTCAGCCACACATTTACCCCCCACCTCTCTGATAGCTTCTCCGCCAACTGCAATGGCGACTCGTACGCCACGTCGTACACCTTCGACGACAGAATATTCGTCAAATATTCCATGGCGTTCAATATACCACCATTATCAGGATTCTCATTAGGTACCAAATATCCGCTCGGACATTGAAGAGAACTAGGGGAAACACTCAACAAAGGCTTATCCTCAGCCGCCGGAGGCGGAGTAAGTGGAGGAAACCTAGAAAACTTTTCGACGAGAGGTAAAATTTCCGGTGCCGGTTTCGAGAGCGTGGCGTAGATTAACGGCTTGAGGCGGGAGCTTTTGACGGCGGCGGGAGATGTGCTGACGGCGTCATTGTAGGTAAATTTGGTGTGGAGGAGGGGCGGCGACTGTGGAGGGGCAAAACGGAGAACTTCCATATTTTTGGATATTTATAGATACAGATTTTGTACGTAGATGATTTGCCCCACGGCAGAGAGGAGAAATGCGAGGGAGGAGAAAGAACAATATAATTATGGCTGCATTTATATCAATCCAAAAATAAGCTTTAATTTTAATACGTAACCAATAGTTTTAATTCTGAACTTAAAACATATGGTTATACACTATTTTTTTTAGTATTATCTATGAAAATAAAAAGAGAAAAGTCTTTATAGGATATATGAATTTGTGATTATTCAAATTTTATTTTAAAGCTATTATTTAATTTTAATACTCATACACTTGTAAAGTAATGATAAGCTAGACCATGTTTTTCAATCTTAATCACACTAGTTGAATTATTATTATTATTTTTTGTTTAGGGTTATATTTGTTTAGTACTAATAATAAAACTTTAACTCATGACTTCTTTAATACAGTACAAAAAATTAAAATACTGTTGTTCAGGTTAAATATTACACTTCATTTCTTTTATTTCTTCTTACTTGCCATTAATTCCAGGCATGCATGTAAGTTGTTTCTGATAAGTTGTCGTGTAAGAAACTAATTGTAGGGAAACCTTTGTTAAAATTTTCAAGTACATTAAGTTAATAAAATTTCATTTCTAGTATGTGTCATTAGACAAATTTATTTTTGTCTCAATTAACTCCAAAATATAAATTTTTTGGTGTTTCTGATTTAAACGTGTTTGAGATTTTGATATATTGTGTAAATAGACTAGGTTGATGATATCAAAATTTGTAGCTTGATATCCGAATTTTTTTTTCCTATTTTTGGATTCAGTTACTATAAAATTTTCAAAATAACTATATCATGGAATTTTTTTTATATATATATTTTCAATTCTTTAAACCAAAGAGCAGAACATATATATAAAATAAAAAGAACATATGATTAGTATATTTTTTCTATTTAATTAATGGTTAAATGTTTATAATTAAATATTTCACATCATCTATTGATTTCCCGTTGAAACTTGAAAATGCGACGAGCATGAAAATTGACTCAATGAAAACAACACCTCATACGAAAACAAACCAAGTGCATCCAATCAACACGTGAAAAATTAGTTTTAAACCAAAAATGTATTAAACCCTCTTGGGAGAGGTTCCACTTTATGTGACCAATGCGCCTCAAAATGAATTAAACTTTGGTAAACAAAAAAATATATATATATATTTTTCTTCTTTCTGGACGCTGCTCACTTTTTAGGCAAAATAATTAATATTCCTATAAAAAGGCCAAAAGAAAATTCATTGACGTTACTCGTGAACATATACACAACAACTTAATTTCATCCGATCGAGCTATATATATATATATATATATATATATATATATATATATATGTATGTGTGTGTTATTACTTACTTTACATCATTCAATTCATTGACGTATACGATTGTGTATAGTTGCTAACTGATATTTTATAAAGTTAGCATAAACACCATTTGCATGATTTTTAATATGTTACGACTACTTAAATTATATTGTTTGGACATTTATATCAATTCAATCTCCACAAAATTGTAAATCACCATTTGCATAGGATTTTATCAACTCGTTTATATTCGTCTGATGATCAATTTAATTTGTGGATGTTTCACGACGATTTAATGCATTAATTGCTCTAAAATAAACACAATATATATATATATATATATATATATATATATATATATATATATATTTTGATGTAGGGAAATATGGGCAATATTTTGAGATAATTATTCTGTTAGGATTCTACTAACATTTAGAAGAAAATTAGATTAGAAATTTTATTCTTTTTAGTAATGTTGGTATTTTAGGGTCTCTCTCTCTCTCTCTCTCTCTATATATATATATATATATATATATATATATATATATATCATTTCTTTATAATAAACTAGTGTATTCTCAGGCATGCATTCCTGCGTGCATATAAATTTTTTAAGCACAAAACATAAAATTTATTTATGAGAAAAAGTAAAATTAATTTTAATTTAAATATAATAAGTAAATAATCTAAAAAGTAAAATAGTTAAATTAATTAAACATTAAGGGCAAAATAGAAATATAAAAAAAGTGCTACACCATGACATGATGTTTCTTTATAATAATATAGATACGTCTCTCCCTTCAAAATTAAGGATGTGTACCATTAATTCGGCTACAAAAACTTTTAGTTTTGATTCAAATTATATCAAAATATCTAGGTTCAATTTTCAATTTTTATTCCTAAAATCTTTTGCTTCTGCTTTAATATTTCCTTTTACTGATTAATTTATGAATTTCTAATTCACTATTTGTGTTTTATTTTTATTTGTACTTAATATGTGACATTTTATGCTAAATGGTTACTTAGTAGCAAAGATCAATTAGATTGAACTAGTTGTTGATTTAAAATGGGAAATTTTTACACAGATGGTAAACCTTGTAGCAAGTTTTTTATTACATTATCAATTTGAGAAGTATCATTTTTAACCATAATTATTGGAATTCACCACATGAATTAGGCTAAATCCACTTACATGGCTTGAACATAACTCAACCTCAAAAGCTAGCCTGCAAGGTGAGAGTTGTTTAATACCTTACTATAAAGTGAGTTTAACTAATGTTTTCAACTAATATGTGACATTTAGTCTCAATATCCCCCCCCCCCCCTCTTCACGTGTGGGCGGACAGAATATGTGGGTGAAACAAGTCCAACCTTGTGAATTTGCGACATGTGGGTGAAGACCCAACACACGAATAATGACACTTTGAGCCTTTCTAACCTAATGAATAATTAATCTCCAAGCCTTGAATAATTGGAAGAATAATGACAACCCAGACATTTGTTATCTGGGTGAAGTGTGTGGGTAGATATTGAAGCCCATCATGTGTACAAGGATGAACCCATCACGAAATGAGGTGACTCACTTTAACCTAGGGCTCTGATATCATGTTGGAAGAATAATGACAACCCACACATTTGTTATCTGGGTGAAGTGTGTTGGTAGATATTGAAGCCCATCATGTGTACAAGGATGAACCCATCACGGAATGAGGTGACTCACTTTAACCTGGGGCTCTGATATCATGTTAGAATTCACCACATGATGCATCAGAATAAATATACCACATGGATTGGGCTAAGTCCACTTACATGACTTGTGCATAATTCAACCTTAAAAGATAGCTTGTAAGGTGAGGTTGCTCAATACCTTATAAAGTGAATTTAACTATTATATTCAATCAATGTGGGACATTTAGTCTCACTAATACATTACGTGTTGGGCTTGCTTCTCCCACACATTCAGTCCGTCCATACGTGAAGGGGGATTATTAAGAATAAATGTCCCAGATGGATTGAAAATCATGGTTAAATTCACCTTATAATGTCTTGGACAATTCTCGTCTTACAAGCTAGATTTTAAGGTTGAGTTAGACATAAACCATGCAAGTGGAGTACTTAACCGAATCCATGTAGTGAATTCTAGCAATAATTGATGATGTGGTTGATTCTTGATCACAAAAAATTCATAATCCTGGTCTATTTGAAATATTCATTTACATGATGCATCAGAATAAATAAACTATTTATTATTATTATTAGTAAAAAAGAAGTGTTATGTTGTCGATTAAGAGATTAATTACCCTTAAGAAAAAATTAGCCTTAGTATTAAATTAGTTTTCTGAAAATTTGTGCAATGTCGTTTGGTCCAGCTCTTTAATTAAATCAAGACAAATGTCCATAATCTACATTTAAAGCATGCACAATTTCTTTCCATTTGACGCCAAAATTTACCATAATTTCTTGTAGAAATTAAACATTCATGAATGCGAGGTACATCAACTCAATTAAGATGATGAATTTGGAACACCCCCACTCTATCATATATCCTGGACTAAAACAAGAGATGTACTTACCTATGGGCTATGGCAAACTATTTGCTTTCAAAATTGTACATATTTTACACATTTATTTCTTATATCCTTAAAAAAAGGTTCAAGTTTATATATCATATCATTTGGAGTAGTTGTAGTATTCTAGTAATATTCTGATTTTTCTTTTCCTTTTAACTCTTCGAGCTAGTTCAGATGGACAAAAATTTGAAAACAAATAATTTCAATTTCAAACTTAATCACAAGATTAGTCAGCCAAATTTTGCCTCTAGTCAAATATATAGCTAATATATATCTTCGTTTTCATTTTGAACAATGAATCTCACAAAATACTCAATCTAGGCTAACTAATTATTGTACGTGAGATAATTAATTGAATTACCTCATCTTAATTATGGCCACTCTCATAAATGGGATCTTGTAGCTTTTCCTAAAGGTAACATGCAACTTTATTTTGCGCACTACTTTTCCACTAAAGGCATTTTCTTTTTATTGTGTAGCTTTAATGCATTTATTGTCCGGCATATGTTAACCTTTCGTGTCCCAAAGTTTTCTACCCAACATTTTGTGGTGCGTCACTATTATATATCAGTGAAATATGCATGATCTGAACCTAAGGAAATTTGAAATTAGAATGACTAAAATACAACACACGTGTTTTATGATTTTATCTCGGAGAATTATTCAAATTATTCTTGAGGTTGAGTGTAATCATATAGATTACTATTCGTGTTCGAAAAATTACTCAAAGTACTCATGAGGTATTAGATCGAATATTGTACAGTTGATCTTATACGTTAATTTCATTAAAAAAATAAATCCAAAAATATATTTAGGTACCATCTAACAAATCACAAACATCAAGGGTTGCTAATCGATTTCATCAATTTTTCACTTATTTCACTCATTATTTCATCGATTACAATTATTTTTCATCAATTTAACCCAATTTCACCCTTTTTTCCCCATAGTTTCACCCGTTTATTCACATCAAATTCTTTTCTTAGATGGTATTTCTTGAATTCAAATATTTTTTTTGACAAAATTAACGACGTAAAGAGGTAACTGTAATGAACTCAATACCGCGGGGATATTTTAAGTTATTTCCCAAACATGGAGGATAATCAATGTAATTAGTAATTACACTAAACATCAATAGTAATTTGAGTAAGTTTCTCTTTTATCTAATTGGAAAAAAAAATTAATTGCAAAATAATCTTTTTTGTTAACATGTTATTAGCTCATTCTGTAGGTCAACATGACAGTTTATTGCCATTTTTTTTTAAGTAAACATTGAAGTTATTGCTATACTTTTCTAAGAGAACTAGAGGTTTATTGCCATTTTTAAGTTATCAGAGGGATTGTTGTCCGTGGCGAAGCCACATTATAATGCTATCTCTAATTACTCGGAGGGGGAATACTCTCCCCCTTCATCTCTCCTTCCCCCTAGTTAGTCGTCTCTAATGACTCATTCTATCAAATCTATTTGATTATAAATTTTATTTTTCCCCAATTTCGCTACTTATTATTATTATGATCCGCCGTCACCAGATATGATCTGTAGATGTCAATCGCCAACTTTTATAGGAATTAGTCGAACATGTATGTAACACACAAGGTCAAAATTAAGGTCTATATTTCGCCGTATTTATAAAAACATATTTGATTTCAATATGTAACTCGTAGGGTTTTAATCATATTTACAAAATCATGTTTTCTTCAATATGTAATTTTCATGATTGTATCGTATTATTTTAAATAACTTCTTTTTATACAATTAGTATAACAAAGTTAATTCATATGTTTTTCACAAATAAAATATTAAAAATTAAAGAATAGATTGACCAAAATAAATTATATACATAACAAAGAAAATTATTTTGAAAAAATACATAAATTATAAGAATTTTTTTTAAAAAAATTATTTTTGGGTGATAAATACAACTCAAAATTATTAAAACAAATCAATATTAAAATAATAATGTTAATTAAATTCAATGAAATTTATATTATTTAATTAAAAATAATTATCTCCAAATACAAAAATATTAGGATTTTTATTTTTGGAAAAAAACTCAAAAAAAAAAAAAGAGAGAGCATGTGCTGGAGAGGGCTTGGGCTGGGGAAGCTCCCCCTCCCCCCGGCCCCCTTGAAGGTTCCTCTCCCTAGTCATTAGAGTTGGTTTTGTTTTTCCCCTTCACCCCGCAGACCTTCTAGGGCATCTACCCTCTAGTTATTGGAGATGTCCTAAGAAAGGGAGTGAATGAGCTCCGTGAAATTCTCCTCCCAACCTATTTAGTATATGTATCCTATGTGGCTATTAAATTATTTATATAGATAATTTATGGTTTTCTTTTAATGGACCTCTAATTAAAATCAAATTTTTAATAAAAAGGGTTCATCTTTATTCGAGTTTGATAAATTTAACAAGTTAAGAGTTACAAAGTGTGAATCAACTCAAACTCTAACATATTTTTATTTTTTACAGTTTGAATCATACTAAAACACCAATAATACTTATTAGGGATTGACATTTTTTAATTAAATATCAAGAGTCTCTTCAATTTCATATTTTTGGTTTTTTTTTATTATTATATGTTAAATAATACTTAATTTTATAAAGACTTTGGTGAAAAAAAATCTGACTCTGCTTACATGGGTGTTTTCGCATTTTGTTCCAAAGAAAAAACTCATGCAAAGCCCAAGAATATTGCACTTACAGTGAATGAAGTACATTGCAGTCTATAGAGAGGTGAAATGCAATTGTCACATGAGATGTTTTGCTAATAAAAATTAACACTTATATTTAACGAGTTTTAGAAAAAAAAGAAAGGCATGAGGTCTAATGGAATTTTTAATTTTTTATATTTAATACTAGTGTTTGATAATTGAGTTTCTTTATAATCTGATTAATGATTGTCTCTCTTAATAAAGAAAAATTTAGTAAATAATTGTTAAGAGTCTATCTAAAAAATTGTCTAGTATAATGGGCTTAAAATTTCAAAATTATAAATACTAACCGCAATTCTTTTAATTTAAAAACAAAAAAATAAAGTTGCACTTCTGACTACAGTTTAACGTTTTTAATCGAAAACGTTGGCGATCTTATTCTGAATTTTAAGTTCGTCGAGTGAATATATGTTCCGAAAAAATAAGAACATATGAAGTGGTCCAGAACTTTGTATAGTTAAGATATGGAGACATGGAGCTGGAACCTTATCTTTGATCCAGTATATATACCAAATCCGAATAAAAAGCACAGAACAAAAAGAAATGGAAAACAAAGAATACCAACAAGTATTAGTTAGTTTGTAAAAGGAACACATGTATGTAAAAGTTCTATGCCAAGGTCAAGAGTCATGAATCATGGCAACAAGTTAATATACGGAAACAATCGTCTTTAGTCAGGTTGAAAACAAAAATAGTGTTCCCTAATGGAAATTTCAAATTTTGTTGGTAATATGAGAGATGACAAAATCCCTCCACAGAGTTTTACTCAGTTGACCGCTACTTCAGCAGCAAGAAATTTGGAATGAAGGGAGTCTTGGTTTGAGACTTTGGGCTTTGAAAGTTTGAGGACTTCAACAGCCTCGTCCACTTTGGCTGCTAGTGACTCTGCTGAATCTAATAAGAGTAGCAGTTCCGCGTTGTCCATCTCCAAAAGCATTCCAGTAATCTTTGCAGCTAGCTCTGGCTGAAAAGTAATAATAGTACAAATTAGTACTAATGAAGTTGTATTTGATAGGTGAGGACAAATTAATACTCACATTAAGCTCACTAACAAGGGGAAAGATTCGCTCTCCAAGTATTTGTTTCTGCTTCTTTGGAGGAGCTGCAGCAAGCAAGCTACTTAACATCTCCGACCCTTCACCAGCACCAGGTCGAGATGAAATTAGAAGAGGTCGAAAAGCTGCAGACCCTCTGTTCATTTCACGTGAACTTCCATGCTGCAGAACCAGACAAGTATTTCTCTTATATTAGAGGATATAACACACAAAAACTTACAAAATTATGATGCATATATTAAAATTGTAAAACAACAAAAAATTGGGCCTTCGGATGTAAACTAGCCTGTATATGCGGGGTCATAAATATGGACAAAGAAAATACATAATTAGGAGTTTAGGACTAAGTCTAAGTGAAAATAGACCTGCTGGTTACTTGAATCTTTTGAAGAAGCCAGAGAATGAGCCTGTTGTTGTTGCAAGTGTAATGCATATGTGGGACCACCAGCTTGTGGAATGACATGTCCATTCATTCTTCCTCTGTACTGTCTGTGATGTCTTGGTTGATTGGAAACCTATTATGTTAATAAGAGAAAATGGCCAAGACAATATATAAAGTGAAAACAGAAGAAGATTCACCAAGCTATCGATAGAAAAAAAAAAAAAAAAACCATTGGAGTATAATTTATGATCTAATTCTGAACTAATAAAACTGACCAAAGGAACTGAAGATGGTTGAAAAGCAGGCCTAGAAGGATTAGCAAATCCATTAGGCCTCCATCCTGGCCTGATACCCAATGGTTGATAAATCAGACCGGGTTGTGAAGATATTTGAGGAACTACTGCAGGAGCTGGAAAATAGAAAGGAGAATATCCACCGGGGATGACAGGAGATGGTCCTGCATACACACGATGTGCATATTGTAACTGCAACTGGGCTTTCCTCTCCTCTTTCCTCTGAGCAATTGCCACATACAATGGCTTCCGATGCAACATAAATCCTTAAATATAATTAACACATACTTCAGAATCGCAATGTGCACTACAAAATCATTAGCTACAGAAAAAATATTGAGGAGAACTATTAAAGAGAAATTGATTCTATGAGCTCAAGATTCAATGTAAGCCTAGTTATCTGGAAGATACAGAGTTTTCCAGCTAAAAGGCCATTTGCAGCTGCTTCCCAAAACTTTAGTTCTTCAGCATTATTCCACCGAACTTAAGCACTCACACAAAGGCAGAGTATAAAATATTATACTACAGATATATGTAGCATAAATGAGCATAAGCAAAGACAAGTTTAACTGGAAAAAAGAAAAAAAAAACTATTTACCATGAGAAAGTTAACTAAATTCTTTTGCAGACATTAAAGTATACTTAAGGCACTAATGCCAGCTATAGAGGAAGATGTTATTAAAGTCTACTGATGAAATGAAGCCACTGTCTTATGTACTATATTAATTTGAAGCATGTTGCTGCAGCCTCGCTTCAAACACCAAATATAAAGTTGCAACCATTTTGAGAATGTCTAAAAGAGATTAAGAACATAACCAAAACAAAATAGTTATATACCATATTCATATTAACACACTCACCATGAAAGGAGATTACAGCTTTATTTGCCTCCTCTGGAGTTGAGAAGCAAACAAATCCAAACCCCTTGCTCACTCCTTTATCATCTCGCATAAGTTTTGCTGAGGTTATTGTACCACACTTACCAAAATGTTCCCGCAGCTCATCCTCAGTAACATTATCATTTATATTCTTCACATACACATTTGAGGCCTGAAATCGAAAATTAAAAGAAAATCATAACAATTGATAGTTGGGTAAAAGAAAATATAAACCTTACTGAAGGACATGATTCCTACTGGACCTGATATTTCAAGATTTGCTCCCTCCTTTTCTCCTCAAATTGACGGCGTAACAATTCCTCGCGTTCTGATCTTTTTTGTGCACGGGCAACATATAACACCTTGGTGCCTACTTGCATTACATGGCAGATATTCAAATAACAAGATTGTTACAGGGAAGATATATACAAATAAACTTTGAATGTACCAAGTTGTGATCCATGCAAAGCTTCCACTGCACGTTTGGCATCGTCTGGGTTCTCAAAGTTGACAAATCCAAAGCCTCTTGATGCTCCATTCTCATCTTTTGAGATAACTAGGCTTACAATTTTTCCATATTGAGAGAACTTCTCCGTCAGGATTTCTTCAGAGACATCTATATCGATGTTCTTGATGTACAGATTTGTGTACTTAGCTTCATGACTAGGCACAACTCGATCACTCTTCTTAACAAACTTACCAACATACCTAGGCAAGCAAAGTGTTTCTCATATGGTGATGAAAATTTAGCACACACCATAAAGTGTAAGAGTAAGATATAAATGAAGCAGACATACATTTGTTTGCCTCCAACAGTGGAGCCATTGAGCTTCTCCATGGCAGCAACAGCGGAATTCTCAGATTCAAACTGTACAAAGCCATATCCTTTGCTCTTCCCATCATCCGATGTAACAACTTTACAAGACAGTATATTACCAAAATTCTGAAACATTTCTTTAAGCTTCAAGCTATCTATTGACAAACACAAATTCTACAATAGAAGCACAAAAAAAAAATTACAATACTCAATTCATGAAGATAAAAATATCTGGAAAAAAAAAACATTTGACTCCAAAACCAAAAGCGTATTTACCTTAACAAACACATTTCCAATTCCACTTTTTCTTGCATCTGAATCACGATGCGACCACATAACCCTTATCACTTTACCATTCAATGTGGAATGATTCTTCACATCAATTGCACGAACGGCTACTCAACATAAAGCAATATAAAAATGAAATTATTAATATGTAAGAGCAATTAAAGGGAACACTCAAATCGCACTCTGTCATAATTAAATAAAATGAATCCATGGCACATTAATCAAGCCTCATTAAAACCAGATTCATCAGCAATGTAGCAAAAATCACACAAAACTCGAGAGGCAAGTACAGTCTAGTATAAAAAGAACAATTTTCCAAAACCATAACAAATCAGCAATTTAATATAATACACTACACTCTACCTCAACTACAAAGGAAAATACACAAATTTCAAAGAATCTCCAAATCAGGTCATAAAAATCCACTCCAAATTCCAGTTCTGCCTCGTACATTTTGCAAACGAACACTCAATCAAAGTCTTACGAATTTTCGGGTATTAAATAATCAAATTAATTCCACACTACTATTGACAGATTGCAGACGCCACGAGTGCACAAGTCATATACTATTATTTATCAATACCACAGCCTGAGAGATCAAATTGAAGCATGAATCGAGATGAATTAAAAAAGTAACGGCATACATGCATGATGCATGCACGAGTACAAAAAAAAAAAATCAAAATTATTCCCCGATCATAATGTTTCTTTTCAGGCATCCTTCAAAAAACTCCACCATTTCAAACACAAATTATTCTCAATTGAAATTAAATCAGTCAATCCAGATCCACATCATCGATCACTAAATCACTCATGAGCGCATAACAGAAGTATAAGAAGAAGATATATAAAAATCACCGTCTTGAGGCGAGACAAAGTTGACGTAGCCATAACCAAGGGAACGATTGGTTAACGAATCACAACAAACGCGAACGGACGCGAGGCCACTGAACTCGGAAAAAGCATCGAACAACATACTGTCGGTTACATCTTGATGCAAATCCCCCACGTAAAGAGACGCCGCAGTCGCCGGTGCCGCCGCCATTGATTTCTCCACAACAGAAAGGAAAACAAAAAAGGAAAAAAGAACCTTCTGGATATTTTGTGAGAGTGAAGAGAAGAAACTGAAAGTTTAGGGAAAGGGGAAGGGGAGGCGTTATGTGATGTGAAAGTAATTTAATAAATTAGGTGTTAATTAATAATCTGGGAAATAAATGCCGAAAATGGAAAACGAATATTACAGGAAATATTTTATTCGGGTTATAAATGGAAAGTATAGATTTAATTAAATTTGGAAGGAGAAGGGGGTAATTATGGATAAAGAGTGAGGGTAGAATGGGAATAGTGAGGATTTGGTGATGGTGAAGGAGAGAAGTGAATGTGAGTCGGGTTTTTGCATGGACGCGGGAGTCAAGCTAGCTAGTGCCGGCCGTTTCACTAGCGGATACCGGAAAACAGTTTCAAAATAATTAACCAATGGTTGTTCACTTTCCAACATTTGTTCAATACTGTTTTGTTTCGTTTGTTTAAGACATTTAATTAAGAAGATGGCATGTGCTGATTTTAATGCGAAAAAATAAATACATATGGGAAAAGAGCTGTATTGCAAAATTAAACATCAGAAGTAATTAGGTACAATTTGATAAACCTACTTGGTATGGAAATTTGAAGCCGATAGATACCAAACTAATTTCACTTTTTTTGCTAATTTTTGAATCAGAAGAAAAGGGGAATATATGTGGTCACCACTGGATCGAGCAGTTCCCAATCTTTTCCTACAAGAGGTAAATATCAATTTTAAGTAATATATATAAGTAAATTTAATATTCAAGTTTGATTTTAATTTTTATTGAGTGACAGTTTAATTTGATTGTTTAGCATATTAAGATTAAATACATTTTTTATCGAGTTGAACACAAGCCAAGTATTAATAGTAGCTTCATATTTAAAAATATATTTTATCACTTTTATCTTATCAAGTCAAGCTTGAATCGAAATTTAAAGTTTGTCAAATAAATAATATAGTTCAAATTTATTTTTACATAAATAATTCGGGCTCAAAAACACTTTTAATAGACGAGTTGAATCCAACATCGGACATCATGCATCATGATTTGATTTTAAGTCTTAAATTAATCGAGAAGCACAGACAATCAATCTAGTTTTACATCAAGACTGCTATGTTTGGTTTATGGATTTCAGTGAGTAAAATGCAAATGAACAATAAAAGAAGCTCAATGTTGCGTCATTGGATGCAAGAAAAAATATTTTTCATAGCGCTTTCATCACTGAAATCCTTAAATCAAAAGTAAAGACATATCAAAGATTTTAGGTATTTCAACTGATACCTCTCAAATTTAATTAACTAGTCAATTTTAATTACAGGAAATAAGTGCTAACTCGTCAATTTTAAACACTAAAAGAAATCAACTTATCTCATACTAAGATAAAATAATTTTCTGGACCAGACAACAAATTTGAAAATCTTGTGTTTTAGTCATTTTTACTAAACTAGTTCAAGATTAATCATATTAAAAACTAACATAATTAAAATCTTCACCGTTATTCTATAGCTACCATGAAACGAACTCTTTATTAATTAATGCAAGAACAACCAGAGGACCAAGAGTACAGTATAATTTATCAATTTTCTAAGTAAATAGTTTTTTCTTGCCTTTTTTTTTCATTTTTCCCATACTTTTAATTATTTAGTTTCTATAGGAATCTAACAATTATTCTTGAGTATTTTTTTTTTCTTTTATAAAGATTGTACTATTCCTTGTTGGATAATATCAAGTATTAATAATTTCTGAAACAAAATAAACGAGTTATCCTATAGTTCTATAAAAAGATTTGCAACCTTCATTATTATTAGATGGTAAATATATTCTCAAATAGAAGCGATACTTTTCTCTCTAGAATTCCTATCTTTTACGATTGTTGGTACAATTTATCTTATGAAACTCATCTATAAGCTTAAACTGATGCAACATTTAAAAGCTCAAACTCGAACCATCTCCAAGTTAAGTTAGCTCGGCTCCGATAACTAGATTAAGCAACTAGCAAGTGAGTTCATAAGAGAACTAAGTGGCCAAATGCGAAAATTAGAAATAAAAAAATCTTGGGTCCATTTGGATGGATCGATTTAAAATGAAAAGGGATTACATTTGAAATTCCAATGATTTGAAATCCATTCATTTGCAATATCTAGTTTAGATAATTTTTTTAGTATATATCATTCATTCATTTGTATTATTTAAAATTCTTAACCGTGCCTTATAATTTGCTCTATGAGTTAATTCTTGTTGTTGATATAGGGATAAAATCGTATAAATCGATCTGGGCAAAATTATAATTTTTGAAAATTGAGGGACCAAAAGTGCAAATTCGGATTTCAGAAAATCTGGGGCCGAATTGAAAATCTTAATTTTCTGAAAATTCTGGACTGTATTGGAACTCTTGGTTTTTCGAAATTCTGGGGTCAAAAGGCAATTTTTGAAAATTAAGGGACCAAAAGTGCAAATTTGGATTTTTAAAAATAAGGTGTTTAATTGAAAATTTTAATCTTCAGAAAATTATGGACTGAATTGCAGTTCTGATTTTTTTTAAAAATATGGGGTCAAATTGCAATTTTTAAAAATTAAGGGACCAAAAGTGAACATTTGGATTTCTGAAAATCAGGGGGGCGAATTAAAAATTTTAATCTTTCGAAATTAAATGAATTGTAATTCTGGGTTTTTCAAAAATCTAGGTTCAAATTGTAATTTCTGAAAATTGAGGGGCCAAAAGTGTAAATTTGAATTTCTGAAAATCAGGGGTCGAATTGAAATTTTTAATTCTCTTAAAATACTGGACTGACTTGCAATTCATAATTTTTAGAAAATCTAGGGTCAAAATTACAAAATCCAAAAATTGAGGGATCAAAAGTGCAAATTCAGTTCCTGAAAATCAGGGCCCGAATTGAAATTTTTAATTTATGAAAATTCTGGACTGTATTATAATTCTGCGTTCTTCGAAAATCTGGGGTCAAAATTGCAATTTCCAAAAATAGAGGGACCAAAAGTGCAATTCGAATTTCTGAAAATAGTAGCCGAATTACAAATTTTAATTTTTTGAAAATTCTGGACTGAATTGCATTCTAGGTATTTTTGAAAATTTGGGATCAAATTGTAATTTTTGAAAATATACAATGTGCACATTTTTTTAAGGACCCATTTGGATTGATGGATTTGAGTTGGGTGGATTTGAAATCCCTTGTCCAATCCATCGTGCTATTTGGATACAAAATTAAATCCATTCATTTGAAATCCTGGATTTTAGTCCAATGGATTTCAACCCAATTTTAAGTGGATTTGAAATTCCTCCTAAAACTAGTCATTTGAAATCCACTTAAAAAAAGATCCACATTGCATATTTTCAAAATTTATAATTTGATCTCAAATTTTCAAAAAACCTAAAATGCAATTCAGTCCAGAATTTTTAAAAAATTAAAATTTGCAATTTGGCTACTATTTTCAGAAATTCGAATTTTACTTTTGGTCCCTATATTTTCAATAATTGCAATTTTGACCCCAAATTTAATAAGAATCCAAAATTCAGTTCAATCCAAAATTTAATAAATACAAATTTCAATTCAAACCCGGATTTTCAGGAACAAAATTTGCACTTTTGGTCCCTCAATTTTTTAATATTGCAATTTTTACACTAGATTTTTGAAAAATCAAGAATTGCAATTCAGTCCAGTATTTTAAGCAAAATAAATTTTCAATTCAGCCCCTGATTTTCAGAAATTCAAATTTACACTTTTGGTCCCTCAATTTTTGGAAATTACAATTTGACCCCGGATTTTTAAAAAACCAAGAATTGCGTTTCAGTTCATAATTCTCATAAAATTAAAAAAATTCAATTTGGCCCCAGATTTTCAGAAATCCAAATTTACACTTTTGGTCCCTCAATTTTTAGAAATTACAATTTGACCCTAAATATTTGAAAACCCCATAATTACAATTCAGTTTATTTCGGAAGATTTAAATTTTCATTTCGGCCCCTGATTTTCAGAAATCCAAAATTTCACTTTTGGTCCATTAATTTTAAAAAATTGCAATTTGACCCCTTATTTTCGAAAAAATAAGAACTGCAATTCAGTCCATAATTTTTCATAAGATTAAAATTTTCAATTTGGCACCTGATTTTAAAAAATCCAAATTTGCACTTTTGGTCCCTTAATTTTCAAAAATTGTCATTTGACCCCAGATTTTCCAAAAACCCTGAGTTCCAATCCAGTCCAAAATTTTCAGAAAATTAAGATTTTCAATTCAGCCCCAAATTTTCTGAAATCCGAATTTGCACTTTTGGTCCCTCAATTTTCAAAAATTATAATTTTGCCCCAAATCGATTTATGTGATTTTATCCCGATATCAACAACAAGAATTAATTGATAGAGCAAATTATAAGGCATGATTGAGAATTTCGAATAACACAAATGATATATACCAAACAAGGGATTTCAAATGAATGGATTTGAAATCCTTTGTAAATTTTTTTTATCCAAACAAGAGATTGCAAATGAATGGATTTCAAATCATTGGAATTTCAAATCCATTCATTTGAAATCCCTCTTCATTTCAAATCCACCCATCCAAATGGGCTAAGTGAATTTCAAATGACTAGTTTTAGAAGGAATTTCAAATCCACTTAAAATTAGATTGAAATCCGTTGGACTAAAATCCAGGATTTCAAATGAACGGATTTAATTTTGTATCCAAATAGCATGATGGATTTGACAAGGGATTTCAAATCCACCAAACCTAAATCCGTCCATCCAAATGTGGAGGGATTTTAAATGAATGGATTTGAAATTTCAATGATTTGAAATCCATTCATTTGCAATCTCTTGTTTGGATAAATGCTTTTACAAATGATTTCAAATCCATTCATTTGAAATCCATTGTTTGGTATATATCATTTGTGTTATTTGAAATTCCAATTGTGCCTTATAATTTGCTCTATGAGTTAATTCTTGTTGTTGATATCGGGATAAAATCGTATAAATCGATTTGGGGCAAAATTATAATTTTTGAAAATCGAGGTACCAAAAGTGCAAATTCGAATTTCAGAAAATCTGGGGCCGAATTGAAAATCTTAATTTTCTAAAAATTCTGGATTGAATTGGAACTCTGGGTTTTTCGAAAATTTGGGGTCAAATGGCAATTTTTGAAAATTAAGGGACCAAAAGTGCAAATTTGGAATTTTGAAAATCAGGCGCCGAATTGAAAATTTTAATCTTCAGAAAATTATGGATTGAATTGCAGTTATGGGTTTTTGAAAATATGGGGTCAAATTGCAATTTCTGAAAATTAAAGGACCAAAAGTGAAATTTTGGATTTCTGAAAATCAGGGGCCGAATTGAAAATTTTAATCTTCCTAAATTAACTGAATTGTAATTTTGGATTTTTTAAAAATATAGGGTCAAATTGTAATTTTTGAAAATTGAGGGACCAAATTGCAAATTTTAATTTTTTGAAAATCCTGGACTGAATTGCAATTCTAGGTTTTTTGAAAATCTGGGATCAAATTTATAATGTGAACATTTTTTTAAGTGAATTTCAAATGATTAGTTTTAGGAGAAATTTCAAATCCACTTAAAATTGGGCTGAAATCCATTGGACTAAAATCCAGGATTTCAAATGAATGAATTTAATTTTGTATCCAAATGACATGATGGATTTGACAAGGGATTTCAAATCCACCCAATTCAAATCCATCCATCCAAATGGGCTCATAGTATTTATATTATTATAAAGTTAATTAGTAAATATCGACTTATCTGGAAGAATTTTGCTTCATAAAAAAATTACATTTACATTTCTGTAATTTGTATATTCGAAGCTACTCAGCGGTTCTGAACAAACTGAATGTTGGATCATTCTAAGCCAGATATAAGACAAGATAAATAATTACTAGAATGTTATCAATTAATTAAAATATAAATATAAATTGGAATGTCATATAACATGCTTGCTCTCAGAATAACTATGTAAAAGCAAAGACTATGAGCAGCTTCACTCTTTTCTTCTAAACATCACCACTTCAACTCTCAAAACCTAATGTTACCAAAAAAAAAAAAACTCTCAAAACCTAATTCTGTTAAAAAAATCAGAGTGCTAGCAATATTTAAGCTCCAGGTACTTTTGCGAAAAAAAACCCAATTTTCACTTGAGTAAAAGAATAAACTAAAAAAGAAAATAAAATAGAAGGAAAGGAGAAAAGAAAAATAAAGGAATATACAGAGTGTGAGGGAAATAATTTAGAAAAAGAGAGACCCAATCCCAACCAACACAAATATATATAGCATTAGAGCAATATTACTTTTACGCTTTACTTTGAAGAGCACACTACTTGCTGGGCTACCATTAACACTCAGTTGTCCAGCATTCACAAATTCGTCCTTACTAGAACTTACTGAGACATTCACAGATAAAGAACCTGAAGAGAAGTAATCGAAATTTGAAACCGTAAAATAAGAGGGTTTAGAATGATGAAATCAATTAGACGGGAAAAGTTTAACTTACAATCGTAGTCCGCCCATCCTACTCTTTGACGAGCCAAATCATAAACAAAGATTTTATCTTTGAGGACGAGATCTAGAAACAAGAAAATATTTATAAGCTCTCATTAATGAAAGATCAATTGAATGGTAAAGTAGAATAACAAACTCCTTTTTTTAAATATATGACAGTTTTAGACAACTAAAAATTGAATAATGTGACAAAGGGAGCAGCATATATTATATACCTGAATTGTTTATAATGTGTACAAAATTTCGATGATTGTCATAAACTATATTAATGAATTTAGATGGAAAGCCGAATCAGTTGAACCACGAGGTACTGAAAGCAGTAACACAAATTTCATGATTGTCATAGAAACACTTAACTAACCTCCTAAGATTGTCGTGCCTTGATTGTGAACTTTAATAAAGCCCAGGCACCACATTGCAGCTCCATCCTTAAAAAACATGGTCATATTGAAGAGTCTCAAACAAATAGTTTCTTCCTAAGATCCATACAATAATAGCAACAACAATAATAGTTGTGATGATGATCATGATATGTTGATGACTGATAATACAATTAGCATTCTGATGATGATCATGATATGATGATGACTGATAATACAATTAGCATTGTGATGATGATCATGATATGATGATGACTGATAATACAATTAGCATGATACATAGATATATTTCAATACTATTCCTCCCAGAATATTGAGGAATTAATACATTATATGTAAAGATAAAGACAAGTGGAATACTCACGACAAATCCCATGTGCACAAGGTAGTCGATTGGTCTTAAAACCAAGGAGGCACGCCCAGCAAAATTGAATGCAACTAGTGGAAATGTCTCAGCCACACTGTTCAGAGAACAAAAAGCAATCTTATTCTGGTGTCAATACGATGCGCATCAAGAATTTTTTGTCAACAATTGTTTAGGCTGGAATAGCCTACAGATAATTATTTACAGAATGAGAATAAACAAACCTTGAGGAGACGAGATAACATTGATTTCCTTTAGATATAACTGGATTTACAGATGGGGAAACAACAGCGGTTATCTGCAGAGCAAGTAAGACATCAGGAAAGGAGTTTCAACATACTTATGAAGACATAATGGCAATTTACTCCCATGCCATATGCATAATGTTCAATGTACTCATTTGTGATTGAAAAAGAGCACTTTAAGTTTCAGACAACCTCCATGACATTTTTTAACTTTTTAAAGATTTGCGAATTGACAAAACTACCCCTCTTATATACTATACTTTGACCTAGTCAAATTATAAATGTGACACTTACCCCCCTGTGTTTTATAAATGTGGCACTTTAACCCCAGTGTTATGATGGATGTGGCACTTAACCCCCTGTGTCATGATAATTGTGGCACTTTATCCCCTCCATTATGAAGGGTATTTTTATATTTTCACACAACACTCTTCATGTGCACTCTCAATTTCGGGCGACACTCTCCGTTGGAATGAGGTAAATTGCTCCTTTAGGATTTTCACAGAGGGGTAAAGTGTTCTTTTTCATTTCACAGGGAGGTAAACTTACTCCAAAGTATTAGTTCAACTGCAAGATCCTAGGTCTAATGGCTCGGCACTGTATGACTTTGACATCACTACGGGGAGCAAGTTACTAGCTCAGACTACTAAATCAACTGCTTAGCTTCAATGAACTTTATAACAGGAGAGAGGAGGAGATAAATACTCACAGCAGCAACAAAAGGATCATAGGCTCCTTCTACAAGGTAGGCCAAAGTTGTTCCAGAATCAACAATGGTTCCTCGGTTGCCTGATGTCGCAAACACTGCTTGATCAATAGGCAACAACTGCCCATTGACGGCAATGCTCTGCAGATATAAATTATAATGAGGCCTGAAAGATTAGAAACAAAATATCAAAAATGCTGCAAATTAATATTATCGCATAATTACTAACAGAAAACAAAGTACCATAAACTGAAAGCATCATAAAGTATCAGTAGTCTCATACTATCTACTCATGGAATTGTTCGAATTGATTACTCGTGTATAGAAATATATCAAACTTAACAAATTCATTAAACCAGAAAATTAAGGTACACAAGAAGTATCATGTAATTATACACCCAGCATGTGAAAACGTTTATTTCAATCGTTGAATCATAATGTTTCGAACAACCATAAGAATATTAAAAGATATATGTATTGTAAATAATACGTACTGTGATGGAACTAGGGGAGTATAAATGATTCTCGGATCCAATATCTCACCAAGAACTAGTATACCGCCACCATTGCCATCTCCTTTCAAGCAATGGGAAAATGCTTTAGGTGTAACCACGTGATGATAACTGCGAAATCACTGAAAGACCCTGCTGACCAAACCCAATTATTCCATCAACTGCTCTATCTGATTTAGTCAAGTCCCCAAACACCGTGGTGCTGCATCTGTTTCCACATAAAATTCCAAGTTAACATTTCAAAACAAGTTAAGTTAATCCAAAAGAAAGAGACGGAAGTAGGATACCAAAAGGATACATATTCTAAAGCAAGAAAAGTCAAAGCATCTACATTTATTTGATTAAATTTCTTTAACTGCCCCCTTCCAATTGCCTAAAAGAGACATGTATGCAATACTATAAAGTTAGTACCATTGTACCATCAAATTGTTCATGAATGCTAATCTCGCATTACTCAAACTTAAAGGATCATTTTAGAAATCCAAGGCACACTACATAAAGCATAGTTGTAGTACCAGGAGTCACAAATACAGCTTACCCAAAAACTATGGGAGCAGAAGAATTGGCTACCAATGAGGTACCCAAAATTGTGTCAAAGTACAACAAATCAGATACATAAAAACCAGTAGTTCCACTTCCATCTCCATATTGGAATGAGTAACCGCATTGATTACTTCCAGCAGAGCATTCAGTAGATGTAGTTTGAACTATGGAAGCACATCTAGCATCCGAGCAAGAAATAGAAGAAAAAGTGGATGAAGTAGCAGCATCGAAGAAATTGAGAGGAATCTGCAAGCACAAATCAGCATTAGTCCAATTCAAAACTTAGATTACTATAATGAAATATTAAAGTAAATCGTAAACAAGTAAGTATATGACAAGATAAAGAACGAGAGTTTTACCGAAAGTCCACTAGTTTGAGGGCAACTATTACAGGAACTAGAAGTAACCCACAAGATGTCACTCCCTGTATCAATTTGCACATTGAACTCTCGCGGTGGAGATCCCAATCTCACTTTGGTATAATAAAGTCTATATAATTGAACAACCATAGATAATCATCAGAAAAAGAAGAAATTATGACAGAGTGAAATAATAAATCATTATAAATTGAAGCCAAGACAAAAGTGAGGGCATCAAGTTCAATAATGTAGTCAAAGAAGCTATATATTTACTGAAAATGTCAGTTGCTCTTACATAAACCATAGTTTAATTTATTAAGACCACAGTATTAGAAGCTTAAATTTCGGCATCACATTAGAATGAGAAAAATAATCCAAAAGCCAGAAACATCAAAGTCCAAATTATCAAATTTTAATACCACAAAAATAATCCAAAAGCCAGAAACATCAAAGTCCAAATTATCAAATTTTAATACCACATTTTGAAACTTTCAAGCTAACGCCTATAAAGAAAAAAAAAATCAGGCAATTGCATTATCTTACAACAGAAACTTGTGTGTAATTTATTATAAGAAAATAAAGAGAGGAGCGACAAAATTACCCAACGACGTAGGGATCGGAGGTACCGTCCACCGGAAAATCAACAATGCCACCAGAATAGCTCCGCAATATCCGCGCGTGCCTCCCACGGTCACGAGCTTTAATAGCCTCCAACTCCACCCTCTCCTCAAACGGAAACAACCTCTCCAGAGTCATCACACTTTGAATTCCGCCGCTGCTAGTCGCCGCCACCGCCACCGCCGCCGCCATCAATATCAACCCCACGCAAGCCAACGGACAGCTCTCCATTACTCCACAAAATTATATACTAAGTACTACTACTAAAACTTAATTTCTACTAGTATGCTCAAAGCCTATTCATATACGTGTGTGTATAATTGAGATTAGAGCAATCATAGAATAAAGAAATTATGTAGTTATATGTAGAGAGAGATAATGATGAGTGTACAAAAGTACAAGTACATGAACAAGAGAGAAACTCCATACACACACAAACACACAGTTAAACGTGTCCGCGTCACTCGTATATAAATACCCAAAGAAGAAAAGGAATTTCTGATTATAAAATGGATTTAAAAGATTTTTTTTTTTCTTTTTTTTTTTTTTTGAGACGGGATTTAAAAGATTTGATTGAACTAAAGTGGTGTCGATAAATTAGGAATAGTCAAAAGTGGTCAAGGGAGAAAATGGGTATAGCAAATGGTAAATTAGGTATATTCAGAAACAAATAATGCTTTGCTTATGATTTTCTTTAATATTAATAAAACATAGTTTTCAACTTTTAATTAACCAATCATCTCCATACAATATTTTGGATTAATTCAAGTAATTCCTTTTATTTTCAGAAAATTACAAGTAATTCAAAAACATAAGAATTCATTCTTCATAGATCTTTAATATGATTAGCATCTTAATACTACTTCTGATTTTAAAACCTTTATTCTTACTTCCTTTTTATGTAACAAAACAATATATATTTTTTTTTAAATTCACTGGAAAAAGTAAAGCTAGATTATATCCCTCAGATATGCTGGTTAGTCTAAATGAATATAGTTGTTGGATGTTGGTCTATATAATTTTTGATAAACTTTTTATATTAAATTTTTTTTAATCACGTTTGAGTTGTCCAAAACTAAAAATACAACATTTGCTAAAAAGTTACATACTGCCATCCGCAGTTCTTTAAAATATATATTTTGAAATTAACTCATCTCTAGTAAAATTTAGTGTTATCAGAAAAAAGAAAATCAATAGTACGTTTCTACAACAACAATGAAGGATTCTCCGCAGGTTGTAAGGAAAAAACATTGAAATATTCCCTTTCATTGATTGGGTTTTACTTAAGGGTTAAGGTATGAAAAAGTTAACTGAAAGTTGTGTACATTTTTCTTGTAATTGAAAAAGTTATTATTTATATTATGAAGCACTGGATCAAGTTAAATTGGGTATAAATGTTATATTGACAAATTATTAATACTTTAACATAAATAGGTGTGATACCTGGTGGTTCAGGAGAATTTATGCTGATTTATAACACTTTGCATCATAGAAATACAAGAAATAGATATTTTGTCTCCTCGAAATACAAATTACTTAGCTCACTTGAAAAAAAAAAAAAACTTAGCTAGTTGCACCCTCTGAAATATTGAATTGATAAATAACACCATTGAATTAATAAAAAAAGTCAGCAATTTGCATCATCGAAACACAAAATTAGCTATTAAGGCCATCTCCAGCCGAAGGGGGGAGGCAAGCAACAGCCCCCCCTTCGGTTGGAGAAGAGCTCTCCCCGGAGCTGGCAGGCAGGCATCCGGGGGGAGATGCTTGCCTGCGGGCAGGCAGGGAGGCAATGGTTGCCTCCCTTCCTGCCAGGAGGCTAACGCGCCTCTTTCCTTTTTTTTTTTAATTTTTTTTTTCTTTTTGTCAATTGCTACCTTCTTCCTTTCTTTATTAATTGCAGTGCCGTGGCTTTCTTTTCTCTTGCGCCTTTTTAATAGCCCCCTTACTTTTTTTTTTTTTTTCTTCAGCTTCCTTTCTTTCTTTATTCAATCTGCTGAACGTTTCTTTATTTCAATTGATTGTAGTATATACTATTGTAGTGCATTATTGCAATATTGCCTATTGTTTTTTTCCTTATTGCCGTGTCTTCCTTTTTTTTTTTTTTTTTTTTTTTGTTTTGCCTATAAGTTATAAGTTAATTGTAGTATAAATTTATAAGTCCTGCAATGATGTAATTTAAATGTAAAAAAGATATAAATTAATTCACTATAGGTCTTGTTTGACAAATTTAATTCACTATTATTAATTTCTTTTAAGTTGAACATTTATTGTGATATTTAACGTTATAAAATTCTTACTCCATTAGATTATATTAAAATTTTATTTTAATTCTTTAAAAGTTATATAATAATAATAATAATAATAATAATAATAATAATTATTATTATTATTATTGTTGTTGTTGTTGTTGTTGTTGTTGTTGTTGTTATAGTTAAGTGAGAGTGGGGAAAGTTTGAGATTGAAATAAATATTTTGAATTGTTGGTTCGGTTGGAGATGACTAACTTGACAAGGCAGGCAGGCAAGCAGGCAGACAGGCAAGTAGGCAGGCAAGAGGGGGCTATTGTCTGCTTCGGCTGGAGATGGCCTAACACCCCTTGAAACATAGAAATAACTCTTGACACCCTCGAATTAAGAAAAACTTAGCAACTTGCAACCCCTCATTTTTTTCGACAAAGTTGACAACCGGGATCAAAAAAACTTAGGGGCAAAACATATTAGCATTTCATATGGATTTAGATCTGGTAAGGATTTTAGAAGTTGTCATAAAATTTCTAGCACATAGTAGAATTTGATATGAAATTTAGTAATTGGTTTCGTCTTTGAAAAGTTTATTTAATTATTTTAAAATATATAAAAGTTTAACTCCATCTTTCATATATATTACTTATTTTGCTTTTATATTTTTTTGACACCAGCGGTCAAGTTTGCCAGGAAAACGCGGGGGTTAAGTTGCTGAGTTTTTTTTAATTCGAGGGTGTTAAGTGCTAATTTTGAATTTTGAAGGTGCAAGTTGATGAGTTTTTTTTAATTTGATTGTGTTAAGTGTTTTGAAAATGCAAAGTGCCTATTTATCATGTTTGAGGAGTACAAAGTGTCAAAAACCCAAATTTCTGCATAGATCTCCCCCTAGTTTTGAGATGAAACTAATAACACAGTCCAGATGAAAGAAACTCAATATCTACTTATTGAGCTAGACTTTTATTAGGGCTTAATTTCCTTTTTTTTTTTGTCCTTGAGAAAGTTTAAAGTTACGCCTTTGGGCGATGTACATGCCACTTTTGCATACAGATTCAAATTTGAACTTTGAAGTGGGGTATAGAAGCACTTTATTCTCTTTTCGAATTTTAAGTTTTTAACCATTGTCAGTGAAGATAAGGAAATAAGAATATTTGTTCGCACGTTGTTTGTAGATAGTACAAGAATTTAAGTAAAGAAATTCTACAAGAAAAATGAATTTTAGTAACAAAATATTAAGTGACATTACAATGTCACTTTCTGCATATATTTAATGACAAAATATCAGTTTTGTCAACAATAATGACAAGTGCAATAGTGACAAAATATATTTTTAAGTTGTCACTAATGACTATTAGTGACAATTATATGGAACTTATGGGTATGTCATTTTAGGTCACTTTTAGTGATATTCTTGCATAAAAAGTGTTCATAAAAACCCCCTAACATGGCGGAGGTAGCCACGAAAATTCCGAACTGAAGTTATCACTATTGACAATTAGTGACACCCTTTCAGTAACAACCTAGTGATAATAAATATTGTAACTATAATTTAGTGACAACTTCTTTTTAGTTGTCACTTTTGTGGTATCATTAAATGTCAATAGTGATAATTTTTTCACATTTCTTGTCACTATTATGTCTATATACATCATTTTAGTGACAATTTTAAATTCTTGTCACTTTGTCATTTACTATTTTATTTTGTCACTAAAATTTAAATTTTTTGTAGTGAAATTAATCAAAACAATTGTTAGGTAATATTCATATAAAAATACACTAAGTAAAATTATAAGGTCTTATAATATTAATTGTAATAAATATGTTTACGAAAGCTAAAGAGATAAGGTATGATTTTCTCTTGGAAGATTAATATCAATACTATTCTTCACACTTGATGCAACCTCGAATGGTACATCTTCCCAATAGTTGATTTTCCATTGCCCTTATCGCTTTACGTACCAATCTTAAATTGTGAAAAAGAAAATCACAAAATGATTCAATTTATAGTTTGAAGATTAAAATGTAGACTCACAATATAGAGTTGAAGGCAGCAAATTAAAATGACACCATATTTTAAAATTTGTTAGTGTTATGTTAAATGATTAACTTTCATACTATGTGCTCCCTTCAAAACATTTTTCTTGTTCCCGCATCATGCACCACACAATATTATTATATTAATTGTCTTGCAGGATAATGGCTTAATTAATATTTGGAATAATTTATAAATACTCCATATATATAATAGCTGTACTTGTGGTAGTTCTACACGTTATATTAATACTGAAATCAGATTAGAATGTTTCTTGAGAACCGAACTTTGGAGTATAAATTTAGGCTAATTAATAATCCATTGAACCAACGGTGTTACAATCTTAAACCAAATGACAAGGTTTCGTGTACGTTTTTTGAATTATCTTTAACTGAGTAATGAGTATCCTAAATAGAAGCAAGTTTGGCCAGCATATTTTTTTCTTTTTAATAATATTATTGCTGTCGTCATCATCATCATCAAAAGTGTATGGGTCAACTTTTACGCACATCATCAAGTTCGTGCTAGAATTAATTACGTGTTGCCTTATTATATTTAGACCACGCGAATGATAATTATATTAAATGGGCAAAAATTTAATTTTCATGTCATAGAAAAGGATAAAGTCCATTTTTCATACCAATCGAATAAAAATCATACCGAAGAATAAACGAAAGCTTAAAAAATCATACTTCAGTCAAGTTTTTTAACGGAATTGCCACATGATCTATTAAGTCGCCTTGAGCGAGAAAAAACTCACGTGCTCGGCACATGTGGTATGAACAATGATAATTGTCATGTTCTATAGTATGAAAAATGAATTTCTGTCTATTGCAGGGTTTTTTGCACTTTGCACCCTCCAAACATGGGAAATAGGCACTTTGCACCCCCAAAACTTAGATTTAGCACTTTGCACCTTCGAAATATGAAAAATGCAGCACTTTGCACCCTCGTCTATTTTCAAGCAAAAATTCAAGGGCAAAATTGGTAATTCAATAATATTGGCACTTTGCACCCTCAAAACTTGAGAATTTCACTTTATACCCCCAAAATAAAATTAGCACTTAACACCCTCTAATTAAGAACAAATTCCATCCCCAAAACACAATAAATTGGTACTTTGCACCCCAAAACATAAAATTAACACTTAACACCCTCAAATTTAAAAACCACAAGCCCCTCATTTTTTTTTCGTCAAAGTTGACTATCGGAGTGAAAAAAAATCTAAAGCAAAATAGGTAATTCAATTTTTTTCTTAAATTTGCAAAATACAATTACAAATACTCGAATACTCATTTCTCTCTTCATCTTTCTTTTCAACAATATACTCAAAGACCCATTGTCTACTTCAACATATCAAAGACCCATAAATAATTATCTATTTTGTCTTAAAAAAATTCACCTTAATCGTCAACTTTGCCAGAAAAAAATGAGGAGTTTGAGTTTTTTTTTTTAATTTGAGGGTGTTAAGTGTTAATTTTGTATTTTGGGGTGCAAAGTGTTCATTTATTGTGTTTCGGGGTGCAAGTTGTTAATTTATTCTTAATTAGGGAGTGTTAAGTGCTAATTTTATTTTTGGGGGGCAAAGTGCTAAAGATTTACAATAGAATTACCTATTTTGCCCTTGAGTTTTTGCTTGAAAATAAAAGAGGGTGCAAAGTGCTGTATTTTACATATTTCGAGGGTGCAAAGTGCTAAATCTAAGTTTCAAGGATGCAAAGTGCCTATTTCCTATGTTTTGGGGGTGCAAAGTGCAAAAAACCCTCTATTGCATTTTATTTAATTAGACATAGATACATATTCATTCAATTTCTTTTATTAAACACTCAAACATTTGTTATCCAGTCTCACCAAGTAAAATTATTTGATTGAGAAAAAAATTTCTACCTTTTTTTTGGTTAGAAAAGTTTAGGATAATTTGACTTGAATTATTATAAACCAACCCAATTTGAAATCTGGTATTTCACCTTCTATAATAGTACCAAATATACATTTCAAATTATTAAACTACTCGTGTGTTACACTATTAATATGATCCAACTTAAACATTAAATGATATTTGCTAGGTCGACAAGTCCTAATAATATTATTTTCCAGTACACCCATTTGCTAGCTATGAATGTTGATTGATTTCATTGATCAGAACTTCATTCTAATGTGAGAACTACACGTAAAATATAATACCTACTAAAGGTCGTATGTCCCTTTGGTTAGTATACTTTGCAATATTTGTTTAGATTAAAAGGTATGGTCAACCACAAACAAATTAAAGTTGATTACAATTAAAATTGAAAGTGAGGCAAAAATTCAATTTTCATACTATGGAATAAACCAAAGTCCATTTTTCATACCAATCGAACGAAAATATATTTTGGTTTCAAGTCAACTTAACGGACATGTGGCACTTCCTTTAAAAAACTGACGGAAGTGTGGCTTGGTATGATTTTCGTTCGATTAATATGAAAAATTAACTTTGACATATTCTATAGTATGAAAATTGAATTTTTGCCCTATTAAATGAGTAAATAATGGTTCACGTAAAATTATACGAGAAAATGAAAAATATATCTTCATGTTTGAGAAGTTCACAAACCCTCTCTGAGATATATATATGCAATTATTTTTTTTTTAAGAGAAAGAGATATATGTAATTCACTACACTTAAAGTCTTATAATCCTACGAGGCTACGATGTCAATCCTATTAATGAAGATTAGTAATGTCGTAAACAATCAAGTTTAATTTTCAAAGTTACCCTCAGTCAACATTTTCAGATCTTGACCCCATATAATGGACATAAATACACATGTCAAGGGGTAAATGTTATGAGTTTTGTCAATGAGGTCATAGTCCGTTGGTAAGGCTGATGTTCCGAGATCAAAATGTTATGAGTTCAATTCCTTATTTCTTTTCTAATCTCATCGTATTTGAATAGAATGTAATTTGTGATTGGTGATTTGATGGTATTGTGTAATTTGTATCTAAAAAAAAATTGTTATGAGTTTTCTCATGTGTGATGGTGTATTAGTACGTAATTAACATTAACAAATTAAACAAGGTTCTAAAGTAGAGGTTTCCGCTAAATATGAAGATACATATTATTTAGCTAGACCGTTAAGTGGTATGATTTAACTTCGTAAAGATAGTGAGTTATATATTTCAGTGGCAATTTTTGTATGTTTTCATATTTGAAGTGGTCTAATTGTCGTAATTTGGTCATACTACAAAAATATTTTATGTAATTTTATTCAAACTATATTTGTCTAGTGATCAAGTTTGTATTCCAATTTTAAGCCGAGTATTGTCAAACTGCCAGACTTTATGAAAATTCAAAAGATTACATTTGAAGTTTCTTCTCTCACTTATACATACGTTACATATTTTATGTACATGTACGTACTCAATACTCTATTTTAACATTATCTAGCTACATAGTTATACTTATAGTTAAGATGGAGTCCAAATGTTTCAAATTAATAAAATTTATTCCATGATCATGTCTTTGTCCAAAGCTTGGGACGAAGGTAATATAAATTTTAATTGGATTTCTTATCCCACAATTCTGCACAAAGTTGGGGTATACATATCCTTGTAGCTATAGAATTTCAAGCTGGATAGTTTGTCTTTGTTCCAACTTACATTTACAAAATTAAATTATTTGTTAATATTTATAAGGCCCACAATTTCTAATCAATGAAGAGCCCAAGAAATGTCATTGTTAAAAAAGCAATTATATTACGTCTTCTATATATTAACTAGCTTATTATCTTTCTAGACGCAAACCCAAAAATATTATATCGATTTATTTCAATTTATATTAAAGTAAATTACAATGTATTATGGTTATTACAATTTTCATGCCTGTAAGAAATACAATTTGAATATTTTTTTACCGTGCTAAAAATACTTTTAAAGGTCTAATTTAATTAAAACGATAATTAATTTCATATATCTTTTTTCTCAATGGGATGTGGAATATATGATGATTGAAAATGCTTTAACTCAATACCAAGAGAGGATTACTCGAACTATCCCTCAAATTTTGTCTAAATTAATTAAATTATCCCATAAATATTGAATTCATTACATTTATCATCTTACGTCGTTAATTTTCTGATGCAACATGTTGATAGCATCATAAAAGTATTTTAAGGATCCAACTCAACTGAAAAGAGCCATTTGCTCAAGGAATATAATCCTAATTTTGTAACTTTCCGTACAGTCCACAAACACACGAATAAAAATTGGATAATTCGATCAAATTCAGAACATACCACATCAACATAAAATCAATCTAAATTGAAGAAAAATATAGGTGATAATAACAACTCAAATTTGTAGTCTCATACTCCCTTCTTTCCTAAATTTTGGAAATACTTCTAGGAGTCAATTATGAGCTCTATCTCTAGATTGGCGGATTTACCTGCTAACCCCGTGACTTCATCGAACTTTTTTTCTTTTTTTTTTTTTTTTTTGAGATATCCGAAGATTACTTCATTTCCACAAGTGAAAGTATTTTTTTTTCTAAATACCCTTTCACAAAAGTAATGATCTGACACTACTTTTAAGGACATAAAAGAAATAACACCCAAAAATTTCACTTTTTCAACTCTCACACAAAACTTGCTTTAAAAAAAAAAAATTTCTCACATAAAACTCCATGCAGTGAAAAAAAGAAGGACGGATGGAGTAATCAAAATGTCATGTATGCCTCTACAAAGTACATATTATGGACCCTTTGACCACGAGAGAGTTATCCGGTTTATGAACTGTAATTTTCTCCAACTTAAATACGAGTTCAGGATTGTTTACATACAGGGGTTGTTCTTGGTACGGTTTAGTTCGTTGTTGTATTAACACAAACCTAATTCAATATTTGCGAGATTTTAATATCATAGTTCAAACCCAACTCAAAAGTCTTGAGGCGGGTTTTGTAGTCTCAACATTCACAACTTTAATAATATATATTTATTATTTAATAAGTTAAATATAAATTCATTAGTTAATTACCACTTTTTATATTTTTAAGAATAAATTTCGTAAACTTTCATCCATAATATAAAATTAATAATGCATAATATCAACTAACAATATAGAATCTTCAATTCATACATAATTTAATGAAAAATAATACAGAACACTAGGTTAACCACTTTTCATTGCAAAATAAGCTAGGAAAAAAAATTTAGGCAATAGCTAATTTAAGAATTTCGAAAATTAGTCCCATGACATTAGTTGCATCTTGATATGCTCTGAAAAACATCCTTTAAAAAAAATTGGCACTTGGAGTTGAAGCGTTACGTAAGCCAGTAGTTTTTTGTTTTGTTTTTAGTATAGTTGAGTTTTGGGCTATGGAGGGAGACTACTTGGTTAAATTATATTTCTATTTTATTTTAATTTTAGGACTAAATTAAATAATAAAATACATATAAAAATTATAATTTATATAAGAAGCGGAATGTTGTTGTTCGGTCTAAAAATAGAATAAAAGCAAATTCAACTATAACTTGCAGTCTTTTTTTGAAAGATCCCCAAATAAATTCATCAAACCTTCAACTTGAAAATTACGGTCGATTTGGGTTGGGCTGATTGGTAGGTTCGATTTAGCGTTTTAGTTATATATTATTAAGATAAGTATTAATTTTCGCTTAAATAATTAACTGTTTTTAGAAAACAATTGTATACAGTTCTTTAGATAGCGAGTTTGTATTTGTGATTGTATAACCCAATTTGAACACCCCGAATTTCTGTAACTTCAAACCTCCACAAAGGAACCTAGGCCTAATATGGACAGGCCCAACTTCTCTTTGAAGGTTAATTTAGTAAATTAACTTCTGCGTAAGCTTTAAAACGTCCAAATTGAACTTTTTCCTCCTCTTTAACGATCTCTGCTAAATTAATTACCTCCTTATATATACACAGAATAATCAATCAATCGTCACTAACATTATTTTCTACTCTTCTCCAATGGCCGACAACGAGTCTATTAGTTCTAGCAGCAGTGGTGCAGAAGAGGCGGCGGAGATGAAAAGGTGGGCCGACGAGGCGGAGTCTTTGTCAATTGAAAAGTTCGAATCATTGGCTATCGATGACTCCAGAATTGAAACTGTAAACCACACAATCAGCCCCTAAGCCCTGCAGAGAGAGAAACAGAGTTGAACAAAGTTAACCAAAAATGATGATAAAAGGACAGTGATTAGAGATAGGGTTCGAGAGAGGGAAAAACATACAATTCAAATTCAATAATCTGTCTTCTTTATTCTTTGTTTTCCACCACCATACCTCGGTTGCCAGCTGGATGTCTGTTTATTCTTTAAGCGTGCTTTATTTGTAAAGACGTGTGTGCTTTCTTGTATTTTAATGGAGTTGACTTTACTTGTCAAAATCAATAAATAGATAAAACTTAGAGGTAGAATATTTATACTCTCACGAAAATCGAACCGTATTAATTTAGGTATTTAGATTGGTTCGTTAACTTCATAATGTGTATTGAATGCAAATGATTTTTAGCCCGGAGGATCTCACAATCCGGCCTTTTGAAAAAGAAAAAAAAGAAGAAAAAAAATGGATGTTTTTAAAAGTTTAGGGGATGTTTTGTAGATCAGGAAATGAAAGAAAAAAATTATTGTTTTGGCGTTGTTTTATATAATTAGTATTTTGAGTTTTGAAAATAATTACTCTTAATTGGAGTTGATGTAATAAGTTCGAAGTTCTTGTGTGTGATGTATTAGTTTAGGAAATGTAGGATTTTCATTAGTTATGTTTAAGGTTGTTAGATAAATTCTAAGTCGTATACGTACTTGCTCAGGTTTTGGATACGCTTTATTTGTGGAATTTTAGTCGATATACTAAGGTGAGCGGTTTGCGTTGAATTTATATGTTAGTCTGATGTGCTAGTAGATCGAGTCCTAACATTTACTTATGCTGTTAATAATCAACGCATGTGTTATATTTTACTAAATTATCATGACATCCAAAATTGCATTTGATAAATTGTTAAATATTGATAATATATTAAATATGTTTGATATGTTATGTTTGTTTTCGATTATATGTTTTCGTTTGTTTCTGATTTTATGTGGGCCCCTTTTGATTGGTATATGGACCCGATGCCAACCTGGCTGACAAGAGCCGGCAGGGTTGTCACGGTTACCCGTAAGTCTGGTCTTACAATCCAAGTGGGAAAGAACACTTGAGGAGTAAGGACGAACTTTGGCATAGACATGTCAATGCACATTAGATAGTAAAGTCGCTCCTTATATGAGTTTGGATAGACATCAGACTGAGGCTGGAGGTTAAGTGGAGGACGACATCAACAATTTTTGGCTGTGTGAACTTTGTGTTTCTTTCGTCTTGAATATATGCTTAATGTGTTCACGCTATACAATGTGTTGCATCCACGCATCACCATGCAAATTAGCACCACAACCTCACTAAGTGTGGATGATCAACTTATGCGTTCCTTATTTCACTCTTTTTATTTTTAGGTGTTCCTAGAAAATAATAGTCGTGTTGCGGTTAGATTCGCATTTGCAGTCCCACCCTAGTAATTGGGGAGTAGTTATATTCTATTGTTTATTTATGTTTTTTTTATTTTGTTTAAAACCTTACTTAGAATATTTGAATCATTAAAGCTGATTTTATATTTTCATAAAATTGACAAGATTTTAAAAAATTACTTATTTATCTATCTCGGTTGATTTTGTGATATATTGTGATTAAATGCTTCCGCTTTAAACCTCTACAATGAAAATTGATTTATTTCTTCATCAAAAAACTTAGTAATTTAAATTGTTCTTATTTCGTTTTAAACCGATTTCGCTTAAAACTCTTAATTTGCCGTATTTTGTAAAAAAATCTGTACTTTAACACTTTTTCGAAATAATAATAATAATAATTTTTACTGTAATTCAACGGACCCGTGGAGTCGGGCCATTACAGGATGCCATATCAAACAATTAGGTTCGATTTGGTACCGAAAAACCAATTTTATGTGTGATTTTAGGTCTTTTTTTTCAAATTTGATGTAAATTAATTTTTTAAATTTGAAGTTTGGCCCAAACTCATTCAATCAAGCTACATATCAACCCTAATTTTTATGTTGATCAAGACTATCAAAATAAGAAAAAGAAGAAAAAGAATTTGGCAACTCATTTAATGTAAATCATCAAATTATAGTATCCTAAAAAGTTTTACTTTAATATTAAGATACAATAAAATAGAAATAATTATTCTATCAATTATAGTAGTCTAGATAGATCAATAAAAATATCTACAAAAAGTCTATATATATCATAGTCATTAATTCAAGTTGATCTCCGCCGTCCTTTCAAGAAGGTGATTATATAAATAAGGCAAAACCTTATTTGAAAAAATATTCAAGTTTGATAAACAAAATCATTCTTACTTTATCCTACAATCCACATTCCTATTTCTTATAATTTTGAGTCCCTAGCCGTCGGTCCAACTATCCTAGCTCTTGGGTCAGCAATGTTCGGATGATGAAGCTCATTTTTTTGTAAGCAAGAAAATGCATAAGCTGATCATGAAGAATTTGATGATTTTGCTTCTTTCAAATGTACAAACCATTCAAATATAGAGCATCTAAGTAAAAATGTACTTTTAAATTGATAAAAGATTTAGGAAATTTATCAATATAGTTAACAATAGCAACGAGTTCCCTCATAAAAAAGTAAGACATAATAAGAGATTAATGTGGTGATACTTTCAATTTTCTTCACAAAAAATCCAAAAATCAACATCTGATCTAAATGTCTAAGGAATTAGTTAAAACATATACAATCCTACAAACCACATGTCATTCCAACGTTATAAAGCCAAAATCTATTTAAAACATGTCCAATACAATTCTAGAAAACATAATAATACTAATGTCCATCAATAACACTTCTTTAATCCCATTCTTCAAAAATGATGCCAACTTTTTCAAATTTTTCTCCAACTTCCCAATATCTTCTTGGAGTTGTTCATCAGCTTTTTTCACCTTTATCTGATCCGCCATAGTTGGTTTCTCAATGATACGTTTCTTGGTTTCTTCAAAACCATGGGTGTATATGCTCTTCACAATTCCAAATCCATTCGCGGATATCTCAGCAGCAAACGCACTAATAACTGTCATATTTCCATACCCCAAGAACTTATGATAGTTTAATGAATGTTGAACTGCATACTCAGACCTCAACATCCGATTCAGAATATCAATCTCACAAAGCTTTCAATAAGAAGTTTCATTAAAAAAATATTAACAATATCATCATCATCCATGTAATCACATGGAATAACCTTAGTAATCATGTTCGATAAGCCAGACATGAATTGTTTATCAGTAACCTGCAAATAATTCAAAAGGAAGTCAATTTTTGAAATTTTAATTGAAAGTAGATATTAATAAAACCAAAATCCTTACATTTCCTTTGTTTTTAAGGATATTATATGCAACTAACGGGTTTAATCCTGCTCATGTAGGAAAGCAATTAAAAATTGAAATATAGAATACAACTATAACAGTCTATATAATAAGAAAAAGAATTTGACAACTCATTTAATGTATATCATCAAATTACAGAATCCTAAAAAGTTTTACTTTAATATTAAGAAACAATAAAATAGAAATAATGATTCTATCAATTATAGTATTCTAGATAGATCAATAAAAATATCTATAAAAAGTCTATATGTAATCATAGTCATTAGATCTCCACCGTCCTTTCGAGAAGGTGATTATATTAATAGGGCAAAACCTCATTTGAAAAAATATTCAAGTTTGATAAGCAGCATCATTCTTACTTTATCCTACAATCCATATTCCTATTTCTTAGAATTTTTGAGTCCCTAGGCGTCGGCCCAACAGTCTTAGCACTTGGGCCGGCACTATTTGGATGATGAAGCTCATTGTTTGTAAGCAAGAAAATGCATAAGGTGATCACGAAAGAATTTGATGATTTTGCTCCTTTCAAATGTACAAACCATTCAAATACAGAGCATCTACGTAAAAATGTACTTTTAAATTGATTAAAGATTTAGGAAATTTATTAATATAATTAATAATAGCAACGAGTTCCTCCATAAAAAAGTAAGATAGAATAAGAGATTAATATGATGATACTTTCAATTTTCTTCACAAAAAATCCAAAAAATCAACATCTGATCTAAATGTCTAAGGATTAGTTAAAACATAAACAATCCAACAAACCACATGTCATTCCAACGTTATAAAGCCAAAATCTATTTAAAACATGTCCAATACAATTCTAGAAAACATAATAATACTAATGTCCATCAATAACACTTCTTTAATCCCCCTTCAACAAAGATGCCAACTTTTTCAAATTTTTCTCCAACTTCTCAATATCTTCTAGGAGTTGCTCATCAGTTTTTTTTCACATTTATCTGATCCGCCATAATTGGTTTCTCAATGAGACGTTTCTTGGTTTCTTCAAAACCATGGGTGTATATGTTCTTCACAATTCCAAACCCATTTGTGGATATCTCAGCAGCAAACGCACTAATAACTGTCATATTTCTATATCCCAAGAACTTATGATAGTTTGATGAATGTTGAACTGCATACTCAGACCTCAACATCCGGTTCAGATTATCAATCTCACAAAGCTTTCGATAAGAAGTTCCATTAAAGGAATAACCTTAGTATTCATGTTCAATAAGCCAGAGATGAATTGTTTATCAGTAACCTACAAATAATTCAAAAGTAAGTCAAATTTTGAAATTTTAATTAGAAAGTAGATATTAATAAAACCAAAATCCTTACATTTCCTTTGTTTTTAAGGATGTTATATGCAACAACGGGTTTAATCCTGCTCATGTAGGAAAGCAATTAAAAATTGAAATATAGAATACACCTATAATCGTCTATATAATAAGAAAAAGAATTTGGCAACTCATTTAATGTAAATCATCAAATTACAGTATCCTAAAATGTTTTACTTTAATATTAAGATAAATAAAATAGAAATAATTATTCTATCAATTATAGTAGTCTGGATAGATCAATAAAAATATCTACTAAAAGTCTATATATAATCATAGTCATTAATTCAAGTTGATCACCACCGTCCTTTCGAGAAGGTGATTATATAAATAGGTGAAAACCTCATTTGAAAAATATTCAAGTTTGATAAGCAACATCATTCTTACTTTATCCTACAATCCACATTCTTATTTCCTAGAATTTATGAGTCCCTAGGCGTCGGCCCAACTGTCCTAGCACTTGGGCCGGCACTGTTCGGATGATGAAGCTCATTGTTTGTAAGCAAGAAAATGCATAAGGTGATCACGAAAGAATTTGATGATTTTGCTCCTATAACCTTTTAGCCAAAAGGGTCACTGGTCAATGAAATTGACTAATTAAGGAAGACCTATAACCTTTTTCGATTATTTTATATCTATAAAAAATTGTGCAAATAATAAATAAAGTAACACCAATACGCTAACCTATATATCTAGCCCCTCTAACACCATAAATTATGGCGGTCCACGTTTTTCAATAAAATCTATCCATATCTACCACAATTTATGGCCATCTTTCTAGGTCAACTCATCTATATATTCTTCTTCTTCTTCTTTACTCCAGTACAAACATAATTCAGTTTTCACATATTACTCCCTCTTTTCACATCAGATCTAAAAATAAATCTTTATCATCTCAGCCTCAAATAACCACAATTTATGGCCATCTTTCTAGGTCGACTCATCTATACATTCTTCTTCTTCTTCTTTACTCCGGTACAAACATATTTCAATTTTCACATATTACTCCCTCTTTTCATATGATCTAAAAATAAATCTTTATCATCTCAGGCTCAAATATGAGAACTCTTCTCCTATTTCTCTTTTTTGTTATCAAATTTCAAAAAAAGAAAAAAAAAAGCCTATACCATCTCAATTATGTCCACTAATCCAATCCAATCAAAAATTAATCTTTCTTCCTTCCATCTTATATGTTGTATAGATCTACGGAGATTTTTTTCGATCTTTAGATCGATGTTTGATATTAATGGGCGATAATATCAATACTATTATTTTTGGAGTTTTAAGGCTATTTTTGTCCCCGAAATTGTAGTAGCAACCAGTTTAAGGCCCATCGATGTTGAATCTGCTGGCCCAGCGAAATCATTCCAATTTGAGGTATTTTAGGAATGCAGCCCAGTTTACATTTAACCGCTCATATTTCGGGTTTTCTTTGAATTGAAACAAATTTGGGCCAGTTTATTCAAGAAATGCAACCCAACATATTCAAGGAATGCTGCCCAATTTCCATTTAATTGCCCATTTTTCGTTTTTTCTTTGAAATGGTACTTTGGCCTAGCGAAACCTAATTTATTCAAGGAATGTAACTCAGTTTTCGTTTTACTTTTCACTGCCATCCCTGTTTCATTTGGAAACTTTTACTTACATTGGTTTATAGTAATCTTACTGCTGCAGAAAAAAAATGTATGTTTTACCGTTTTTAATTGATATTTTAGTTGTGTTTTAGCCCATTAAGTTGCAGGGCGCAAAAGTTGTCTTAGAAATGTGTTGATTTTTTGTATTTGGTGAACATAAGAAATGTGGCAAATGTTGTCTTAAGTAAATATTGGTCTTTTGTATTTGGTGAACATTCAAAAAATTACCGATAATGAGGATTTTTTGATATACATGTTTAAAAACTAAGTTTTTTATGTTAAAATAATACAACCTTAGAACTCTATTCATTTTTTCAATATTCTAATTGATTTTGTGTTATGCTATTTTATTATTTTATTGTAATGTAATGTTAATATTTAATTTTCTATTTAGTTGTCATTGGTGCTAGTTCCCTTTACCGTAATAAATGGTGAAACAAATCATAATACATTATTTCAATACTTTTAAGTTTTTAAGTAGTTTCAATTTTTGGTGGTTTGAATGCAACTTCTAATTCATTTTTGTAATATTTTTTGCCTATTTATAGATGTCTGCTTCATGGAAAACACTATTGCCACTACTAAAGGCTCAGAAGTATAGATTCCCTAAGAAAGCCATGTCTGAGATAGCAATTAGTTTGAAGCCGTTTTATAATATAGATGATTCTATTTCGGATGATGAAGCTTATTTATATGTAAGTAAAAAATTGCATAAGATCATCAAGAAGGAAATTGATGAAGTCAATAAGATTCTTGAGTCAGCAAATTTGGATGATGTTGAGTTAGAAAACAAAGATTTTAGAACCAAGCTAGCTGAGCTTGGTCTAGTTTTAACTGTTTTGGATTTAGGTATTAAATTCGCAATCATATCAACAGTTTTAATGGAAGAAGGAATTACTTAACACTTTAGAAGATCAGTTCAAGAAATTTGATTTTCCAAAGAAACATGAATTTGATGATTGCATGAAGAAGGCATATTATGTTAATAGCTCAAATATGATTGTTGAACAACTCATTCAAGAGTTGGAGTTGCAAATATGAATTAATAAAGACAAGAATTGAGCTGTTAAGAATGACAAGGATGTAGGTGAGAAAGATGAAGTTGGTAAGATTGGCAAAGATGGAGGTGAGAAGAATGACAAGGATGGTAAGATCAGTTCAAGAAATTTGATTTTCCAAAGAAACATGAATTTGATGATTGCATGAAGAAGGCATATTATGTTAATAGCTCAAATATGATTGTTGAACAACTCATTCAAGAGTTGGAGTTGGAAATATGAATTAATAATGACAAGAATTGAGCTGTTAAGAATGACAAGGATGTAGGTGAGAAAGATGAAGTTGGTAAGATTGGCAAAGATGGAGGTGAGAAGAATGACAAGGATGGAGATGGTAAGAATGTCAAGAATGGAGTTGGTAAGAATGACAAAGTTGAAGGTGAGAGGCATGACAAGAATGACAAGGATGGAAATGGTAAGAATGTCAAGGATGGGTTGATAAGAATGGGAAGGATGGAAATGGTAAGAATGACAAGGATGGGGCTGAGAAGAATGGAAATGGTAAGAATGGCAAGGATGAAAATGGTAAGAATGACAATAATGACAATGATGGGGGTGACAAGAATGAAAATGGCAAGAATGACAAAGATGGATATGAGAATGATGGCAAGGATGTCGGTGATGAGAATGGAGAACCTGAAAATGAAGATGGTATGATGCAAAAATTGTGGAATATAGTTTGTAAGATTTTTCTGGGGGGATGAAGAGTAATGTTTTGGTGAACAAAAGCCCTTAACCAATTTCGACCAACAGCCACCGGAAGCCGGCGATTGTATTGGAGGATGAAGAAATAAGCTAAATTACAAAAAATCCCTGCCCAATTTTTAATAATTGCATCTCTCACCTCTTTTTTCGCTTAACGGGCATGTGCCACGCACATGACCCTTTCCTAACAAATTAACGGTCAAACCAAGTGTGAAAAAGGTTGGTCAATTTTGATATCAAATATGTCATTTTGAAAGGTATGACAAGAAATGTATAAAGATACTAAAAATTTGGTATGAGAAGTGCAATTCCCTCTTTAAGTAAATGATAGTAAAACTCGTTGGGGCTGCTTGTTTGCTATACGATAGAGTGAGAGTTTGTGAAATAGTTTCGATTTTTATAATGTTGCTTTCTGGTTTTGGGAGAATGGTTTGAGAAATTTAGTAGATGTACGTTTTTCGTAAGAGTCTAGGTTATAGACGTAATATGTGTAAGACTTTATATCAATATTTCATATGAGATACATTATTTTATATCAAATCAAACTAGAGTTTGTGTAGGTTTATGAGTTAATGAAAATTTAACCCTTGTGATTATTATCATGTTCAATTTATCATCCGTGATTTGAAAAATATCAATTTACCCTTTTGATTCTTTGAAATGGTACTTTGGCCCAGCGAAACCTAATTTATTTAAGCAATGTAACTCAGTTTTCGTTTTAATTTTCACTGCCGTCCATGTTTCACTTGGAAACTTTTACTTACATTGGTTTTTAGTAATCTTACTGCCGCAGAAAAAAATGTATGTTTTACCGCTTTTAATCGATATTTTAGTTGTGTTTTAGCCTATTAAGTTGCAGGGCGCAAAGGTTAGAAATGCGTTGATTTTTTCTATTTGGTGAACATAAGAAATGTGGCAAATGTTGTCTTAGGTGAATTTTGGTCTTTTGTGTTAGGTGAACATACAAAAAATTACTGATAATGAGGATTTTTTAATATACATGTTTAAAGAGTAAATTTTTTATGTTAAAATAATACAACCTTAGAACTTTATTCGTTTTTCCAATTTTCTAATTGATCTTGTGTTATGCTATTTTGTTATTTACTTGTAATGTAATGTTAATATTTAATTTTCTATTTAGTTGTCATTAGGTGCTAGTTCCCTTTTTTTGTACCGTAATAAATGGTGAAACAAATTATAATGCATTATTTCAATACTTTTCAGTTTTTAAGTAGTTTCTATTTTTGGTGGTTTGAATGCAACTTCTAATTCATTTTTGTAATATTTTTTGCCTATTTATAGATGTCTGCTTCATGGAAAAAACTCTTGCCACTACTAGAGGCTCAGAAGTATAGGTTCCCTGAGAAAGCCATGTCTGAGATAGCAATTAGTTTGAAGCCATTTGATAATATGGATGATTCTATTTCGGATGATGAAGCTTATTTATATGTATGTAAAGAAAGGCACAGATCATCAAGAAGGAAATTGATGAAGTCAATAAGATTCTTGATTCAGCAAATTTGGATGATGTTGAGTTAAAAAACAAAGATTTTAGAACCAAGCTAGCTGAGCTTATTCTAGTTTTAACTGTTTTGGATTTGGGTATTAAATTCGCAAGCATATCAAAAGTTTCAATGGAAGAAGGAATGACTAACACTTTAGAAGATCAGTTGAAGAAATTTGATTTTCCAAAGAAACATGAATTTGATGATTGCATGAAGAAGGCATATTATGTTAATAGCTCAAATATGATTGTTGAACAACTCATTCAAGAGTTGGAGTTGGAAATAGGGATTAATAATGGCAAGAATGGAGCTGTTAAGAATGACAAGGATGTAGGTGAGAAAGATGGAGTTGGTAAGATTGGCAAAGATGAGGTGAGAAGAATGACAAGGATGGAGATGGTAAGAATGTCAAGAATGGAGTTGGTAAGAATGGCAAAGATGGAGGTGAGAGACATGGCAAGAATGGTGTTGGTAAGAATGTCAAGAATGGAAATGGTAAGAATGTCAAGGATGGGGTTGATAAGAATCGGAAGGATGGAAATGGTAAAAATGACAAGGATGGGGCTGAGAATAATGGAAATGGTAAGAATGGCAAGGATGAAAATGGTAAGAATGGCAATAATGACAATGATGGGGGTGACAAGAATGAAAATGGCAAGAATGGCAAAGATGGATATGAGAATGATGGCAAGGATGTCGGTGATGAGAATGGAGAACCTGAAAATGAAGATGGTATGATGCAAAAAATGTGGAATATAGTTTGTAAGATTTTTTGGGGGGATGAAGAGTAATGTTTTGGTGAACAAAAGCCCTTAACCAATTTCGACCAACAGCCACCGGAAGCCGGCGATTGTATTGGAGGATGAAGAAATAAGCTAAATTACAAAAAATCCCTGCCCAATTTTTAATAATTGCATCTCTCACCTCTTTTTTCGCTTAACGGGCATGTGCCACGCACATGACCCTTTCCTAACAAATTAACGGTCAAACCAAGTGTGAAAAAGGTTGGTCAATTTTGATATCAAATATGTCATTTTGAAAGGTATGACAAGAAATGTATAAAGATACTAAAAATTTGGTATGAGAAGTGCAATTCCCTCTTTAAGTAAATGATAGTAAAACTCGTTGGGGCTGCTTGTTTGCTATACGATAGAGTGAGAGTTTGTGAAATAGTTTCGATTTTTATAATGTTGCTTTCTGGTTTTGGGAGAATGGTTTGAGAAATTTAGTAGATGTACGTTTTTCGTAAGAGTCTAGGTTATAGACGTAATATGTGTAAGACTTTATATCAATATTTCATATGAGATACATTATTTTATATCAAATCAAACTAGAGTTTGTGTAGGTTTATGAGTTAATGAAAATTTAACCCTTGTGATTATTATCATGTTCAATTTATCATCCGTGATTTGAAAAATATCAATTTACCCTTTTGATTCTTTGAAATGGTACTTTGGCCAAGCGAAATCTGATTTATTCAAGCAATGTGACTCAGTTTTCGTTTTAATTTTCACTGCCGTCCATGTTTCATTTGGAAACTTTTACTTACATTGGTTTTTAGTAATCTTACTGCTGCAGAAAAAAATGTAAGTTTTACCGCTTTTAATCGATATTTTAGTTGTGTTTTAGCCTATTAAGTTGCAGGGCGCAAAGGTTAGAAATGCGTTGATTTTTTCTATTTGGTGAACATAAGAAATGTGGCAAATGTTGTCTTAGGTGAATTTTGGTCTTTTGTGTTAGGTGAACATACAAAAAATTACTGATAATGAGGATTTTTTAATATACATGTTTAAAGAGTAAATTTTTTATGTTAAAATAATACAACCTTAGAACTTTATTCGTTTTTCCAATTTTCTAATTGATCTTGTGTTATGCTATTTTGTTATTTACTTGTAATGTAATGTTAATATTTAATTTTCTATTTAGTTGTCATTAGGTGCTAGTTCCCTTTTTTTGTACCGTAATAAATGGTGAAACAAATTATAATGCATTATTTCAATACTTTTCAGTTTTTAAGTAGTTTCTATTTTTGGTGGTTTGAATGCAACTTCTAATTCATTTTTGTAATATTTTTTGCCTATTTATAGATGTCTGCTTCATGGAAAAAACTCTTGCCACTACTAGAGGCTCAGAAGTATAGGTTCCCTGAGAAAGCCATGTCTGAGATAGCAATTAGTTTGAAGCCATTTGATAATATGGATGATTCTATTTCGGATGATGAAGCTTATTTATATGTATGTAAAGAAAGGCACAGATCATCAAGAAGGAAATTGATGAAGTCAATAAGATTCTTGATTCAGCAAATTTGGATGATGTTGAGTTAAAAAACAAAGATTTTAGAACCAAGCTAGCTGAGCTTATTCTAGTTTTAACTGTTTTGGATTTGGGTATTAAATTCGCAAGCATATCAAAAGTTTCAATGGAAGAAGGAATGACTAACACTTTAGAAGATCAGTTGAAGAAATTTGATTTTCCAAAGAAACATGAATTTGATGATTGCATGAAGAAGGCATATTATGTTAATAGCTCAAATATGATTGTTGAACAACTCATTCAAGAGTTGGAGTTGGAAATAGGGATTAATAATGGCAAGAATGGAGCTGTTAAGAATGACAAGGATGTAGGTGAGAAAGATGGAGTTGGTAAGATTGGCAAAGATGAGGTGAGAAGAATGACAAGGATGGAGATGGTAAGAATGTCAAGAATGGAGTTGGTAAGAATGGCAAAGATGGAGGTGAGAGACATGGCAAGAATGGTGTTGGTAAGAATGTCAAGAATGGAAATGGTAAGAATGTCAAGGATGGGGTTGATAAGAATCGGAAGGATGGAAATGGTAAGAATGACAAGGATGGGGCTGAGAATAATGGAAATGGTAAGAATGGCAAGGATGAAAATGATAAGAATGGCAATAATGACAATGATGGGGGTGACAAGAATGAAAATGGCAAGAATGGCAAAGATGGATATGAGAATGATGGCAAGGATGTCGGTGATGAGAATGGAGAACCTGAAAATGAAGATGGTATGATGCAAAAAATGTGGAATATAGTTTGTAAGATTTTTTGGGGGGATGAAGAGTAATGTTTTGGTGAACAAAAGCCCTTAACCAATTTCGACCAACAGCCACCGGAAGCCGGCGATTGTATTGGAGGATGAAGAAATAAGCTAAATTACAAAAAATCCCTGCCCAATTTTTAATAATTGCATCTCTCACCACTTTTTTCGCTTAACGGGCATGTGCCACGCACATGACCCTTTCCTAACAAATTAACGGTCAAACCAAATGTGAAAAAGGTTGGTCAATTTTGATATCAAATATGTCATTTTGAAAGGTATGACATGAAATGTATAAAGATACTAAAAATTTGGTATGAGAAGTGCAATTCCCTCTTTAAGTAAATGATAGTAAAACTCGTTGGGGCTCCATGTTTGCTATACGATAGAGTGAGAGTTTGTGAAATAGTTTTGATTTTTATAATGCTGCTTTCTGGTTTTGGGAGAATGGTTTGAGAAATTAAGTAGATGTACGTTTTTCGTAAGAGTCTAGGTTATAGACGTAATATGTGTAAGACTTTATATCAATATTTCATATGAGATACATTATTTTATATCAAATCAAACTAGAGTTTGTGTAGGTTTATGAGTTAATGAAAATTTAACCATTGTGATTATTATAATGTTCAATTTATCATCCGTGATTTGAAAAATATCAATTTACCCTTTTGATTCTTTGAAATGGTACTTTGGCCAAGCGAAATCTGATTTATTCAAGCAATGTGACTCAGTTTTCGTTTTAATTTTCACTGCCGTCCATGTTTCATTTGGAAACTTTTACTTACATTGGTTTTTAGTAATCTTACTGCTGCAGAAAAAAATGTAAGTTTTACCGCTTTTAATCGATATTTTAGTTGTGTTTTAGCCTATTAAGTTTCAGGGCGCAAAGGTTAGAAATGCGTTGATTTTTTCTATTTGGTGAACATAAGAAATGTGGCAAATGTTGTCTTAGGTGAATTTTGGTCTTTTGTGTTAGGTGAACATACAAAAAATTACTGATAATGAGGATTTTTTAATATACATGTTTAAAGAGTAAATTTTTTATGTTAAAATAATACAACCTTAGAACTTTATTCGTTTTTCCAATTTTCTAATTGATCTTGTGTTATGCTATTTTGTTATTTACTTGTAATGTAATGTTAATATTTAATTTTCTATTTAGTTGTCATTAGGTGCTAGTTCCCTTTTTTTGTACCGTAATAAATGGTGAAACAAATTATAATGCATTATTTCAATACTTTTCAGTTTTTAAGTAGTTTCTATTTTTGGTGGTTTGAATGCAACTTCTAATTCATTTTTGTAATATTTTTTGCCTATTTATAGATGTCTGCTTCATGGAAAAAACTCTTGCCACTACTAGAGGCTCAGAAGTATAGGTTCCCTGAGAAAGCCATGTCTGAGATAGCAATTAGTTTGAAGCCATTTGATAATATGGATGATTCTATTTCGGATGATGAAGCTTATTTATATGTATGTAAAGAAAGGCACAGATCATCAAAAAGGAAATTGATGAAGTCAATAAGATTCTTGATTCAGCAAATTTGGATGATGTTGAGTTAAAAAACAAAGATTTTAGAACCAAGCTAGCTGAGCTTATTCTAGTTTTAACTGTTTTGGATTTGGGTATTAAATTCGCAAGCATATCAAAAGTTTCAATGGAAGAAGGAATGACTAACACTTTAGAAGATCAGTTGAAGAAATTTGATTTTCCAAAGAAACATGAATTTGATGATTGCATGAAGAAGGCATATTATGTTAATAGCTCAAATATGATTGTTGAACAACTCATTCAAGAGTTGGAGTTGGAAATAGGGATTAATAATGGCAAGAATGGAGCTGTTAAGAATGACAAGGATGTAGGTGAGAAAGATGGAGTTGGTAAGATTGGCAAAGATGAGGTGAGAAGAATGACAAGGATGGAGATGGTAAGAATGTCAAGAATGGAGTTGGTAAGAATGGCAAAGATGGAGGTGAGAGACATGGCAAGAATGGTGTTGGTAAGAATGTCAAGAATGGAAATGGTAAGAATGTCAAGGATGGGGTTGATAAGAATCGGAAGGATGGAAATGGTAAGAATGACAAGGATGGGGCTGAGAATAATGGAAATGGTAAGAATGGCAAGGATGAAAATGATAAGAATGGCAATAATGACAATGATGGGGGTGACAAGAATGAAAATGGCAAGAATGGCAAAGATGGATATGAGAATGATGGCAAGGATGTCGGTGATGAGAATGGAGAACCTGAAAATGAAGATGGTATGATGCAAAAAATGTGGAATATAGTTTGTAAGATTTTTTGGGGGGATGAAGAGTAATGTTTTGGTGAACAAAAGCCCTTAACCAATTTCGACCATCAGCCACCGGAAGCCGGCGATTGTATTGGAGGATGAAGAAATAAGCTAAATTACAAAAAATCCCTGCCCAATTTTTAATAATTGCATCTCTCACCTCTTTTTTCGCTTAACGGGCATGTGCCACGCACATGACCCTTTCCTAACAAATTAACGGTCAAACCAAATGTGAAAAAGGTTGGTCAATTTTGATATCAAATATGTCATTTTGAAAGGTATGACATGAAATGTATAAAGATACTAAAAATTTCGTATGAGAAGTGAAATTCCCTCCTTAAGTAAATGATAGTAAAACTCGTTGGGGCTGCTTGTTTGCTATACGATGGAGTGAGAGTTTGTGAAATAGTTTCAATTTTTATATTGTTGCTTTCTGGTTTTGGGAGAATGGTTTGAGAAATTTAGTAGATGTACGTTTTTCGTAAGAGTCTAGGTTATAGACGTAATATGTGTAAGACTTTATATCAATATTTCTTATGAGATACATTATTTTATATCAAATCAAACTAGAGTTTGTGTAGGTTTATGAGTTAATGAAAATTTAACCCTTGTGATTATTATAATGTTCAATTTATCATCCATGATTTGAAAAATATCAATTTACCCTTGTGATTCTTTGAAATGGTACGTTGGCCCAGCGAAACCTAATTTATTCAAGCAATGTAACTCAGTTTTCGTTTTAATTTTCACTGCCGTCCATGTTTCATTTGGAAACTTTTACTTACATTGGTTTTTAGTAATCTTACCGCTGCAGAAAAAAATGTAAGTTTTACCGCTTTTAATCGATATTTTAGTTGTGTTTTAGCCTATTAAGTTGCAGGGCGCAAAGATTAGAAATGCGTTGATTTTTTGTATTTGGTGAACATAAGAAATGTGGCAAATGTTGTCTTAGGTAAATATTGGTCTTTTGTGTTAGGTGAACATACAAAAAATTACTGATAATGAGGATTTTTTAATATACATGTTTAAAAAGTAAATTTTTTATGTTAAAATAATACAACCTTAGAACTTTATTCGCTTTTCCAATTTTCTAATTGATCTTGTGTTATGCTATTTTGTTATTTACTTGTAATGTAATGTTAATATTTAATTTTCTATTTAGTTGTCATTAGGTGCTAGTTCCCTTTTTTTGTACCGTAATAAATGGTGAAACAAATTATAATGCATTATTTCAATACTTTTCAGTTTTTAAGTTGTTTCTATTTTGGGTGGTTTGAATGCAACTTCTAATTCATTTTTGTAATATTTTTTGCCTATTTATAGATGTCTGCTTCATGGAAAAAACTCTTGCCACTACTAGAGGCTCAGAAGTATAGATTCCCTGAGAAAGCCATGTCTGAGATAGCAATTAGTTTGAAGCCATTTTATAATATGGATGATTCTATTTCGGATGATGAAGCTTATTTATATGTATGTAAAGAAAGGCATCAGATCATCAAGAAAGAAATTGATGAAGTCAATAAGATTCTTGATTCAGCAAATTTGGATGATGTTGAGTTAAAAAACAAAGATTTTAGAACCAAGCTAGCTGAGCTTGGTCTAGTTTTAACTGTTTTGGATTTGGGTATTAAATTCGCAAGCATATCAAAAGTTTCAATGGAAGAAGGAATGACTAACCCTTTAGAAGATCAGTTGAAGAAATTTGATTTTCCAAAGAAACATGAATTTGATGATTGCATGAAGAAGACATATTATGTTAATAGCTCAAATATGATTGTTGAACAACTCATTCAAGAGTTGGAGTTGGAAATAAGGATTAATAATGGCAAAAATGGAGCTGTTAAGAATGACAAGGATGTAGGTTAGAAAGATGGAGTTGGTAAGATTGGCAAAGATGGAGGTGAGAAGAATGACAAGGATGGAGATGGTAAGAATGTCAAAATGGAGTTGGTAAGAATGGCAAAGATGGAGGTGAGAGGCATGGCAAGAATGGTGATGGTAAGAATGGCAAGGATGGAAATGGTAAGAATGTCAAGGATGGGGTTGATAAGAATGGGAAGGATGGAAATGGTAAGAATGACAAGGATGGGGCTGAGAAGACTGGAAATGGTAAGAATGACAAGGATGGGGGTGACAAGAATGGAAATGGCAAGAATGGCAAAAATGGATGTGAGAATGATGGCAATGATATCGGTGATGAGAATGGAGAACCTGAAAATGAAGATGGTTTGATGCAAAAAATGTGGAATATAGTTTGTAAGATTTTTTGGGGTGATGAAGAGTAGTGTTTTAGTTAGACTATTTTCGCTGTGTTGTATTTACTGTTTATAATTCTTTGAAATGCTAACTTATTTTTTATGTTAATTGCAGGCAAATTGGAAGCTCTTTCCCTGGATAAAGTGTAATTGTCATTTATGTAAGACATTTGTTAAGCTCAATTTTTGTTAGGATTTTACCCGGGTTTAACTGTTTTATTGCTAATAAATGCTAACTCAATTTTTGTGTTTTGGTGCAGATTTTTAGAAGGGGAATATTTTGGTTGATTGCTCGTTTGTCTTTTGTTTATTCGGAGGAATTGTACTAATATGAAAGGACTTCACCTCATTAGGAAGTTATTTGGATTATTATTAACATTGTTATTAGATATCTTATGGGTGACTTACTATGGATCACTTATCGTTTCTGATTCGAGTAAAGTCTTTTAATGTTATGATGGAGAGCTTCGAAGTTAGTTGTTTAATTCAATGTCTATTTACCTGATTGCAAACAATCCTTTTATTAGACTTGGATTTATATATAGAAAAGCCTTGTCAATTTATTTTTGTCTGAAATCGCACCTCCTGCAGAAATTATTGTAATTATCTGTTAGGTCTACAAAATATTTATCATAGTTGTACTAAAAAATTCCCAAAGATCAGAATCAATGTTTGTGATTCTACACATTAAATTTAGAAAACAATATACAATATAAACACAACACAAATCTTGAATATGCTTATAAGGTTAAGTTGCAAAAACAGAGTGTCAACTGTCTTTTTATTCATAATTAAAACACAATTAACTCGTTAATAATGCATTATAATTTAATAGTAATCTTATTTGTTTCTAAAAACATGAAATATTTAAGAAATTTGAATACGTGAGTTAGATGAACTTAAATTATAGTGTTAACAAAGTTATTTTAACAATTAACTTAGATTGAAGTTTGAAAATATATATTTAATCAATTTGGAAAATGATTTAATATATGTTCTAATTCGAAAAAGAGCTGATAAACTCAAAAATTTCAGATTTAACATGATCCACCCCTATTCAACCCTATTGGTAGTTGTGCTAGATTTCCTGGGCTTTGATTTGGGCCTCCGCTAAAGCCCATATAATTAAAGCGGCCTCCAAATTGATATTTAAGTAAAGAGGGAATTGCACCTTTCGAAATGACATATTTATTACCAAATTAATTTGGTTTACTTAAATACAATCGCCTTTTAAGTAATTGATAAACATTTATTAAATGTGTCATTTACAAATTAATAGTCAAACTAAATGTAAAAAGAGTTTACTTAAATACAATCGCCGGCTTTCCCATTTAAGTAAAGAGGTGAGAAGTGTAGGTGGTATGTTGTTTACTTAAATGGGGAAGCCGGCGATTGTATTTAAGTAACAACATACACATACCTTTCGAAATGACAAATTGATATTTAAGTAAAGAGGTAAGAAGTATAGGTGGTATGTTGTTTGTTCAATACACTTTTACCCCTTTATTAGAATTGATATATTCTGTAAATCAAATTAATTTGCTCTCGATGAAATATTTTTCTATTTTCTGTAAAAAAAAGTTTTTTTTTTCATATTGTTTTTCAATTTCAAATCAATTCCTTCAGAATTAACACAGTTGAAAAATAATGCATTTGATCTAAAATCTAACATTGTTTTCTCAATGAAAAGTTCGTTAATTTCAAAACTCCAAACATAATCATCTCTCTAATCACTAGAATCGCCTCTGTTGTAGATATAGTGTTGATTCATTGTATATATTAGTATTTAGAACATAAACAATATCATGGCAGATTTTAGAGACTTATCCCCATTTAACTATCCAATATTATGTAACATTTCTTGATATAACGGCACTCAATCCATGTAAAGAACCAACACGTGTCTTTTCATAAAGTTAAGTTATAAGTAATGGAGTCTAATTATTAATATTATTGATTAAAAAAAAGTAATAGAGTATAATTAACATAAATACATGTTGTATTCGTGTGCCCGAACGACCTAATCTTTTGATTTGTAATTTAGTACAGACACGAAGGGTATTAGGATTTAATTATGATAAATATATATATCATTCTTTCATCTTTTATGAGCCAGGTTTGAAGAATTCAGGCTCAAATATCATCGGACTTGATGATTATGAGTTCAAACTCAACTCTTGGTTTATATTTCAAGATTTGAGATTATATCAGAAAAGCTCAAACCAAATCTTTCAAAATAAATATATAACACCAAAATGTACTTGAAGTAGAAATATTGTACGTACATAGCACCCACAAATATATAATCTCATAGAACTAGTCCCGATTATTTTTTATAAGTAAATTTCAAACTAAAAGTCAATTTACAAATGTTATAATGACGCTTATCATTTGATGAGATACTTGCAAAATGATTATAAAATGTAAAAAAAATAAGAAAGATACACCTCCCCTTCCCTGTAAGCTTCAAATAGAGATTCCTATTTTTTCTATTAACATATAAAACTATTCAAGCGTTATTACAAGTCGGGCTTGATTGAGATTGAGTCTAGTTAAACTCAACTCATTAATTAATTGAGCTTGAAATTATAACTTAGCTCGACTAAGATCGAGTTGAACCATCAATCCTCAAACAAATCCAGCTCAATTGGAAATCCATGGTAATTTAGGAGGTTAATTTGAATCGAAAATTAAGGTTCATCAATTGATAATTATATTTGAGTAGAAAGATGTTAATTTGAGTACTAAGGAGATTTATTACTATATATTATCATTATAATAATAATAATAATAATAATAATAATAATAATAATAATAATAATAAGTAGATTGTCATAAAAATATAAGGAGTTGTTGAAATGAAATGGTGTAGTTATCTAAAATATAAACGAGTAGTTATGTTAATGAATAACATAATTGATCCCTTAAATTTTAAGAAAAGATAGAACTTAAGTGTTCTATTGAAGATAGAGTTTTGGGAGAGCGTGTCTAATGTCTAGTTTGGTTCGTTGTTTGAGCTGGAGTAGTCATGACTCAGAAGGGTATTTTCATCCCATACTTTTCTATTTCAAGTATTAAAACTCTAAATTCTTAAAATTCTACTTTCAGAATCAAATAAGGTACACGTTGTAACTTGTAAATGGCATCCACTATTGATAAAAGTTCAGATATTTTCTAAGTCGAGTCAATTAGATAAAAACTTATTTGAGCTATTAAACTAATAAGAACAAAAAATATGGACATGCAAAAGTGTCGAACTCAATAATTTTTGAACCTTTGTTGAAACTCGATTATTTTTCACAAAGAAAAAAGAAAAAAGAAAAAAAAAAAGAAGGGAGAAAGACAAAGACATAACATTTGTATGTGCAAGATATATTTTACATAGTTACTACATAAGTGTTTCAAGAGTGGAAAGCTACCCTTCTTTGACCCACCTAGCAGGTCACAGCGGTCTTCGCGGCAAGATGGGTAAGTGCACGTTTATGATAAGTAGAGCGCAATTTCTTGTATTTCTGCACGAAAGCTGCAAGATCAACCTCTCTATCAAGAAGCTGCCCATGAAGGGCCTCGGATTCCTCATCTGTTTCATTCATTGCTTCTGAAACAATCGAATAATAGTAGCTATCACACATCACTATAGACCAGAATCGACCTATTTGCTTGAAATAAATATAAAGTACTTTTTAGGGTAAACTTTGGTCTTAAATGAAGACAGACCACCCTTGTCTTCAGTACGATGACATGGCCATAGAATTTAAACGTCCATAAGTGGGAATAAGGAAAAATAATGTAGACTTATATAATAGAACTGGACTGACATAATTGACATGCCCCTTGTCCAAGACTCTAATTAGTATAGAATGATATTGTCATAGATAAAAGATGAAATTCATTATAGTTCTTTACCTTGAAGCTTATGGAGTAGCGATGAGGGAGAATAATTCTTCATTGTCTCTTCCTTTTTCCTCTCTAGTTCATGCAATTTTTCTTGTGCAGTTGCCAGCTCTGTTGTTCGGATGATTCTACACTGGAAGCCACAAAAAGTAGATAACAATGTAATTTTTGGAAGTTCAAATTTCAAAGTTGTAGTGAATTCAATCCAAGAACACATAATGCACCTGATTCCTTAGCTCCATTATGCATGGTTCTTTTTCAAGATTTTCTTCTACAAAATAGATCAGTATTTTGGTTTAACAATCAGTTCAATAATACACTGGATTTTGAAATTGAAATGAAGTGATCAACGAACTTACTAGCAAGTTGAAGTGTTTCATTCCTAAGTTCATCTCTGACCTGATCCAATGATGCACAAAATGGAGAAGGGTGTCAAGAATAATGGCAAAAAAATTATATTGCCAAAAGCACCACATACAACCCGCGTGTAAACTTTTAATTGGGCAAAGTAAAGGTGCATCCCTTCCCCAAGTTAGGGTGGGGAAGCATCCTTGATAAAGATAAGTTGAAATTGATAATGATGCATAGAGAAGTTCTAATATAAAAAAATGCCAAATGAATTTTGACATACATCAAGCAAAACAACTAAGTCTAACTTCACTGATACAACAAATACTGAACTGAGTACTCACTGAAGAAGTCAATGAAGAACAATTATATGATTTTCCAATCTTCAGAAGAACTTTAGTCATGAAGTGCAAAAGCAGGAAATAATAAAAAAAATTGTGTATTTTTCTTGTCGAACATTACCATATTAAAGTTGATGACTGTATATATAAGCATCCTATAATACCCAGTTGTGATATTATCCTGTTTTAGAAATTTCATTTTACATCTCTCTACAAAGCCTAAGCCAACCCTGGTAAAAGTGTTCTCGGATCCGGTCAAGATCCGAACAACAAGGAGCACTCAACTACTAGTCTAGTCTAGTACGACACTCATTTTAATTAATTGGAATATAAGGAAGAAAAAAGGACAGACATTTCTAATGATATGAACCACCACCACTGGCAACTTACCCTGTTCTGAGTTTTGACAGGTTCAAGTGAAAGTAAGAAGTTATTATAAGCATCTTTATCTGACAGTAGCTTCCTCAGCTCATCGACACTGAAATCATTAGACAACAAAGATCAAGATCCATGACAAGAAACTCTGTTAGGTTCTATAAGCTTATACAATTAATTAAAATTTATAGGGTACACATTCACATATTAAATAGTTCATTCTAGGAGCAGCAAAGATAAGAAAGCTGATGCTAAAATATTAATGATTTCTCATTCCGACATAGTACATGATGAACAGAAAACAAGAACTGATATTCATGTACCACAAAGTTCTTAATTACACCCGTATTTTTCTTTTTATTAGTCCACTTGCAACCAGATTTTTCTTGGGGATTTGTTACCCAAATTTCAAAACTAAAATATAAGACACACTCGGATCTCCACTAGCATGACTTAGGTTGTATCTCCAAAAGGTAAATTCCTACAAGAATCTAACCAATTGACACAATTAACTGAAGCAATGTCCAACTCCTTACGCACACCACAATGGAAGTAACATAACAACTCCAATTAACATGAAATTCCTCCACAAAGTATCATCTAAAGAATAATTAGAAAAACCTACTTTATTAATTCATTGGAATCCAATCAGGAGTGAAGTGTAGTGTGATATTATTGATATAATGAAAGTTCATAAAAACAAATAACTCACTTTTTATCTTTCAACACAGCAATAATGCCCGCAGCCTCAGCAGGTGAAACATTAGATAAAGAGCTTGGTCGATCTGCATGTCTTTGTAAGCTGAAGCCGCTTGATGTGCTGCCACTAGGTGTCGTGGGGCGTGAAGAGTTGAGTGAGCTAACAACAGATGGCGGATACCAGGAGCTTGTAGATGGGCGTGGCTGATCTTGCTGCTCCTGAGAGCCCCTGTGGACAAATCCAATTACAGAATATTACATCTCCATGGATTTAATGCACAATGAGGTACAACATATTTCTACATTCTCCTTAGCAACAACAAATTAAATTCAACCAAAAAAAACAATCTGGATAGGTAGGAAATCATGGAAGAAGAGTATATACTATATACCAAAGCCAACTCATAGCTGAGTTAAAAGCAGCACATGGTAAGGTTGAACTCTATACAACGATTCATCCAATAGAAAATTATGTATAATCTGGTTCACTGGTTCAGAACTTCATTTTGCAGAACAACCAATCAGATTATACATATAATGACAAAGAGGAAACTACACTAAGATTAGGACAGTAAAATTGTTCAACAAAGAAGGTAAATGCAAATAAAACCAATCCAGATGAACATGAGGCATAAAAATGAGATCAGCAGCGTTGTTCTTGCTTGAAGTAAAGTCTCCCTTTTATTAATAAAAATGGTAATTAAGTTGTTCAAGCCAAACTATCTTTCATCACCAATACGTTAGAATATGTAAATGAAAAAGTAACAAACAGCCTTTCCCTAATTTCTCACAATACAAAATATAACTGAATCAAATTCAAAAAAAATCGAAGTGACAATAATCAGAAAATAAATCATAATTAAAATGAATGGAATTTCCTCGTAAGATTATCTTTCCATTGTTTAGTACAAAGCTCAAAGATAAAAGGAAAAAATATATTGAAAAGAACGAGCCATTACCAGAAATTTTTGAACATGACTTATAAGAATTCAGTCGTGGATCGCCGATGGAAGATCAATCGAGATGGAGAAATTTTGAAGTTCCGAAACCCTGAAAGAGAATCTAATTGTCAACGATGAATTTCCAGATTGTGTATCCGATATAAGAAGTTAATTTTTATATGTTTTATTTATTTTATTTTTCATGATTTTGTCCATCCCAATAACCCAATTCAAAATAGCATGTTGACTTGTTCTTGCGGGGAACGGTGAACCTTATTCGTATTTTTATTTTCTTTTATTTTACTTTTTGGGCTTTTTTTTAGCAGGCTTTTGGATCGAAAAAATACAAAATAAAACCAAACTCCCACTCAATCATTGCCTCAAATATGGGTTAGCCCAATTAATCAATTTTGCGGGCCTGGACAGTGATCAACTTACCCAGTCTAAATGAACCCTAAATTAAAAGCAATTTGCAAAGAGGAGTCGTGGTTATTTATATTTATTTAGATTTTAATGATATTTCAAATATATAAATTAAATTTGTTATTAAGTAATTTTGATCAATATACAGAATAATGTTATTATAATTACAAATTATTATTAAATAAAAAAGTTTCCGTTGATTATTAGCTTTTATATATTATAGATGTAGAATAATTGACAATCAAGCTTAATCTATATATAAAAAGGAGAAATATCATAAGAGATAAGTTATTTTATGTCAAATAATATTTTTTTATGTGAGATAAATTACTTTATGTCAAATTAAAATAAAATTTGTTTATGCTTTTTTTTTTTTAAATAAAAAAATTATTGCTGGCTTGACTTTTGAAAAAATTGAGTTGAAACTATTCCGACTTTTGGAAAAACACCAAATTGAATAAAAGTGAGACAAACAAGACCCAACATGGACAGACATTGATGTGAAAGATGAAAAGAAAAATTGGTTGATCATTAATATTCATTATACATGCAGTGTGTCATATTTGTCCTAAAATATTATGGGATAATCATTCATAATTGCTTTAACCTTTTCCCGATAATAATCCAACATAATTGAACTTCATAATATGTGTTGTGTTGGATTTTTTAAATTAAACTATTTAAGGTTTGGATAAGTACAAAATTAAAGTTTGTTAGACCTCAACTCATTATACACTTAACCTTGAATAATATTTATTTCTTAAATAATTTTAGAAATTTAATATGAACCCTATAATAAGTAGACATAATTCCTGATGTCCCACTTTCATATGATTTTGATTTGACAATTTCTACTTCAGTTTGCACTAATTGATGCAAGTTTTAATCAAATAATTGAAGACAACATGCAGTTAGGCTTTTGCCATTTTGATCCACGCTCCTATATGTTTGCAGCCTTGCAAATTAAGCATAGAAAGCCATCAAATTTTGCTGCGATTAAGTGTTTTTTTTGTGCATCTAGCTACTGCCGAATCAATAGGTTAATCAGAAATTGAACATAAGGTAATAATATATATAATAAAAAAAACACTAAACTCACACACTTGATTGTACACCGTACATGCACATAAATTTGTGAACTCACACACTTGATTGTACACTATACATGCACATAAATTTGTTTTCCAAATTAGTAAACAGCAGGAGTGATTTTTGTCAAGAAAAATGATGCTTACAAGTATAATTTTTTTTTTGTTTCTCAAGGGTTTAATCCCTTTCGAGGCGCGTCGGACACATAAAGTGGGAACCTCTCCCAACAGGGATTCGAACCTGAGTCCGCTACTTTGTAGTGACTAGTCCCTTCCACTAGACCAATCACCTGTTGGTGCTTACAAGTATAATATATAGAGGATTTTTTTTATTTTTTTTATTTTTTATCTTTATCACATGACAATTTTAGTAACATTGAATGAGAAAATGCAAATTTGATACCACATGATAGCGATTTATTGTAACTTTTATACCAAGCTCAAATTTTTTTCGAAACTAATGGCAATTTACACCCTTATGAAATACATAATATTCAATTTATCTCCCTGTGATTTGAAAATGAGCATTTTACCCCATATAATTTTATAGAAGTTTCATACCACCTCTCTAATATTTTTATATGTGGCAATTTAACCCCATTTTTTATGATAATGTGGCAGTTGACCCCCCTATGTTATGATAAATGTGGCAATTTACCCTCCTTTGTTACAAAATAGTTTTCATGCTCACTCTCAATTTCAGCAAGTGAGTTACACTCTCCAATTGAAAGGGGTAAATTGTTTCTTTAAACTTTTTACAAGGGATGAATTGAACATTATGCATTTTATAGGGGGTAAATTGCCATTAATTATGGAGAAAAAATGGGCTTGGTATGAGAGTTGCAATGAAAACCTATCATGTGGTACCAAAAAATCAAATTTCCATAGTATATATATTAGGGGAAATTCTATATATTATAAGGTACATTTGCCGATGAGGCTCCATGAACAAGAGGTTATGGGTTCAACTCCCATGCCACTAGTATGAGTATTTTCTCTAGTTTAATAGTTTACTATGATACCAACTTTGAAAATTCGATTCGATATAATATTTGATGTGACGATGTTTTACTGTAATAATAATAACAGTGGGGAAATAATAAATTTTAATAAGAAACTAGAGTAATGAGCATGCTAATATTCTACACAGAATAATATGTAGAAGAAACAAAATTATTATATATTAACGTAAAGAAATTACCATGGTGTATAGGCCTTCAATGTCTCTTCCCACACAAAAATATGGAGAGTTTTTAAGACTAAACTCAAATTAGACTTGTGCTATTATCAACTTTAAATAATTAACGTTTTTTATGGGGATTAGTTTTACGGAACTAGAGTAAGACTTAATTTCAGATCAAACAAACTTGACTAAACTGAAAAAAAAAAATGTTAAAAGGATTTTAGAATATTTAAATAGTCTATATAGTTTAGAACTTGCCATGCACATACATGTTCTTAATTCGTCACATAATACGGTTATGCTGAAGGTATGTAAAAGTAGAATCAAACTTGATCTCCTTAATCTCCTATTAATTAATTAATTAATTTGTTTTAAATTAATGTTATCTGATCAGCATTATGTCTTTAATGTGACAAGTATTTGTCGTATAAGTAACATATATTTTAGGTACAAAGCATGCACTTCACGTCAATACAATTCCTTCCTTTTATTACGCAAAGAATTGAAAGTGCCTTTATTTCGCAATGCAATCCTCCAATTTTTGGTTTTTTTCTGTAATTAAAATTCTAGATTAACAAAGTGACTTTTTTAAAATAAAAAATAATTCTGACAAAATTATTGTTTAAAAAAGGGATTTCCTTAATTTGTGGGGGCATGTGGTGAACATAATATCTGACAAAGTTTATTTGTAATAATCTACTAGCTAGTACTTCAATTTGGTTTGTTTTGTACTTAATATGGGAAAATGTGGGTACTTGATGAGACCTTTTAAAGCTAATTGTAGGTGGATGACCAAACCCTTTATTCCAAACTAACATTAGTTGCACTAATTGAATTTTATACACATAGGGCAACTCTGTTCCATTGGCTATTTAATTTCATTTTACATGAAAACATTAATTAGTTTAGCGGTATATCCAATGTAGTTGCACGAAGTGGTAGCGATTTACAATTCTTATAGGCGAATCTCAAATTCGAATCCTATTGAAATCATCATATTGAGAATATACATCTTGTACCTAATACTCTCTTCAATCCGAGTTGTAATTCACAGTTTATTAAAATTCTCGTCTGTAAAGGGAGTATTGTGCAAAATGCATTGTCTATGTACACAATAAGCCTTCAATAATACTAATAATAATAATAATAATAATTGATGGGGCAATATAATTTATTATCTGAATTAATAATTATTGCTTATTATTATGCCATGACTTTTTCATGTAGAAAATTAACAAAATACCCAAAATTTAAGTGCTTATTTTTTTTTTCATCTATACTATTATAAAAAGAAGTCATGTCATGACGTAACACTTTTTTGGTATTTCTATTTTGTCCTAGTGTTTTAATTAAATCAACTTTTTTAACTTCTTTACTTATTTTATTTAAATAAAATTTACTCTTATTTTTTCTTATAAAGAAATATTTTGTGCTTAAATAATCTAATATACGCGAGAACTCGTGCTAAGAAATTAAAACACGCCGGAACGCGTGCTAAGAATATTCTAATTATATATTCTCTCGATTCCACATTACATGTCGTTTAAAGTTTTTTCACAAGGATTAAGGAATCAATTAATATCCTAAATTTTAAGAAAATAAGAGTGTAGTTGGACAAAATTACCCTTGAGAAAAAATTAATTTTTTTGTAACTTCCTATAATTCATCTCTTTCTTTTCCAATTTCCATACATCTTTCTATTCTCTCTTTTTAAGTTTATCTTGAATTTCTAAAATGACATTTATCGTGGAACAAAATATTATCTCTAAAAAGACATATATTATGGAATGGAGGGAGTATAAAGCAGTGATACTATTAAATGCTCAAACATTCCTATTGAAGGGCAATGCACCCTTTTTTTTTTTTTTTTTTTTTTGTGGGTGCGAGTAGTGTTGTTAATCCCAATGGTTACGTTATACATTTGGCACAACAATTGTGCAACTCATTTTGGTACCAAACTTCATATTGCCGGCAGCATTAAAGAACTATTCTTTACCCCTTCGTATCTTTATTATTTAAATAGATTCTTTCTTTCTTCTCTTTGCCTACTCAATATATATGCCACATTTAATTTTTCTTACTCTGTGCTAATAAATACAATTTAATATTGATCAATAGAAACTCGCTCAGTTATAAAAGTAAGCGTAATTACAAATATAGTGCATTTGTTCATTAAGTTATCCAAGTTTGGTTGACGCTGATAATGCCCAATATTAATGGCAAATTTGAGGTTATACGAATTGAGATTTTGAGTTTAAGTCGCATCATTAGAGTGGTTATGTGAGTAATTTGTTTGGTTTCATCCTACCTAGTCTTATTTTGTTTGTTATTTATTTGTTGTAATTTATTTAATTCATTGTAATTTGTTGTAGTAATCACTCTTTCATTTAAAAACAAAAGAATCAAGTTCGGTTGAGTCTTAATTTGTGTGAAATTTCTCATTAGTTGCATCCTCTTTTGAGTAATACATCACCCTAGCTTTTATATTATAAATATTAAAATATAACTAAACGACTTCAGTAAATAAATACATAATTGTAAATTCATTTTTTTCCACGAAATATTTAGGCCATAAATTTGATTTAATCCTGTTTGACACATTATTAAACAATATAAACAATTTTTTCAATAGGAACTCAAACATGAATCTCATACATTAAATCAAACACATGTTAGTAGATATATACTTGCAAACTGATTGAAATAAAAAATTTAACGTAACATTAACACATGGTTAAATACTCTTGCTTGGAAGATGACATCCAAAGTAATAACATGGAAGCTTTAAGGGCACTTTCGCCAATAAATAATATAATTCCTAATAATTTCTTATGTCATTAAACACCACACCGTGGGGGCCCAATGTGAACAGCCCATTAAGCCCTTCTTCCACCACCGCTCCACGTAAGAAAAGCAACTCAAGTTATACAAAATGACACCGTATGGATAAAGTTGATGTAGTTCTCTAGCATAGACTGGGTGGGCAGAGATATTATTTTGTGTATTTGCTGAATAAATGATGTGGTGTGATAAAAAATAAAAATAATAAATAGATTTTTTTTTTTTATATGAATACGTGATTAAAATATGAGTTATTTAATTTATTTTCCCGTATATTTAAAATTTAAAAATTTAAAAAAATATCTACAAATATTGTATCGTCTAATTTGTGTAATTGAGCACAAAATATTTTTTGGTGCGGCCGAACCTTACATAGAAACGCAAAGAAGATCCAAATATTATAGCGTAAGCGCCCAATCTTTCCACCTCCTCAGATCTAACGGCTCATCAAAATCTTGAGCCACCCCTTTGAATCCTCACCGTCCGTTACTCATTTTTCATATAAATAGCCTTTTAATTCCCTCTTTTGTCTATGCGTAGTTTTAAATGTAGTTGAATTCTAAGTTGCTTTTTGTTTAGGTTAGGCCTTCTCTCTCTCTCTCTCTCTCTCTCTCTCTCTCTCTATCTCTCTCTCTCTCTCTTCAAGATTTTCTTGAAATCACCATTGAAGAAAGAAAAAGAAACCCAAATTCGATTGATAATTAATGGTAATGCATGCCTATGTTATTTATTTTTTCTTGCCATTACTCTTTTTCTTAGTTTAATACTCTTTTATAATGATGGTATTGAAATGTTTTATTGTAACAAACAATGTGAATGGGGCAGGACAAAATGTTGGTACCGCCATGGCTAGAGAAACTACTAACCACCGCCTTTTTCAACGTTTGCCGGACACACGGCGACGCTGCCCGGAGCGAATGCAATATGTTCTGTTTGGATTGCAATGTTGATGCATTTTGCTTCTACTGCCGGTCATCTAAACATAAAGATCATCAAGTAATTCAGGTAATTAATTGGGTTCTTTTTTTGGTTAAAAATTATAACTTTCTTGAAAATATCCTTATTGCAGTAAAGTAGTAGTAATTACTTAACCATCAATATTAAATGCGAAACTAACTCAAATGTACTTTTGCTGGCGTTACAAGATTTAATTTCTTTTTCTTTTTTTTCTTTTTTTTCTTTTTTTTTTTTTAAATTTCTTTATTGATTTAGATAAGAAGATCTTCATATCATGATGTGGTGAGGGTTTCGGAAATTCAAAAAGTATTGGATATAAGTGGGGTGCAAACATATGTAATAAACAGCGCAAGAGTTTTGTTTCTGAATGAAAGGCCACAGCCTAAAGGTGGAAAATCAGTTTCTCATTTGTGTGTGATCTGTGGGAGAAGCCTCTTGGACACCTTTCGTTTCTGTTCTTTGGGTTGTAAGGTTAGTGATGATATATCAAAATTAAATCAATTACACCTCTCACTGTGTGTCTCTGTGTGTTTCTTGTTTCACATTGTTTTTATCAAAATTATTTTAATAATTATATCATTAGACCGGCCACATGCATTTTAATATCTGCCATCTCAATCACCATTATTGTAAGATGTATATACCCAATCTTAATAACAGTAATCATCTATCTTAAATTCATTGTAATCACAACATGGAAATGCAATGTTATGGAATGGTATATATATGGTCAAAATCCATGAAGCATTTATTGATGAAGAATGAGTGATAATGATAATTATTTTCTATTATTATATTGCATATGTTTATAATGTAACACACCAATAAATTTATTATATTCTGAATTTTAAATATGTTGTCACTTCAAGTATTAGGCATGTTAACCAATTAACTCCCAATGTCACCATCCTTTTCCATCACATAATCATAACTAATGGCCATCATTATCATCTTTGTGTTATGCAATGTATGCATTATCAATCATCACCTTTACCATTTTAAGTTTTGTTTTAATTATTAATAATTTTCGTTTATGTTTCAAAAATAATTTAGCTTGTAGGAATAAAGAGCAATGGAGATGCAAATTTGACCTTAGATGCCAAGAATAATGAAGTAACAAGTCAAGGAGGTGAAGGCGTATCAAGACGAATGATACCATCATCATCTTCGTCATCATCAAAAAAGGACGAAGACGAAGAAATGCGTGAGGGCTCACAACAAGACATATGCCCTTCTACACCTCCTCCTCCACCTTCTCCTAATGCAAGAAGAAGAAAGGGCATTCCTCAAAGAGCACCTTTTAGGTCCTAAATTTAATTCTTTAATTCACTCTTAAATTGCTTTTTACAACTCATAATTTGGGGTCATTGTGCCAAAAAAGCAAATTGTAGGGGGTCCCAAACAAAACAAAACAAATTGTAATAATGTGGGATTGTTAGAAAGTAGGTAAGTGTATATACAATGAAGAATTATGAAGCAAAGACTTTGTGGTGTTCGTTTTATAGTTTTCATTGGCCCATCATAGCACATGGGCCGTTTACATAAAGAAAAACAACTTTGATTTGTTTAATGCGTGCTACTGGGCCAAATGTCCATAATTGTTACTATTCGTTTTTCATTTTTTTTTTTTTTGAGATATATGATTGTTGCTTGTTACCTAGCTAGCTAGTTCTTTTATAGCTTAGTGAAATAAGATTCTTTTATTTGTCAGATTAGTGTTTGTATTATTGTATATAATTTTTTTCTTTTGTTTTTGTCATTATCAATTTATCATACCCTGAAAAATATATTTGAAGAGGATGTTTGTGATTGTAATTAGCCTGAGCCCTACTATTAGGTAAGTTGATATAAGCTATATGATTTAATTACCAACTTTTTTGATTTGATTTGATTTGATTTTGTTCCTACCAATTGATTAGAAGTTCATTAAATTTAATAATTACATTTACAAATCGGACAACTAAAGAAAATCGCATTTAGTTAGATGCGACCAAATTCACTGTCTTAATTTCTGTTGATTTATTATGACACATAAGCATAAAATGACAATATTTTGTCATTTTATGCCTATGTGTCATTCATCCAACCCCTCATGTATTAAATCCACTAGTGTAGTATCTAAGTAACCAGTATGTATGTGATCATGTTTAAATTGGGTTAACACGTAAATGACTGTGTAAATATTTTTTTTTTTCACTTTGTACCCCCAAAGTATAGATTTAGCACCCTCCCGAAATAGGAACAATTCAGCACTTTGTACCCTCTCTTATTTTACGGTAAAGTTGACCACCAGATTAAAAAAATATAGGGATAAAATAGGTAATTTGTTTTTAATTTGGTGGCACTTTGCAATCCCGAAACACGAGAAATAGACACATTGCACCATCGAAACAGAATTAATACTTAACACATTCGAATTAAGAACAACTTAACAACTTGCACATCCGAAACACGATAAATGGGCACTTTGCACATTCGAAACACAAATTAAGACTTAGTACCCTCAAATTAAAAAAACCCAAAATATATGTTCTTAATTCGACGGTGCTTAGGGCATCTCCAATCCTAAGCCATCAAAGTGGGTAATCAAATACTCATTTGAGGACTGCTACAGTGTCATGGGGCCTCTGCAAATGTTTTATATTCCAATGCACAACCATCAAAATGGAACATCAATTTTTCTCATTATTTAAACTTAAGTCAAATTGATACTAAAACAAAATTAAACCCATTTAAAGATGGAATCAAATATAAAAACGAGACTATAGTGTATATTACAAATATTATGTCTTGCTAACTTTTTATATTATATCATATGATAAAATTTAAAAATGCCACATGTCGCTTTGAATTCAAATATCAAGGTATATGATCAGATTTCTTATCCATATAATATAATATATTTTATATTATATCAAGATAGATAAGGTTTTCCGATGCCACGTGTCGATTTTTAAGCAGCCATCAAGATATAATTTTTTACCTTTTCTTCTTCCGCCTCTCTTTTCGATTTAAGATTTCAATCATTGTAACTTTATTTTTCCTTTCGTTTTAATTTTCTGTATTTTTTTTTTTATATCTAGATCTGTAATTGCAAGTGTAATTTTTTTGTTGAAAGTGATGTTTAATTTATACAAAAAATTTACAGCGGACCTTTTTCAAAAAAAATGTTACCGTTGTTCAGTCTCAAATAGCCGTTGGACTGTGAAAAGTTTCCTACCAAAATTTGGGGTCAAGAATAATTGGCCCTATCTTTGATGGCAAGAGGTTGTTGACATCATTTTGAGGGTTGAAATAGGGTCTCCAAATGGAGCTCAACTTTTCTGATTTCAGTCCCCAAATTGGAAGTTGTTGGGTTTGATGACCCATATAGGGTCTCCATTGGAGATGCCTTTAGTGCTAATTCTGTTTTGGGGGTGCAAAGTGTCTATTTCTCATATTTTGGGATGTTAAGTGTCAAAAATTAGATATCTATTTATAACGGGTGCAAAGTGAAAAAAACCCTAAATAATCTATACTGAAAAATATTGAAAATTGATTCTCTTCATCGGCCGGTACATTACATTACTTATTTGGATTCTAAAATAATAAATCTAGAGTGTCTTTTGTATACTTGGATAATTTTTTATCCGGCCAATCACTCAATATTCTTATTGTTGACCTATATAATTTTTGTCTTTTTCAAAGAGATTTAAGAGTTGAGTTGGCTTGTGTATCTTGGATCAAATCAACCCATAGATTATGACTCACGTTACCATCTATGACTATGTCAAAAAAAAAAAAAAAAAAAACTATGGTTCTGCACTTTTTAAACATTTACATAAATGATCATGGTTTAAAGTATCCTTTAAGTGGTAGAAGGTTCCTTTACTGGGCTGCATTGATTGATATTCTCCTCAACCAAATTAGGATATACAAAAACTAGGATTCCATCATGGAAAATTCTAGGGTGACGTCACGTCACATGACGTAAGTTATAACCAATAGAATTATGACACATCATTAATAAGTTACCTACTTATCAGGTTACTAACAGGTCATAATACTATTACCATAAGTAGTTGTACTATACTATTATTTGACCACATTCATTGTAATATTGAATCACATCAATAGTAAATTATAAATTAATAAATTATTATAAAATAAATAAATAATTCTGTAATAATATTTTATAATAAACGATATGGGACCGTACTAAGTATGTGCAGTCAGTACTATATTATTTGAGTCTATACTACTACATGTGAGACATATACCATGTATTATTGAGAATTATCAAAAAATTAGTTAGTACCAATGCTAATATTATGGACCATATTAAGTATGTGGAGTCAATACTATTACATGTGAGACATTATACTATGTAATGTGAAGAATTATACATAATGGTTAGTACTGATGATAATACTCCATAATATGGTTAATTACTACTAGTACGGGACCGTACTAAGTATGTGGAGTCAGTACTATGTTATGTGAGTCTATACTACTACATGTGAGACATATATCATGTAATATGAAAAATTATCAGAAAATTGGCATGTACTAATGCTAATACTATATAATGTGACTAATTACTACTAATATGAGACCGTACTGTGTATGTGAAGTCAGTACTATTACATGCGAGACATTATAATATGTAATGTGAAGAATTTACAATGATTAGTACTAATGATAATAGTCCATAATGTAGCTAATTACTACTAATATGAGACCGTACTAAATATGTGGAGTCAGTACAATGTTATGTGAGTCTATATGTGAAGTCAGTACTATTACATGCGAGACATTATACTATGTAATGTGAAGAATTATATACAATGATTAGTACTAATGATAATAGTCCATAATGTAGCTAATTACTACTAATATGAGACCGTACTAAATATGTGGAGTCAGTACAATGTTATGTGAGTCTATACTACTACATGTGAGACATATACCATGTATTGTGAATAATTATCATAAAATTGGTTACTACTAATGCAAATACTATATGAACCGTACTAACTATGGAGAATCAATACTATTACATGTGAGACATTATACTATGTAATGTGAAGAATTATATGCATGTGTTAGTGCTAATGATAATACTTCACAATGTGGCTAATTACAACTAATATGAGACTGTACTAAGTTTGTGGAGTCAATACTTGCTATGTGAGTCTGTACTACTACATGTGAGATATATACCATATAATTTGACAAATTATCAGAAAATTGGTCATTACTAATGCTAATTATATATAATGTGACTAATTACTACTAATATGAGACCGTATTAAGTATATGTAGTCAATACTATTACATGTGAGACATTATACTATGTAATGTGAATAATTATATACAATGATTAGTACTTATGATAATACTCCATAATGTGGTTAATTGCTACTAATATGGGACCGTAGTAAGTATGTGGAGTCAGTACTATGTTATGTGAGTCTATACTACTACATGTGAGTCATATATCATGTAACGTGAAAAATTATTAGAAAATTGGTCAGTACATACTATATAATGTGACTAATTACTACTAATATGAGACCGTACTAAGTATGTAGAGTCAATACCATTACATGTGAGACATTATAATATTACATGTGAATAATTATATACAATGATTAGTACTATTGATAATATTCCATAATGTGGCTAATTACTACTAATATGAGACCATACTAAGTATGTGGAGTCAGTACTATGTTATGTGATTCTATACTACTACATGTAAGACATATACCATGTAATGTGAAAAATTATCAGAAAATTGGTCAGTACTAATGTTATACTATATAATGTGACTAATTACTACTAATATGAGACCGTACTGTGTATGTGAAAAGTCAATACTATTACATATGAGACATTATACTATGTAATGTGATGAATTATATACAATGATTAGTACTAATGATAATAGTCCATAATGTAGCTAATTACTACTAATATGAGACCGTACTAAATATGTGGAGTCAGTACTATATTATGTGAGTCTATACTACTACATGTGAGACATATACCATCTAATTATGTAATGTGAAGAATTATATGCATGGATTAGTACTAATGATAATACTTCACAATGTGGCTAATTACAAGTAATTTGCGACCGTACTAAGTTTGTGGAGTCAATACTTGCTATGTGAGTCTGTACTACTACATGTGAGATATATACCATGTAATGTGACAAATTATCAGTAAATTGGTTAATACTAATAGGGTTAGGGGTAAAGCATCCCGTTGAGCGTGAAGGGGTTGATCATGTGCAGACGTGCAAATCACGCAAGTTATTTTGGAGAGAAAATGGAAGATAACGACGTTTTTGTCCAAATGCTATCAAATTTGGATAGAAAACCTTCTTGTGAAACCAAATTTGCAAATTTTGTCTCCAATGTATCAAAGTTGCAATATGACATTTCCTATATTTTCCTCCATGTGGTTCTAAGTTACGAGTAATTTGTAAATTATGTTGGGACTTACAAAATACACTAAAATTATCATAATTTTGACAACTTAATTTATTTTAATGATATAATATTGAATTCAAGTTTATTAAATTTACTTTTTTTTTTAAATAATAATTAAAATAAAAAATAATTAAAATTTATAAAGTAAAAAATTTATTTTATAAAATTTAAACATATATTTATTATTACTTTATAAATAATTTGAATAATATTAAATGTTAAATAATTAAAATAGTTAATAAAATATTAGTTTTTTTTTTTCTTTATTTCTCTTGAGAAATAATTTGATTTACACATTCTGAAACTATTAAGTTAAAAAAAAATTGCAATTCTTTCCATTCATAGAAAACTTAGCTCTTCTTCCTTTAACCAAAAAATTGAGGCAACACAAAGTCTTGGATTAGATTGATTAAGGTGATTCATTCTTTTGAAATTCTTCTTAATTTTCATTCACAAATTCTTGGTTTGCCTGACTAATGATTTCTGTGCACAATGAATAAATGAATATGGTATGCAAATAACCTGTTTGTATTAAGTCTTCATAGAAAAACTTAGTGTTCATGCATTGATTCAGCCTATAGACTTCGTTTCTTCTGATAATGGATGATTTAATCTCACATGTGTGCTTCCCGTTCATCTTTTATCCATAGATTGCATTATTTTTTAGTTAGAGAATTACCAATTTTCGGAGATAGAGATTGTATACCGTTCGAGAATTCTAGAATCAATTCGTATCTCCTTTATGAAGGTTGTGAACCTCATAATTTCGGGGAAGAAGATTTGTGATTTGTGGAAGGCGATGGAGACGACTGGAGAGAGTGGAGAGAGTAGGGAGTAGTGATTTGTGGAATTAGGAAAGAGATTGTGCTGAAACTAAAACTTAATTAACCGGTTAAACAAGTCACCAATTGTCAATCTAATTTTTATTTATTTTAAATTAAAAAATACTTATGGTTGTGATTATATAGTTTGAATCTAATGGTCTAAAATAAACTAACGTCACATAACGTGACGGCACCCTAGAATCCCCCATCACTTGGATCATACCATAGGATATAGTATACTAGTATTAAGAGCTAGATGGGGGTGTTTGAACAGAAATTTAACCTTATTTAATTTGGTTAGAAGTATAGATAGCTCTTACGTGTCACTCTTTAGGAGACGTTATAGGGGTGATTTTGCAATTATTGTAAATATAAAAAAATGTATGTTTATTGTTTTTGATTTATTATTTTACTTATATTGTCATAAAAGTCAAATTAATCGATTCGATACTATTTTACCAGGTACACAAATCTTGTTTAGAGTGTGCTAATGCTACTTGAAGAATAACACCTAATTTTCTTTTAAATTTGAAAACATATAATAACACATGGAAACTAATAATTTGAAAACAAATCTTAAATCAGATAATTTATGAAACTTAAATTTCTACATTCAGTTATTTTTGCTAGATCATTCATCTTTTAGTCATCTCTGGAAGTGACTATCTTGTTGCGGCTGTGATGATCACAAGCCCCGAGCCTTCTTTTGAATGGTCTGGCCAAGCCAACGCACTTGCATCCTGCATCCTGTGACATTATCAAATATTGACAAAAATAAATAAATAAATAAATTCTCAGTAAGGTAGAATTGCTGAACTACTACTGTTCCCCTTCGCGATTCGCAAACGCGAAAATGATCTAAGCAATTTCGACGACATTCGATCGTAATGCGTCCAATAAGATTTACTCCTTGTCAATTCATATCTAGAAGAAGAAGAAGAAGAAGAAGAATTCGTTGAATTTTCGCTCTCCCTTCGTAAAGCAATCACTACGAAAAACTGATCCATCGACAACGATCGTTTCAATCCACTGTTAAACCGCGACGACGACGACCGTCTCTCCACCGGCGGCGGCCACACAAACGACGCGCAATTGCGGAGCAAACCAAAAGATCGTACTCCAGTAGACGACGACGACGGCGGCGTTTCAGTACAATCAATTGTTCCAGATTCAATCGCAGTAGTATAACTTGCTGTAGACGATGAATTCGAATTTGAATCGTCGTCGTTTTGTGCTATAATTGGGGATCTGCACAGAGGACAATTTGCGTGCTGTGCGAACCACTGGTCAATACACGTCACGTGAAACGCGTGCTTGCAATCAGGTAACAAACGAACCATATCGTCATCCTCTAATTCACCTAAACACACTACGCATTCTCCTTGGTCAATTGATAGATCATCGGTTTTTAGGGCGGACAAGGTGAAAATTGGAATGGTTTTGAGTACCTTTTCTTCGACTCCGGTTGGACCATTGGGTTGGGGATTGGGTTGCGCCGCCGAGTTGGTGGTGGTTTGTTGTCTTCTTATGCATTTGGATAGAAAGAAGTGGTAGGCTATTATGGACAGAGATGTGCCTATAATGCCTACAAGGGAAATGAGTAAGGGATTGAAGAATATGTCATCATCTGATGCCATTATATTGTTGGTGATGAAGTTCTGTTATGTTCTCTATTGATTTATTCTTTGCAGTATAATGGCTTATATAAGAATGCATGTCAGCCATTTTTAGTATATGCGTCTCTCATTTTTTTTTTCTGATTAATTTATAATTAAAGGATTGAGTATTGCACTTAAAATACTTAATTTGCTTCAAGTTCGTATATAGTTTGACCAATATTAAAAGACACATTCTTCTTTTGTAGGAAAATTAGCATAATTTGGTTTCAATTGGACTACATAATTATTCACTTATGCATCATTATATTAGTTGTCATTACTTATTATTGGGTTCCAAAAAAAAGAAATATCAAGAGGTGTCGCAATAGTAATTGGCACTTAGGTCTTATTAAATTGATAACTGAGTTAATCAGTGAATGATTATGGAGTGAAATATATGAATAATAATTGGATAATACTTCTGGAAATGTTAACATAATTACATTCAGTGCAACTATGTATTTATATGTTAATATCAATTATACTCGACTTTATAATTAATTTAGCTAGATTAATTAAAAGATAAGATGACATGAAACGTCATTCAAAAAAAATTGGGATTGGTATGCTTCGAAATAAGTTTTTATCACATTGTTAAGTTCGAGAAAAATATTAGGTGTAACGACTCAAAAGAGTGGCAAGAGGCGTAACAAGTGGAGGAATTGTGGACATTGTGGTGTTCAGGTATAGGAATGAGGCTTTGTTTAGTCTTATGTTCACACTCCAAACCTAAATATTATTGAGTAAAAAAAGCAACAAAGCTTATTGTCGCTTATTAAAATGCTTAGTTTTGTTGAGACTAGTTAGCTAGGTCATCGAAACTGGAAATAATTGTGACAATAATTTTTTTATTACATTAGTTGGTTGAAGCTGATGTGTTGGCATTCCACGTACACACAGAATTTCTTTCTTAATTGAAATGCAGTATTAAATGGAAAAAAGTCATCAATGTTTGATTTATAAGAATTATTTCTTAATAACTGTGGTTAGAGAGTTAACAGGTCCAGATTAATTATTTAAATTTAGCGTATCTTCATTCACTTTGTATGATCTATACGAAATAATCAGTCATTTTTAACATATTACATATTCATGATAATAATTTTGAAATTTTATAGTACTAAAATATTAAGGACATGATTGTTTGGTTTTTGAGGGAGTAACTGTGGTTTGTGATATAATGATTGTTTGGTATTTGAGGGAATAATTGTGGTTTGTGATATAAGATTTCAAACTTTAATTCCTTAACAAGGGTTTTTGGCCTCTTTTACAAAAATGATTTATGTGACACATTTTTAATTTCATTTAGTTATATTTTGGATGTTAAATTTATTAAATTTTTTTAAAAAAATGAAACTACTTTGATTGAATTTATATGTTGGGGTTTTTAAAAAAAAATATAAATGATATGTAGGTGTCAAATCAATCTTTATAAGTTTCAAAAGTTTGAGTATGAATTTATGAATATGTTTGTGCTGACTTTCATGAATTTTGATAAACTTCATTTGAAAGTTTTCTAATTCAGTTTCACGAGTCCCGCGAAATTGGGCCAAAATTCTTTCAATTAGGCCCTCAATGTTTCGCGAGTCTTTGACAATAATTGTTATAAGCATATATTTTTTTTTAAAATACAAAATTCGATAGAATACTATTTAAGATAGTGCATTGATACTTACATATTAATACAAGTTAATCTTAAGAGTAATAAACAAAATATGTTATCTACTAAAATCTAACAAATCCACGATTTATTTTAACCATTTCCACATACTCTATGTTAAAACTTACATAACATATTCTATGCATCTTCGTAAAATTGATTATGAACAAACTAGTCAAATAAACCAAAATCAAATTAATTATACCTTATTTAGGGAAGGTCGAAGTATAGTATTCGAGGTGGTTGTTTCAAACCATACTTCCTTCGTTCCAATTATCTTTATTCCTTGGTATAGTTAATTAGTCAACTTGACTAAATTTATAATAAATAATTTAATTAATATATTTCATTATTAAATTAATAATATCATATGACACCATACATATTTATATTTAAAAGGTTTAATTCTCCACAAATGTTAATAATTTAATATGATAAGTCACTTAAAAAATTAGAAAGTTTGATCGGATACTATAGCAAATGAAGTAAAATAAATGGGACGGAGTAAATATCTTAATGTTTAAAATTTTAGAAAAGCAATATAGTGAATATCTCTATAAATATAGAGAAACAATATGCACTTTTATAATTATAGAATGAAAATTTAATATTATAAATAATAGAATAGGTAAAAGATTTCCATGAACTCAAGAATAATATATATATTGTACTTATGGAGTGTGATAATTGGATTTTTGGCATTTTGCACCCTGAAATTATAGCGTTTTGGCACTTTGCACCCTGACTTAAAAGTTTTGGCACTTTGCATCCTAAAAATATAATTTATTTGGCACTTTGCACCCTAGTGTGTGTTTTAGTTAGAAAATCATTGGTTGAAGGGTAGAATATTTATTTTTAATTTTTTTTTCACTTTGCACCTTGACAATATAGATTGCACCCTTAAAATATAGAATGTTGGCATTCTTCAGCCTACAATTATAAAATATTAGTTTTTTTCACCCCGATTTAAATTTTTGGCACTCTGCACCCTAAAAATATAATTTGTATGCCATTTTGCACCCTGATATATGACATTTTGCACCCTAAAAAAACTCATGAATGTCTGTGATATAGAGATAAAATGGTCATTTCTTTGCACAACAATTATAAACTTATTATTTTAAACTTATTTTACTTTATAATAACTTATTTTAACATTTTCTCTCAGTAAAATTTAGATTTAAAAAAAAAATTGTCTTTATTTTGTTTTCAAGTATTCTCAAGATTATTTACTTTATATCTAAAATACACGTTACATATCTAACATACTATTATATTGCATGTTATTTACATTATTTAGATTATCATATTAAGTTGGGGTTGAAAATGTCAGAAATTATATTTTTTGGGTGCAAAGTACCAATATTCTATATTTTAAAGTGCAATGTTTCAATATCTATAATTTAGGGTGCAAAGTACCAAAAATATTCGAAAATAACTATTCTACCCTTCAAGCAATAAATTTTCTCACTAAAACACACACTAGGGTGCAAATTGCTAAATAAATTATATTTCCAGGATGCAAAGTGCCAAAATTTTTAAATCAGGATGCAAAGTGCCAAAACCCTATAATTTCAGGGTGCAAAGTGCCAAAAGCCCGTGATAATTCAAGATATATAACATCACTATAAGGCAAAATTGCAAAAATCGTCTCAAACTAATCACTGATTTTGAATTTTCGTCCCAAACTATTTAATTTGGCGAATTTCGTCCCGTAATTTAATATTTTTTTTGGAATATCGTCCCACCATAATTATAAGACGGAATTGCGTATTTGCCGATGAATTATCACATGGCTGTTTAAGTGTCATGACATGGTAAATTTTAACATGAATAATTATATAATATTGCAGAGTTCGTCCCAAATTAATTACAGGATTGAACGTCATTTTCATTAAATTAGAAATTTAATATTGGGACTAAATTCATACGAAATGGTAAATTACGGGACGAAATTTGGCGAGTTGATATAGTTTGGGACGAAAAATCAAAATTAGTAATTAGTTTGGGACGATATTCCAAAAAAATATAAAATTACGGGACGAAATTCGCCAAGTTAAATAGTTCGGGACGAAAATTCAAAATCAGTAATTAGTTTGGAACGTTTTCTGCAATTTTACCTCACTATATATTTTCAAGATTTTATTATAATTACAACACTACGTCGTATTGGGAAAAGAAAGATGCGATGATAAATCAAGTAAAACTAAAGTAACACTGGGCCGAGAAATTGTAGCCAAAAAGAATTCTTTTTGAGTTCGGATTCCTATCTAATGTATATATGGAAAGATAATAACGAAATTATGGAAAGAAGATACGGCCCAAACAACTTCCACGCGCTATATATTCTTCTTTCTTACATTCTTCTTCCTTACATTCTTCTTCAGTTCTTCTTTTTCTTTTATCCGTATATCTAGAGAGAGGGAATGAGGGAAAAATACAGAGAGACTGAACAGTGAACCCCATAGTAAAAACCTATCTATATATACACATACATTTGCATTGAATTAGTCTTTATATTCTTAAATTCTTCTTGATTCTCTAGAATTCTATTTTAGGTTTTTAGGTTTCGAATTTTGAAACCAGAGATAAAAAAATATTGGGGGAAGTACCATTCTCATCAAGATTTGTTTGTATTGATAAAGGAGAATCAGAATTGACAGCCAGGTAATGCTCCTAATTTTTTCCCTTTTTCTTGGTGTAAGTTCTTTCTTAATCTTTTATGCCGGTGACACAATAATTTCGCCCCCTCTTTTCTTTCTTTCATTTTCTGTGACAGTTCTTCGTTCTTTTCTTAATTCCAAGATTTTTTTTTATTATGTTCTTTTTTGGAGATTTGTTAAAATAGTAATTATGTACCTCCTTTCTTTGAGTTTATTGGTTACATTACTCTTAATTATTTCAGTGTGTGTTTTGCTAACTCTATAGTACTAGAAATCCAAGAAACATTAAGATTATAATGTAAGACTTGCAAGAAAAACATTGATTGATTGATGCACGTCTTTGAAATGTTTCCTTCTTTCCCTTTCTTCCAGTTTTTGATAGCACATTCTTTTTCCTTGTTTGAATTCAAAGTTTTTGACTGACTCATGATATATATTTTTCATTTGTTTCCAGTAACTAGAACAGAAAATGGATGGATTATCTCTCTCGGACTAGTAGATCACAAAAAGATCTCTCTCTGTCATGTGAATAACAATCAATGTAGGTAGGTCATTTTTCTTGGTAACTTTTATATGTTAATTAATATGTCACATATGTTATATACTCTGTCTTAACACGTTAGTCGATTTGGGCAGAGTTTCATGGAAGGAGAGCATTAATCGATTGAGAAGCAAAGAATGGCACTGGAGACGGCTGGACTACCTGAGGTTTATATTGGCAATAGGTACGTATTTACATATCTCTCTCCCCGTAATGAAATTGTGCTTAGTTTTGCCTAAATTACTTGTCCTCCAGCACTTGTCTATATGATTCACATCTTAGAAATTAGAAACCTACATAGCTGTTGACTTGATTCCTTATTAGAAAAACCAGAAAACAGACCCAAAATATGCATCCCACTTTCCCAAAAGACTATTTAACTACTTTTAATCGATTTATCTACCTTTCACAAATTTCAAAAACTTTACCGTTTTAACCCTTTTTTATCCTACTTAATGTGCCTCCTACTTTTTCAAAAGACAATTTAACACGTTTTTATTTATTGATTTCTTCGATTTTTCAAAAACTTGACCATTTTAAACTTTTTTTATCCTACTTAACATGTTTTTAACCCATTTTTTTTTNAATCAAAATGACCCAATAATTCTTACTTTTTATCAAATTCTCGTTTTTAACCAAAAATGTGCCTTCTACTTTCCCGAGTTTTTTAATTGATTTTTTCAAAAACTCTCTCATTTTAACCCTTTTTTATCCTACTTTAAAATGTTTTTTAATTTTTTTTTTATCAAATCGACCCTCAACTCTTTTTTTGATTAAATTCTCATTTTAAACCAAAATGTTTTTCCTACTTTTTCAAAAGACAATTTAACTCGTTTTTTAATTGATTTCTTCGATTTTTTCATAAACTTCACTTTATTGAACCTTTTTTATCCTACTTAAACTTATTTTTTAACCCATTTTTATCAGAATGGCCCAATATTTCATCAATCTTGCTCATTTTTCAAAAACTCCCTGTTTTAACCCCTTTTTGTCCTACTTAACATGTTTTTTAGCCCATTTTCTTTTTCTATCAAAATTACCCTTAACTGTTTTTTTCATCACATTCTCCCTTTTAACCCAAAATGTGCCTCCTACTTTTTCAGAAGACAATTAACTCCTTTTTTTATTGATTTCTTCGATTTTTTCAACAACTTTACCGTTTTGAACCTTGTTTTATCTTACTTAACTTTTTTTTAAACCCATTTTTATCAAAGTAACCCGATTTTTCATCAATCTAGCTCATCTTTTCAATGATTCTTTCAAAAACTTACCGTTTTAACTCTTTTTTATCCTACTTAACATGTTTTTTAACCCATTTTTTTTATCAAAATGACCCATTAATTCTTATTTTTATTCAAATTCTCGTTTTTAACCCAATGTACCTTCCACTTTCCCGAGTTTTTTTATTGATTTCTTCGATTTTTTCAAAAAACTCTCCCATTTTAACCGTTTTTATCCTACTTAACATGTTTTTAACCCATTTTTTTTCAAATCGACCCTCAACTCTTTTTTTGATTAAATTCTCCTTTTTAACCCAAAATGTTTCTCCTACTTTTTCAAAAGACAATTTAACTCGCTTTTTAATTGATTTCTTCGATTTTTTCAAAAACTTCACTTTTTTTATCCTACTTAACTTATTTTTTAACCCATTTTTATCAAAATGGCCCAATTTTTTTATCAATCTTGCCATTTTCAACGATTTTTTCAAAAATTTAACGTTTTAACCCTTTTTATCCTACTTTACATGTTTTTTTAACCCATGTTCTTTTTTATCAAAATTACCCTTAACTGTTTTTTTTCATCAAATTCTCCCTTTTAACCCAAAATGTGCCTCCTACTTTTTCAAAAGGCAATTTAACTTGTTTTTTAATTGATTTCTTCGATTTTTTCAAAAACTCTCCCATTTTAACCGTTTTTTATCCTACTTAACATGTTTTTAACCCATTTTTTTTTTCAAATCGACCCTGAACTCTTTTTTTGATTAAATTCTCCTTTTTAACCCAAAATGTTTCTCCTACTTTTTCAAAAGACAATTTAACTAGTTTTTTAATTGATTTCTTCGATTTTTTCAAAAACTTCACTTTTTAACCCATTTTTATCAAAATGGCCCAATTTTTCATCAATCTTGCCATTTTCAACGATTTTTTCAAAAATTTACCGTTTTAACCATTTTTATCCTACTTAACATGTTTTTTAACCCATGTTCTTTTTTATCAAAATTACCCTTAACTGTTTTTTTCATCAAATTCTCCCTTTTAACCCATAATGTGCCTCCTACTTTTTCAAAAGACAATTTAACTCATTTTTTAATTGATTTCTTCGATTTTTTCAAAAACTCTCCCATTTTAACCGTTTTTTTATCCAACTTAACATGTTTTTAACCCATTTTTTTTTTTCAAATCGACCCTGAACTCTTTTTTTGATTAAATTCTCCTTTTTAACCCAAAATGTTTCTCCTACTTTTTTAAAAGACAATTTAACCCGTTTTTTAATTGATTTCTTCGATTTTTTCAAAAACTCTTCCATTTTAACCCTTTTTTATCCTACTTAACATGTTTTTAACCCATTTTTTTTTATCAAATCGACCCTCAACTCTTTTTTTGATTAAATTCTCCTTTTTAACCCAAAATGTTTCTCCTACTTTTTCAAAAGACAATTTAACTTGTATTTTAATTGATTTCTTCGATTTTTTCAAAAACTTAGCTTTTTTAACTTATTTTTTAACCCATTTTTATCAAAATGGCCCAATTTTCATCAATCTTGCCATTTTCAACGATTTTTTCAAAAATTTACCGTTTTAACCCTTTTTATCCTACTTAACCTACTTTTTAACCCATGTTCTTTTTTATCAAAATTACCCTTATAACTGTTTTTTTTCATCAAATTCTCCCTTTTAACCCAAAATGTGCCTCCTACTTTTTCAAAAGACAATTTAACTCCTTTTTTTTATTGATTTCTTCGATTTTTCCAACAACTTTACTATTTTGAACCTTGTTTTATCCTACTCAACTTTTTGTTAACCCATTTTATCAAAGTAACCCGATTTTTCATCAATCTAGCTCCTTTTTTCAATGATTTTTTCAAAAACTTGCCGTTTTAACTCTTTTTTATCCTACTTAACATGTTTTTTTACCCATTTTTTTTATCAAAATGACCCAATAATTCTTTTTTTATTCAAATTCTCGTTTTTAACCCAAAATGTGCCTTCTACTTTTCGGAGTTTTTTTATTGATTTCTTCGATTTTTCAAGAACTCTCCCATTTTAACCCTGTTTTATCCTACTTAACATGTTTTTAACCCATTTTTTTTTTTATCAAATCGACCCTTAACTCTTTTTTTGCTTAAATTCTCCTTTTTAACCCATGTTTCTCCTGCTTTTTCAAGAGACAATTTAACTCGTTTTTTAGTTGATTTCTTCGATTTTTTCAAAAACTTCACTTTTTTTATAAATGGCCCAATTTTTCATCAATCTTGCTCATTTTCAACGATTTTTCCAAAAACTTACCGTTTTAACCCTTTCTTATCCTACTTAACATGTTTTTAACCCATTTTCTTTTTTTTTCAAAATTACCCTTAATTGTTTTTTTCATCAAATATCTCCCTTTTAACCCAAAATGTGCCTCTTACTTTTTCAAAAGACAATTTAACTCCTTTTTTATTGATTTCTTCGATTTTTTCAACAACTTTACCGTTTTGAACCTTGTTTTATCCTACTTAACTTTTTTTTTAACCCATTTTTATCAAAATAACCTGATTTTCCATCAATCTAGCTCATCTTTTCAATGATTTTTTCAAAAACTTACCGTTTTAACTCTTTTTTAACTTAACATGTTTTTTAACCCATTTTTTTTATCAAAATGACCCAATAATTCTTATTTGTATTCAAATTCTCGTTTTTAACCCAAAATGTGCCTTCTACTTTCCCGAGTTTTTTTTATTGATTTCTTCGACTTTTTCAAAAACTCTCCCATTTTAACCCTGTTTTATCCTACTTAACATGTTTTTAACCCATTTTATTTTTTATCAAATCGACCCTCAACTCTTTTTTTTGCTTAAATTCTCCTTTTTAACCCAAAATGTTTCTCCTACTTTTTCAAAAGACAATTTAACTCATTTTTTAATTGATTTCTTCGATTTTTTTCAAAAACTTCACTTTTTTATCCTACTTAACTTATTTTTTAACCCATTTTTATCAAAATGGCCCAATTTTTCATCAATCTTGCTCATTTTCAACGATTTTTTCAAAAACTTACCGTTTTAACCCTTTTTTATCTTACTTAACATGTTTTTTAACCCATTTTCTTTTTTTTATCAAAATTACCCTTAACTGTTTTTTTCATCAAATTCTCCCTTTTAACCCAAAATGTGGCTCCTACTTTTTCAAAAGACAATTTAACTCCTTTTTTATTGATTTCTTCAATTTTTTCAACAACTTTACCGTTTTGAACCTTGTTTTATCCTACTTAACTTATTTTTTAACCCATTTTTATCAAAATTACCCGATTTTTCATCAATCTAGCTCGTTTTTTCAATGATTTTTTCAAAAACTTACCGTTTTAACTCTTTTTTATCCTACTTAACATGTTTTTTAACCCATTTTTTTTTTATCAAAATGACCCAATACTTCTTATTTTTTATCAAATTCTCGTTTTTAACCCAAAATGTGCCTTCTACTTTCCTGAGTTTTTTTATTGATTTCTTCGATTTTTTCAAAAACTCTGCCATTTTGACCCTTTTTTATTCTACTTAACATGTTTTTAACCCTTTTTTTTTATCAAATCGACCCTCAACTCTTCTTTTGATTAAATTCTCCTTTTTAACCCAAAATGTTTGTCCTACTTTTTCAAAAGACAATTTAAATCTTTTTTAAATTGATTTCTTCTATTTTTTTCGAAAACTTCTCTTTTTTGAACCTTTTTTATCCTACTTAATTTATTTTTAACCCATTTCTATCAAAATGGCCCAATTTTTCATCAATCTTGCTCATTTTCAACGATTTTTTCAAAAACATACCGTTTTAACCCTTTTTTTATCCTACTTAACATTTTTTTTAACCCATTTTCTTTTTATCAAAATTACCCTTAACTGTTTTTTTCATCAAATTCTCCCTGTTAACCCAAGATATGCCTCCTACTTTTTCAAAAGACAATTTAACTCCTTTTTTTATTGATTTCTTTGATTTTTTGAACAACTTTACCGTTTTGAACCTTTTTTATTCTACTTAACTTATTTTTTAACCCTACCGTTTTAACCCTTTTTTATCCTACTTAACATGTTTTTTAACCCATTTTCTTTTTATCAAAATTACCCTTAACTGTTTTTTTCATCAAATTCTCCCTGTTAACCCAAAATATGCCTCCTACTTTTTCAAAAGACAATTTAACTCCTTTTTTTATTGATTTCTTTGATTTTTTCAACAACTTTACCGTTTTGGACCTTTTTTATTCTACTTAACTTATTTTTTAACCCATTTTTATCAAAATGGCCCAATTTTTCATCAATCTTGCTCATTTTCAACGATTTTTTCAGGAACTTACCTTTTTAACCCTTTTTTATCCTACTTAACATGTTTTTTAACCCATTTTCTTTTTTATCAAAATTTTCCTTTACTGTTTTTTTCATCAAATTCTCCCTTTTAACCCGAAATGTGCCTCCTACTTTTTCAAAAGACAGTTTAACTCCTTTTTTTATTGATTTCTTCCATTTTTTCAACAACTTCACCGTTTTGAACATGTTTTTTAACCAATTTTTTTATCAAAATGACCCAATAATTCTTATTTTTTATCAAATTCTCGTTTTTAACCCAAAATGTGCCTTCTACTTTCCCGTGTTTGTTTATTGATTTCTTCGATTTTTTCAAAAACTCCCCCATATTAACCCTTTTTTATCCTACTTAACATGTTTTTAACCCATTTTTTTAATCAAAATTACCCTTAACTGTTTTTTTAATCAAATTCTCCCTTTTAACCCAAAATGTTCCTCCTACTTTTCCAGAAGACAATTTAACTCATTTTTATTGATTTCTTCGATTTTTTCAAAAACTTGACCGTTTTAAACCTTTTTTATCCTACTTAACATGTTTTTTAACCCATTTTTTAATCAAAATGAACCTTAACTCTTTCTTTGATCAAATTCTCCCTTTTAACGCAAAATGTAAGTCCTCTTTTCCCAAAAGACCATTTAACTCTTTTTTTTTTTGTTTCTTCGATGAATTTACTTTATTTATCGTTTGAACCCTTTTTTTAACATACTTAACATGTTTCTTAACCCAATTTTTATCAACTTGACCGAATTTTTCATCAGTCTAGCTCATTTTTTCACCAATTTACTTGAGTAATTTTGAATTTTTGTTGCACAATGATGTATTTGAATTTGGGAATTGCTAGTTGCATGAGGTAGCTTTTCTTACAATATCTATAGCACTAATGTTCTGGGATAATCTCTAAAACAATTTCGTCGTTTCCAATTAAGCAAATAATTTTCACAAAGTATTGACATACGTCATGTGTTTTTCCTGGTAAAAGTCTAAATTTGTGTAAAGGTCCGTATCACTCCGTGTATTAGGTTTGTAATTATACTATATATGCATCATCAGTTGAATCATGCATTTGATTTGCATACCATGTTCACCTCCATTCTCATTATTAGTTGAATTATAGTTATTTAAGTTGGATTGATATATTTCTTTTTGTGTATTGTTTCCCAGGTTTGTTCTCGTCTGGCGTTTTCTCAAGTTATTGTGCTAATATTTTCCTATTTTTTATTTGTTTAATTGTTTATGCTTTATTTATTTGTGTCGCATGTTATTTGAGTGGTTACTATTTGCTCTGTTTTGTTAAGTTCCAGGTTCTTTTCTGTTTCTGATTTGCATTCTTTTTTTTTTGTTGTGCTTGGTTGTTTTTTGGCTTTTTTTTAAAAGTCTATATATTGGTGTAGTTATTCCAGACGACCGGATTGGTACCTTTTCTTTGAGATGGTTGATATGTGCAAGGAAAGTCCTTTTGAGAATGGATGTGGATCTTTTTCTTGTCTCATTACAATACAATAAAAGTTGTATACCATATTCACCTCCATTCTCCTTATTAGTTGAATTACAGTTATTTATGTTGGATTGGTATATTTCATTTTGTGTATTGCTCCCGTCTGTCGTTTTCTCAGGTTATTGTACTAATATTTTCCTATTTTTTATTTTTTGCTATTCATATTTTTATTTATTTAATTGTTAAGTTCCAAGTTTTTTTTTTGTTTCTCTGTATGGATGTCATCCCATGTGTTGTGTTATTTGTTTTGCATAAATTATGTTCTTGAGTGGTTAATTTGTTTTTGCTGTTCCTGTTTTGCATTCTTTTTTTGCTTTGCTTGGTTGTTTTTTGGTTTTTTTAGAAGTCTTTATTAGATCCTTTTGGTATAGTTATTCCGGAGGACCGGATTGGTACCTTTTCTTTGAGGTGGTTGATATTTGCGAGGAAAGTCCTTTAGAGAATGGATGTGGATCTTTATATTTCTAAGCGTATGCGCGGTGGTTTGGTTATTGGTTCTGATTCAGGTGGATTATCTTTAGTTTGTTAGATAAACAGAAAAGATAAAGGAAGAGGCAGTAAGACTCTCTGTTTTCATTTATATGTTTTTCTTGTCTCATTGCAATATAGTAAATGTTGATATTTAAAGGAATAATATCTGAGACCCTGACTAATTCTATCAATCAAATTTGTGCACGTAAGATATAAAAATGCTACATGAATGAATGTGTTGGTGAGGTGTGTGTTAATTTGTTTGTTTTAATCTCCCTTGCATAGTTAATTTTGTTGAGTTGCTTTCAAAAGTCTATCGTTCTTCTGTGATGCGTCTTCTGGAAATATGAGTTGTTCTCAAGTTCTTACTGATAGTTCATCGTCTTTCGATTGTTTATGCTCTATGAAGCAGCATATATATAGTGCATACTTGAAGCTAACTTGCAATTCTTTGGTAGATGTATGTTTACTTACCCATTTAGTAACATGTAGATTACAGAAAAAAAAGGTGGAACTAGCAAAACTCGAAGCAATAGATTACTATGGAGACATTTTCTGCTTCTTCCGTGTAGGCCTGTCAAAGGTCAGGTTTGGACTCGGACCCGATCCAGACCCAATAAAGACCTTATTGAAATTAATTTTCTAGATTTGGATGAAGACCCAGTCATATGGTCATTGCTGGACCTGGACCCGACCCGACATGGGCACCAACAAGACCCGACTTGGACCCGACCCAGACATCGACCCGGTCAAAACTCGACCCAACTTTTTTTTTCTTTTTTTTTCTTCCCCTCTCCTGCAGGCTGCGGCAGATCGGGAGAGCTATAACATGGAAGTCTTTACATTAAAACTCTCAATTCACTACCAATAAAATCAAAAAAATTCCAAACAAAATATTAACACTACAATTCCAGCACAATATATTATATACACACATTGCTAACAGTAGCAGTTCCCATTTCACACACAAAATTCAAAACCCAAAAATCAATAATAAGAAATTCAAGAACTTGCATTTACTTTACCTTCCAAAATTCTGAAATATTTCTTAGTTACCAAAGAATTTGAGCATAGGATAGAACTACCCACTAGTCAATTAAGCACATTATTAATTTTTGGTTTTAGCTTAAACCCAGAATCTTTACACAAATCCAGTTAATCAAGTTAGGGTTTATTCAATAAAAAAAATGTTTTAATTAGCATGGCTATACATTGAAAACAGTTAGATCTAGAAAATCAACACGAAAAAAAAAAGTTAACTACTGAATATAGATAATAGATGTATGTATATTTGTCAACACAAAAAAAGACAAATTTTCAGATTTGGAAAAATCACATCAAAAGCCCAGAAAAAATCTCTCCTCTGCTTCATGTAAAATCAATCTTCATTCCACATAAGATGAACCACTGGAGAATCAAAGTTTATGATTTTCTTTAAAGAATTTGATTGAGAAATAATAGATGACTTAAAGATTTTTAGGTTTGAAATTCGGTAGAGAGAGAGAGAAAGAGAGAAATCAAATCCAGAGAGTGTATTTTTAGAGTGAGAAATTAAAAGAAAAGAAACCATGTATTCTCATGGAAGGGAAAAAAAAAAAAATCGGGTCCAGAACCAGATCTGGACCCAACCGTTTGGGAAATTTGTTCAGTTGGGGTTCGGGTCTGGACCCGAAACCAAAGGGGTCGGGTCCTTCGGGTCCAGGTCTGGACCCAATAATTACTATTCAGGTCGGGTCCGGGTCTGGACTCGACCTTTGACAGGCCTACTTCCGTGACTTTATTTAATCGTGATATTGTTCCGTCTCATTCAGCATTGGATTCAAAGCAAAAAACACATCTGTTTCTCATTCAGTTGTGATTCAATTAGAATTGCTTCAATCTTCTTCATTTTATAGTTGGATGCACTGCAATACTTCTTAAACCATCTGAATTGGCTTATTATTATGTGCAAGTATTTTATCACATATTCATTATTCACGAATTCTCTTCCATATCTTGTATAATACTTGTATTCTACATTTTTTAGTTCCTAGTTATTTCAAATGCAATATCAATACCATATCTGCAATGGTATGAAAGTTGGAAACAATTTTCTTCATGCTCTTCAATGAATAATCAACTATTCAATTAAGTCTGGAGTGTATGTACTTACGTAGTATTAGCATCAATGAATAGTTGATTATCTTTTTATGTATCAAACAATCATGAAAAGGACTTATACAGTTTTTAATATTTTCTCTTTTTTCATTATTAGTAAATTAAGGAGTGATACAGCTAACTCTAATTCAATATTTTCTCTTTTTTCATTATTATATATGTGTAGCTTAATTTGATCTGAATGCTACGATATCATGTGAAGGACGTATTTCTTCATATATATAGTACATGCAACATCTTCTTTTTCTTATTTTGACAGAAATTGAGATTTTGCCTTATAATTTATTTATTTCTTTTCCTAAATATCATGAATAATTTCGTACGTCTATGTAATATGTTGCATATTTTGCCTCTATTGAATTGACAGTGGAGGTTCCCAAAAAATATATTATCCTTATAGGATTGGTTAAATAAAACATTCGCTGCAATCTGCATATATGTGCACTATATGAATATCAATTGCCATAATAAATTAATCTTTTCATATATCACCACAAAATCATCCTCTTGATTTATGTATATATATATATATATATATATATATATATATGATCAATCACGCATGAGGAAGAGAACATGGAATCAAAATCTTTTTTCGACTTAATTAATTCAAGGAATTTTTCAATTACTTTCCTCCTATTATTCTTTTTATTAATAAAAATACTATATACTAATTAACTAATTTACCCAAAAAAAAAGTTATTTTATTTAATAGAGCACCAAATCTAATAATTATTAAATTGTTAAATTTTATATTGATTTTACTAACTTCCATATACATATAGAGACCCAAGAAATATCTTGAATGTTATAAAAAAAAATATATATACGTCGTCAATGTTTAAAACTACATATCAACTTATCATTTAAATTATAATTTTATGACAATTGAATTTTTACTTAAATGAATACTTAACATGAATGATCGATAGTTTTTCAAAATTACAAATAACGATAATCATGAAAAAGTCGTTAAGTGTAACCGCTCATAAGTTGAAGGTAACATTGATCTTATATTTAAGCTTTCCCATTTCTAGTTGTAACATTAATACATTTATTTTAGGAAAATTGTAGATCCAAATTCTTCTTTTGTTTTCTAAGAAATGTTGTGCGCTTTACTTGCAAATTGGTATTGAAATGAGTCAATGATCTAGGAATTGAGAATCAAAGAGTGATTTATTTTATCTGAGGAAAAAATAAATGTAGCTCACTCCATAATTTTTCTCCCTTTTTTAGAACATCCTAAAACTTTTCTTGAAAAAAGAAAAGTTTAAATGTCATCGTATATGATGTAACTATGAAACCATTAACTCACATTTGAATATTTTTCAGATAAGAATATAAAGTAAACAATTAAAACTTCTCATCAAGTCTAAAAAGAAGAAAAAAAACTTAGAAAGAAGAAATTTTAATGGATTGAATAATAAAACCAAATGTGTTGGATAATCCTCAATTTTGAGCTAGTTTTATAGGTGAGTTAGGCCAAAGTCATTTAAAGTGGAATTAACTCAATTTATGTGAAATTTAATGTGATATCAGAGTATTATATTAATATGTGTCACCTCCTAATTCCGTGATAGGATTCCCTTGTTCGCATGATGAAAGTTTTCTTCACTATCACATTTTGTCCAGATAACAAGGCATGAGTTATCATTATTCATTCAATTGACAAAGGTTTAAACTGACACAATTTATTGGTGACATATCACAATTCGCAAGGATGGACTTTAATATATCACGTGTTGGACTTCTTTCACTTACACATTCAGTCTGTAAATACGTGAAGGAGAAGTATTGAGGCGAAAATGTCTCACATGAATTTGATAACTAGTTCACCTTATAACATCTTGAACAATTCTCAACTCTTAACACATATTTTGAAGTGAGCACCCAATATATTTGAAATCTAATATCAATCTAAAACCAAAAAAATGCTTATTTCCAACGTATAATCAGAATAATCTAGGAGTTGCCTTTGCTAACCATAGGGGCAATCTCCTCTTGAAGTTTTCCTTTTATCTATTTTATATATTGCATGTACCATGTGGAAAGACAACTAGAGTCAGATATTTTCTTGTACAAAAGGATTTGGCATGTTCAAAAGTATATTCCAAGAAATATTCATATAATTGTTTTATGTTGTAATTGTAGAATAATCACATCATAATTCAATTTAGGAAATTATTCTCTTACAATGAAGAGCATACGGGGCTCATTTGAAATGAGTTTGATTTGGGTTCTAAGAGCCTAAAAATATGTTTGGAAACCCAAACATGTCATTTCTCCATCTTATTTTTCATGATTAATATATTTATTATTTGATATGTAATGACACAATTAGCACCATATTTGTCATCCGAATTATTGCATCCGGACTAATTAAATTCCAACAAATTTAATACGAAAAGTGTATTCAAGCATCCACATATCCAAAAAGAAAAAATTGAATAAAAGGGAGCGCGCCCTGCCTGATTATTGCTACCCAAATTACTAGAATCCCAAAATGGTATTATTATAATTTTTTAATATTTCAAAATGATATTACGTCATCAAACACATAAATCACAAAATCATATTTGCAATCCAAGGGCTATAATAATTAGTGTCACAAAATGATAACTAGTCTTCAATTTTAAACTCAAATTATTCCCATAAATTCAAGATCTTAACCAAAAAGAAAATAAAAAATGGATTTTTGTGCTAATATTCACGTAATATGCGTATGTATGTGCGTAATTTTGGTGTGGGACTTCAACAAAGAGGTCCCTAAGGCGTGAAGGCAGTGAGAATACCACAAAGAGAGTTGGGAAATAATCTCGAGTAGCGTAATGTTGGTTGTTTGGGTTTTGGGGGAGTTGTTTGGGAAAAAAATAGGTGTAGGTTTTTTTGGTAGGTTTAAGTTAGTTAATTAGGTGTAAGATAATGTAAGACTTTATGTCACATCAGTCAGTTATATATAATTAATTTATTGGTGTATATATTATATGTAATATATGTGGTAAATAATTTTTTATAATTAGTTATTTGTGCTTTCTAAAATGAAAAAAAATAAAGTAGATTAATTTTTATTTTTTTGAAGTTTCTTTTATAAAATATTAAAATTATTTTAATTATTTTATCTCACCGACGAATTCATTCAAATGACATATTAAATACGCTAGAAATTACACAATATTCTTAAAATATTAACCTAATAATTATTACACAATATCCAGATTAATCTACGTACGGAAACATATTAAGTTGTCTTCATATGTCTAGCATAATAAAAATTAATGACAAAATTACAATTAATGTCAATAATTTCACGAAGGTGGGAATGGACCTCATCTGTTATCCGACCAATCATGACTATTATTTCCTCCACGTCGGGCCAACCGCCTCAGAGTAAGTTTCTTCACATTTGTAAGTTTCTTCACCTAATAGTAAGTTTCTTCACATAATAAACAACCATGATCAAATAATTAACCAATTAATTTTATTCAATTAGGTCGAACTATAGCGTCAAATTAATGAACATTTTCTTTTCCGATGCTTTATTTAATGAAAAAATAGTTTGTAAGATATTATATTATTAATTTTTATATAATTGTCAACTATGTAATCAATTATATAAGAAAAATTGCACGAAAAAATTTGATCGAAAAAACCGTAAAACCGTACCGTACCGGAACCGCACAAAACCGAGTTTGTTGATATGGTTCATAAAACTCTAGTTTGGATTTAAGTTTTTAAAAACTGCACTAATTGGTACGATACAAATTTTATAAAAAATACCGCAGAACCGTATCATGTGCACCCTTAGCTATATATATATATATATATATATATATATATATATATATATATATATATATATATATATATATATATATATTTTAAATATTAGTATTATATATAGTGGTAGTAGCATGGTATAAATATTTGTCTATAAATAGAGACAGAAATATGTATGTATAAGAAACATGGATACGTATACATGGTAGGAGTAGATGACAAGAACGAGTTCCCAACCAGATAATTAATGGGCCCTCAAGCCATCTCCAATGGTTGAGGGCTAGCCCCGGGCTCTGGAGCCCGGGCTAGCCCAGGGCCAGCCCGGGGCCCTGCCTGGTCATCTCCAATGGTTGGGGCTCCGTTGGGGAATTAATTCCATTTTTTTCCTTTACCCACTCTCACCTATTAATATTATAGTTTTAATTTTTTCTAATATTAATATTAATAATAGTAATTATATTAGTACTCATAATTTAATTATTAATTATATTAAAATATTAATATTAAATAGAATATTTAATTAAAGTAACTTAAAATTAATACATAATACGCAAAGAAATATTTTTATAACACGGAAGAAAATACAAGAAAAGAAATACAACAAACAACAAAGGAAATACAAGAAATCGAAAATACGGGAAATACAAGAAAGGAAACACATGAAAATATAACATTTTACTGATTTCTCCCGGGAAATCGAAAGTACTTGTAATTAAATTAATAATTATATTAAAATATATTAAGTCATTTTATAATTTTAAAACTCATTAATTATCAAGTCAATATTATTAAAAAAATAATGTACCAAAAGAAAAAGGAAACATCCTAGTTTGAAGCTAATATTAATATTATGTTAAATGTAATTACTTATTATATTTTGTTATCATGGTAAAAAATTTAATTTTAAGGTTGATGGCAAAAAATTCGGGTTTAATTAGTAATAGATTGTTTTTATGATATTCTTACCATGCATAAATCATTGTGTTGGCATAAATTACGGGTTTAATTAGGTAATAGTAACTGAATGTTTATATATATAAGTATATCATAATTATATAAAGTAACACATTAATTATATATAGTATATAACACATTAATTAAAATATATCAATTAAGTAAAGTAACACATTAATTATACAACTAACTTACATAAATATCACATTAATTAAAACTCATTAATTATGCATAAATATCACATTTATTAGGCCACATTAATTATAATCACATTAATTACTTTATTTAATTAAAATCAATACACTTAAAAGAAAATAAAAAAAAAAGAGGGAAAGGAGTAAATAGGGGCGCGTGAGCGTCCTCTTCCTCTCCAAATCTGACGCGCGCCCCGGGCCGGGCGCAGGGCTCCGCCGAGTCCTGCGCCCCGCCCGTTCCAGCCCAGGTGCCGCCCCGTCTCGCAGCCCGCAGCAGTCTCCAACGGTTTTCCTCCCAAGCCCGGCCCCGCCCCTAGTCCGGCCATTTCCATTGGAGATGAAATGGAGATGGCCTCACCTCCCCTCCCCTCCCCTCCCTCTCTCCTCTGTCGCATGAGCGAGGCAGAGGAGAGAGAGAGAGAGAGGGGGGAGTAGAATAATAGACTAGTAGCTCTTTTTCTTTCAAAATGGGCTGCAGCCCAATTTCAAAGGTTACTTCGATACTACCCCCCTGTATTAGCTCCAGCCTCCAATTTTAAAAAAAAAAAAAAAAAAAAATTTATGAAACTAGAAGAAAAAGTTGATAGATTAATAGACAATATACAAAACCTTCAAAAAGCTTTAGAACAAATAAATAAAACAATTCCAGTTTTTCAAGATACATATGAAAAATATAATCATTATTTGAACTCCTTACCCGAAATACAAACAAATACATCATATTGTCAAAATAGTTTATTTGGTTCTCAAAAACCATTAGAAACATACGATGTTCTTAAATTAAAACACCCTTGTGCTCAAGGAAAAGGATTTCCACATTTATTCCATACTTTCCATCCACAATTAAATAATATATCAGATATGCTTGTAGAGATACTTCAAAATCAAGATAGAAAATATGCTAATAATTGCGAAGTAGAAAAACTAAAAGAACAAGTAAAAAACTTAGAAATTATACCAAAGGAAGCAAATATTTTGGAAAGTCTGAAAGGAACTATAGAAAAACTTGAGATGACAATATATCAAAAAGAGCAAACACGAGGACTGGCTATACAAGAAAAATTCTCTAGATCCCCTTCAAAGAAAGGGTTTAAAATGCCCAATAAACTAGAATATATATGGCGAAAACAATAGAAGAAACTTTAGAGGAACTTAGACATATGTTAAGTTCGCTAAGCTTAATGACTAAAGAAACTTCAGACATAGATATAGAAGAAGCTTATCCTATACAAGAAAATGAAGATGTCATCTTTGAATATACACCATCTGAAACAGATGAAGAATATGTAGGGATGGAAGACATTAGAAATCCAAAAACAGAAGATCAACCAGAATCTAGTAATCAAGAAAATAGATATTCTGCACCACATAGAGCTGATGCAGGAAATATACCACCTATAGGATCGAATTTTTATCCTTATAGCCAAAACTATATACCAAGTAGACCAGGTAGTAGAAACCCTTGGAAAAAGATTCCAGCAAAATGGCAACCAATACATGGAAACATGAATCAAGAAAACATTCTTAATCTAGACTGTGTAGATAATGAAAAAGAAATGCTGACTTACTGGACAAACCAAATAGGACTAATAATACAAACGACAGATGAGTTCTCTAACTCTTCTGTTCTCGATATATTCACGTTCGTATTACACAAAACTACTGGAAATGTTTTGCGAATGTTGCAAAATTATACAAACGAAGATGTACAAAATAATTTTAATGCTGACACACAACTACATATGTTTAAAAGAATTGCAAAAGCGATATATGCATATTTTATAGGAGATTTACAAATAGAAAATACTTTTATGGGATTACATGAAACAGAAGAATCAAAACGACATTTGCATAATATGGCTATATGTAATATGTGCTATTTTGAAAACTATTACTGTGAATTTGTTGAACACCTGACTAAAATACCTATACTTGAACAATCTCCGTTTATAGATATATTCTTTGCTAAACTACCTTACCCCATAGGAGTAGAATGTCAGAAAAAATATAAGGAAGAAGTCCCAGAAACATATAGAACAATAGGAGCTGCTAGAACTATAGTTCGAAAATATACAACAGAGCAGTGTATACAAAAGAAACGATCTATAGCTATGAAACCTTTAACTAAACTCTGTTGTTCAGAAGATTACTTACCACAGAAATATGGCTGTAGAAAGGAATACAGAAAGAAACATAGACGGAAAATATGGAAAAAACGAAATAAGCATTGGATAAGCAATAATAAATCCTATTTTAGGAAAAATAAACATAGGTTTTTTAGAAAGAAACCTTTCATAAAAACAAAAGAAAATAAATACTGTCCTGAAGGAAAAAGAAGTGTACTTGCTGGCTATGTAAAGAAGAAGGACACTATGCAAATGAATGCCCAAAAAGACAAAATAAGAAAGAACATCAAGTTAAACTATTACAGTATGCATATACTAATAAACTAGAACCATTAGAAGACTCTGATTATGAATCAGACATAGATTGGTACGAACTAGTTTCAGAAAATGAAGACGAAGATATAGAATACCCTGATAGCGATGCCTAGTCAGAATTCCACCTTCATAAAAATCCAGATTAACAAAACCCATATATATGCTTTAATTGATACAGGTGCAAGTTTATGCCTTGCTTCGCCAAAGTTAAACTGTTTTAAATGGGAAAAGCTAAAAACACCTATACGGGTTATGATAGCAAACGCATCACATTACTACATCTGGGAAGTAGTAAGAATGCAAACAATTTTCATACAACATTATGCTTTTATTATCCCAACTATTTATAAACATAAAACAGGTTTACCTTTCATTATAGGAAATAATTTTCTTAAATTATACGCACCATTTGTGCAAAATATTTCTACAATCTCACTTACTGCACCCTTTCGAAGTAAATATAAACAAAGAAAGCAACAGATTTCTATCCCTATAGAAAAAGAATTGAATACAAAGAAACTGATAGAAAAAATTTCAGAACTGGTCTATCAAATTACTTTGTATACATCCAATTTGGATAAAGAAATTGATGAAATACTTGAATCTACTTCTAGTGAAAATCCTTTAGATATAAAAAATACTAACACTATGTTAGTAGAAATAAAACTAAAGGATCCTTCTCAAGAAGTAAATGTTAAAAACAATATCCCTTATTCTCAGAGGGATATAAATGAGTTCAAAGAAGAATGTTCAAAACTTTTGGAAAAAGGAATTATCTCTGAAAGTCATTCACCACACGCAGCACCTGCTTTTTATGTTGAAAATCATAATGAAATAAAACGTGGCCAAAGAAGAATGGTCATAAACTACAAAAAAATGAATGAAGCAACTATTGGTGACGCATACAAGCTCCCAAGGATTGACTTCATAAAAACAAAATTAAAAGGACAAAAATGGTTTAGTACTCTTGATGCTAAATCTGGCTATTGGCAGATTAGACTACATGAGAATACCAAACCATTAACTGCTTTTACATGTCCACCTCAAAAACATTTTCAATGGAATGTTTTGCCTTTCGGCTTAAAACAAGCTCCAGGAATATATCAAAGATTTATGGATAAAAACCTGGAAGGATTAGAAACCATATGTCTTGCTTACATCGATGATGTCATCATCTTTAGTAATCAAGATAGAGAAGATCACTTGAAAAAACTCAAACTTGTTTTAATTAGATGCAGAGAAAAATGTTTAATCCTTTCAAAAAGAAAAGCACAACTTTGTAAAAACAAAATTGATTTTCTTGGAAATACGTTTGATTCAGAAGGAAACATGGTTATTCAACCAAACGTTTTAGAAAAATTAAATAATTTTCCAGATAAATTAGAAGATCGGAAACAAATACAAAGATTTTTAGGATGCCTAAATTATATTTCTGATCAAGGCTATCTTAAAAATCTCGCTATACAAAGAAAAACGCTTCAGAAAAAACTCTCTACCAAGATTCAATGGACTTGGACTGAAACAGATACACTAATGGTAAAAACCATTAAAGAACGCTGTCAACACCTTCCACAACTATACAATCCGCAAGAAAATGATTTCATCATTCTCGAAACGGATGCATCAAAAGATACGTGGGCTGCCGTTATGCTAGCAATACCGGCTGTAGAGTACAACACTCTCTCACAAATGCCCAATGGGCATAAATATACGCTTTCAACAAAAGCACAAAAAAATATATGCCTGTGCAAATATGTTTCAGGCACTTTTACACAAACTCAACTGAATTATACGGTTCATGAAAAAGAAACACTAGCATTATATAATGCTTTGAAAAAATGGAAGATCGAATTGCTACCACGAGAATTCGAAGTCAGAACAGATTCAAAATACTTAACATATTTTTGCAAAACAAAAATTGCAGATAGTTCAAATCAAGGAAGACTGATACGCTGGCAATTGGAACTAGCAAGATACAATTTTCATATTGTACACCGCGCAGGAAAAGACAACGTACTTGCAGATACCCTTACAAGAGAATGGAAGCAATGATCTCCCTCTTTTGTAAACAAATACAAGAGATCAAAGATGAACAAAAAAGAACAGAACAAATCATTCAAAAGGAAATTCAGAATTTTACAGCAGCAAAAGAAAGACAACTAGCAGAAACGGCTAAGGAAGCAGCCACAAAGGTACACGAACTTGAGACAAGTTTAAAAATGCTCTGTTCCACACTTAAAATCCAACTCCCATCAGAGTTCAGCAGCCAAAACGTGGTGGATCCATTACCCACAAACACCGCAACCGCAAATACCACAAATCTACCATCACCACCACCTCTTACAAAAACTGACAAACCAATTCAGTACCAAACACCAATGCCCAAAATACCTCCTGAAATGGAACAAGTCAAAAAACAAGCAGAAAAGCCAAACAAAAAGAAATGGTACACCATGTTTAATGGACCCATGAAAGGAATATACGATGAGTGGAGTAAAATTGCCCCATTTATCACAAAAGGAAGTTTACACCAATCTTTTCACACTATTGAAGAAGCAAAAGCAGCTTTAACACAGTATGAATTGAGTCACTATAAACAAGCCCTTATACATGCTGATAAACCTTCATCATCCAAGGTTGTTTTAGGAAAAATACCATCTGTAAAAAACCCTCTTGATAATATTCCCACAAAAGCAGAAAAAGATAAGGAATACGAGGAACAGAATACTCTGAGAAAGGAAAGGTTCGAAGAACTCCTGAAAAAGCTCGAAGAATATAATCCAGCAAAAGACAAAGAAAAAAGATTCTACCCAGTTTATAGATACGGACCAAAAGCAATTCTGGTTGAAGGAATAGACCCGATAATGGCATACCAATTCTTCATATATGGATTAGTAGACATTATGTATCTCCAAACTACAGCAATGCTTCAAAAGTTTCCAGGAAATATACGAAGAAGCATTTCAGAATACTTCTCCAATGTTGGAAAAAATGGGCCAAGAGAAGTCGTGGTAAAATGCCATCTAACATACCCGACATTCGAAAATGGTATAACTCCAAGTTTTGGATTGATCAAATTAGTCACAAGTAATGGAGAATACCCAGCAATAGAAGCAGTGGAAAACATAGACACAGACCAACAAGAAGAAGCTGTGGCATGGCAGTTAATCCAGGTTCACAACTTAATACACGAATTGTACCAAAAGAAAACATTTAGGATAAATCTTAAAGGAAGAGATCATTTGATATATGGGATGTCTAAAAACACACTAAAAGAATCTCACTGGGAATACATCTACGAACATCACCAAAAAATACTCAAGATAGACGAATCACAATTAACAACCCTGGCAGAAAAAACAAAAAGGATCTTGCACGAAGAAATGAAAAATTTGGAGGTCCATAGTTGCAAATACTGCAAGAAAAAAGACGTCAGCAGTGACGACAAAGAATACAAGGATGCCTACGAAACAAGTGATGACGAAAGTAACAGCTCATCACCAATAATAGAAGAAAGCATGTAGGTCCTGCAAGAGAAACGTCGGCAGAAGGGGAACCACTCCTTTCTTACCGACACTTTTACTTTTGTACGATACTTTCCGGCACTTTAATTGTAATAGTTTTTCCCTGTATTTTCAATCAAGGATCTCTGCCTATATAAAGAGGTCATATGTAATCGTTTGAAGACAAGAGTTAATAAAATAAGTTTTTCAACTTTATCTTTCTTATGAAAGTTTTGCTCTTCCGGAATGTCGATCGTGCTATTGAGAGTTAGCATACTTCATCTCCACCCTAGAACCTAACCAGTTCTGCAGAGTAGCCTTCTGTGACAGGTAATATACTCGTATACTTTAAATTTTTACAGATCTTCATACTATTTAGTTACAATGAATGATTTACATGAATTCCAAAATGTACATGTTAACACAACTTTCCATACTAGATCTCTTCAATATCATTTAGTTGGAGTCGTAAAAAATAACCTAATACCAGTTTTAATAGACACAGGAGCTATGTGGTCTCATATTCATGAACACTTAGCTACAGAAATCAGAAAAACAAATTCTGAAACATACATAGTACGAAATGGAAAAGAGACATTTATAGAGAAAACAGGAAAAATAGAAATAACTCTAGAAAATAACCTTACTATATGTACACGAATCCATATAGATAATGAATCTGCATACGATATAATCTTAGGAATGGATTTTTTAGATTCCCTGGAAAACTTTGTTCTCACTCGAGAATATTTAGAAATAAAATTCCATAATACAGTTCGAAGAATACCAAGGATAAAATTATCTGAATCCCAACTGAAATCCCAGATATGAGCTCATCAGAGATCAGAAATATAGAAAACATTTCAAACGAAATAGAACAGTTAGAATCAAAAGAAGTTTCTGAAGGATACGGTAGTTTTGCCCAAGATATAATCATTAGTCCAAGAACAATTAGTAAAATAAGACAAAAGGAGTTAGATATAAATGATGGACAAGGAATCAAAAAACCATCTTTCTTTTCAAATATGTTTCAAAGAAAAAACCTAATATACTTTGGAAGGTTTATTCAAGAAACCCCTATAGAAATAACTGAAGCTCAAGGAAAACTTTCGCTACCACTGATAGACGAACACCATATTCTTCAAAAGATACGATCACTTAATAAATCGCCAAGTGAATTCGGATATATACACATTTCCACCATACAAGTCTTAATAAAATCAACTTTTGCAGAAGGAATCGAGTCACCAATAAAATTTTGGGTTATAGACGATAGAATAAGGGATACTCAGGATAAAATCCTAGGAGTTATTGAAGGAAATCTAAAAGCAACAAAATTAATGTTTAATGTTTCTATACAGTACGGGATACCTTTAATTACTAAAAATCTTAGTCAATCTATATCCTTATTATATAAATTTGCTAGAGAAGATTTAATGGAACACGGAGATTATCCTTTCTCTATGACATACGCCGTAGGATACGCTATTAGTAATAGTCATCACAGTATAGATTATAAAACTGAAGATAAAATAAATATGGATTCCTTATTTAGAGACTTTGCCAAAATAAAATTTGTACCCAAAAAAAAAACTATTGATCCTCAAAGGAAAAGTAGTTTTTCACAAAAACCCTCTATAACGAAAATTGAACAAATTGGAACATCCAGAAGAATAGAAAGACCAACAACTTTTATACCAATAAAAAATGATTCTAAAGATACAGAAGAAGGTATAAAAACTTTAACCAAACAAATAAATAATCTAACTCAATATGTACAAGAAAAATTATAATGCCACCTAAAAGGATACCCTTTTATAAAAATACATTATACATTGAATACCTACGTTCTCAATATATATATTATAAAGAGTTATGTGAAACCCTCATTGAAGGAACGTACGAAAAATATCTTTTTGAAAAAACACGAGATTATTATCTCAATCAGATAAACCAAATCAAACTAATACATGCCGCTTAATAACATGACCGGATTTGAATTATCCATTGATGAATACCTTTATAACTATAAGGAGCCTGTTTTAGACACTACTTCCGCTTCCGCGCCAGAAAACGTTCTGGTATCAGAGCAAGGAAATGACTTAGAAATATGCAATTTAATTTGCACTGAAAACTATCAAAATTTTTTAAACTTTGATTTTTCCGATATAGAAATAACAAGTCCCTCTACGAATTTTAGTAAACATTTAGAAAATATATTAGAAACTGGAGAAAGCAGTGAGCCACCTAGAAAAAGACGAAGATACAAAACTTATAATACTGAACAAGATACCTTTTTATATTTAGAAATATTAGAAGCTGTTAGATTATACTGTAAATATATGCCTATATCAAAAAATAGGTCCAGAATATTAGATACCTTATCACGAGAAATAGATCTTTTAAAAAGAAAATCGAAACGAAGAAATAGTGAAGAAATATCCTATTTCATAACACTCAAAATTAACGAATTTAGAGAAATCTTTAAAATACTCTATGGAAACAATTAAACAATTAAATAATAGTATCATTAAATAAGCCGCTGGATTGATTCCAACGGTGTAGGCACGAAAGATTCAATTTCAAAAATGAGTTTCAGAAAAAAGTACAACGTAGCCGTAATTTTGGAAAATGGATTGACCTATTTGTCTTGCATTTCGGACCAAATGCGATACAAACAGGACCTTAACCTTTGTGCATTTAACCAATCATGCAAAAGGTTCATTTTTCAATTGAGGATTCCTGCCAGTATTTTATAACATACTTCAAGATTCAGATTGATTTCTCTACATTACTTTAATCACATACCAATCAGTCAAAATAATAAAAATACTCGTAATATTAATGAACCGTAAATTCATCAACCCATTTCATTGGCCAATAAAACCCAGAATTCAAAATATATATACTCCAATTAACAAACAACAAATTTAATAAACATGACATTTAGTTGTATGTACACCATTCAATTCATACCATCTTCCCCGAATACCACAAGATCCCTATCTCATTCCATTCTCTAAGTAAATAATAATCATGGCACTCTCCAAATGTTTGAGCCTCAATCTCCATCCCCATTCCCTTCTCATCTCAAACCCTAAATTTAATTTCAATCTCCCTCCCAAATTTACAAAATCCCAAACACAAATTAATTACCCTTCCCTCCAAAAAAAATGTTCCCCCCTTCCTCCAATGGCATCATCATCATCATCATCAAATCAATTCCAATTTGACGAATTCCAACCCGATCCAACTCTCACCAATGAAGATCTCAAGCCAACAACCTCGGCTGACCGGACTTTCTCCGGCCTCGAAATGGCCAGTTTATGGGTCGGACTCGTGGTCGGAGTTCCGACATATTACCTCGCCGGAAGCCTAGTCGACCTCGGAATGGCATGGTGGCAAGGAATCGCCACCGTAGTCGCCGCCAATGTAATACTCCTCCTCCCATTGATCCTCACCGGACACCCCGGAACTCGATACGGTATCTCATTCCCTGTTTTAGCTAGATCTTCATTCGGAATCAGGGGAGCTCATATTCCCACTCTTCTTCGAGCTTTAGTCGGTTGCGGTTGGTACGGAATTGAAACTTGGATCGGAGGTGAAGCGATATTTCTTCTCCTCCCCAAAATTGTTAAGAATTCAAGTTTTGCTAAGCCGGTGTTTTGGTTAGGGACTTCGCCTCTTGAATTTGGTTGTTTTATTGTATTCTGGTTTTTTCAATTAGGGATTGTTTGGAAAGGAATTGATGGGATTAGAGAACTAGAGAAATACTCTGCTCCAATTCTGATTTTTTTAACCTCTTGTCTATTGATATGGTCTTATGTTAAAGCTGGTGGGTTTGGTCATATGCTTTCGTTATCGTCTAGGCTTTCGAATTCCGAGTTTTGGGCTTTGTTTTTCCCTTCGTTGACTGCAAACATAAGTTTCTGGGCAACACTTGCACTTAACATCCCGGATTTTACAAGGTATGCCAAGAGCCAGAACGATCAGATCATCGGTCAGGCTGGGTTACCGGTCTTTATGGGTGCGTTTACTTTCGTGGGCTTAGCTGTGACTTCATCGACTAAAGTGATATTTGGGAATGTGATTTCGAATCCGATTCAACTTTTGGGTGAAATTGGTGGGATATGGACTAAGTTGTTAGCTATTTTAGGTATAAGTCTTGCTACTCTTACTACTAATATTGCTGCTAATGTTGTGGCCCCGGCTAATGCGTTAGTCAATCTTAGTCCTTCGAGGTTCACGTTTCGTAGGGGTGCGCTACTTACGGCATTGCTTGGGATTGCGTTTCAGCCGTGGAGGCTTCTTCAGTCGAGCGAAAGCTTCGTTTACACGTGGTTGGTGGGGTACTCGGCCTTGTTGGGGCCGATCGGGGGCATAATTTTGGCGGATTATTATTTGATTCAACGGGCGGATTTGAGCGTTCGGGATTTGTATACTTTGAGTCCAAGAGGGGCTTATTATTATTCTGGAGGGTATAATTTGGCAGCAATTAGTTCTTTGGTGATTGGGATTTTACCTGTGATTCCAGGGTTCTTGAATAAGGTTGGGATTTTGAGTTCGGTTCCGGATGTGTTTAATGTGATTTACAATAATGCTTGGTTTATTAGTTTCTTCTCAGCAGGAATTATTTACTGGATAGTTTCATCTGTTATAAGGAAGGGGGATAGTAATACTCAGGTTATGGATCCCCTGTTACCAAATACTTAGAAGCTAGGACAATATGTCAATATGTTTGATTTTCAAAATTTCCGTATTTTCTTTGTATAATTTTTGTATTTTTTTCTTATTAGAATATAAGCAAATGTACTTTACATAATTTACAAATTACCATACTATCCAATTTATGGAGTGATTTGTCTTCACTGTACATGTACATTGGTCACTCTAAATTTTACCACTCATCTTAAATATAGCATTGAAGAGAGCATATGAAGGGTCTTGTATTCTTTGATGAATTGTCTTTATGTGGCAAATGAAGAGTTTCATAACTCTTCTTATTTGATAGCTTTCTTAGATCTATAGTTCTTAGATCTATAGATAGTGGATATTGTAATATATTTTGTACACAAGAAGATGAATATAATGAAATATATTGCTTTCTCTAATTTACTCTCTACATTATAGTTTTAGCATGTTCTTTTAGATTATCTATTGAAGAATTTCATAACACTAGCTTGTTCTTTTAGATTATCTATTGAATAATTTCATAACACGTTATCAGCACCATTCGCTTGAAGTTTCTGATTCATCCAGATCCAGTATCTTTGTTGAATTTGATCTAGGTAAAATATCCAATTTCTCGTTTACATGAATCCATCACGTATTGATTTTGCATATTGAAGTAATAAAATCGATTTTATGGGTGCAATAGTTTTCCTGTTTTTTCCCATATCATGAATATGTTTTTACTTAATCATAATATAACATTAAGCTTTGCAAAAATTTTAACAACACGTATTGGAGAAAAAAAAGGCTTTTTTCCAGAAACTCAAAAATAATAGATCTTATGCAGAATGATTTTATATAATGAAAAGTGCATAATTTTCTTAAAATATATATAACTTCGTATCATTCACCATTTCAATGGGACTTCTTTTTCAATATGGGTACTAAATGTCTCTAGACGTAAAGATTGTAGCTTGATATCTGATATGTTTGATGTTTTCCACTTGATATCTAAATATTTTGTTAGGCTCGAAGCCTAAATGATAAAACTGAGAATCTAAATGTTTTGGAAAATTTTAATGTTAGGCTTGAAGCCTAGGTTATGAAACTCAAACCCGAAGATTTGAGGACATTTTTAGCATTTTATATGACATGGATTAATGATATTGAAATCCATTAGAATGCAAAAAGTCTCAAAATACAATCATAAAATGAAAAATGAGACGATTGATAAAGATAAAGTAAAGGCAATGCTTCATTCGTAATTTCATCTTATAGGATTGAAATTCCAGTATATTTTTTAGCAGAGGACCCATTTGTCCTAAATTTTTTGGAGGAATGTGAATTGAACTGTCAATCTTCTAGTCCAAGATAACCGGCAAATTAATGTTCATGTTCACCATTGGCATGAATTGATAATATGTTTTTAAGGCATGCATTTTATGGATGAATTTATGGATAAAAGCATGTATTGGAATTGAGAATTCTATTAAGAAGTTTAATGTATTGTCATATCTTTTGGCTAATATTCAGAGCCTGGAAGGTCGAGATTTCTTGTATCGACAATTTGAATATTTATAATTACCGGACTAATATGGACTTGAATAAAGAGAGTTCAACTCTCTAAAATACATTTTTCCTTAAAAGCTTGCTATGAAAGTTTGCACTTGAAGTTGCGATATTTTAAACTAATAAATACAATCCAAGATTAAAAATTAGTTTTCAATTGAAATTATTTGGAGATGTTACAACTTTCGGAATTCTAATTTCTTAATAAGTAGCAATATCATGGAGAGATTTCAAGAAATACTATCAATTGAATTCTGGTAGTTGAACAAATGAAACATTGATGAAAAAAAAAAAACTCCTATTATGATTGATAAGCATTCCCCGAAGTGGATGCAAATGTGAATATAAATTATTTATTCCCGGGAGTGAACGTAGATGATTCATTCTCATAAATGAATGGAATATACATTAAACACATACATGACTTACACAAGGTCAAATTTTTCATATAATGATTACATCATACCACTCTATGTAAAATGATATAGTGGTAAAATTTGAGAAAAATAAAAGTATGCAAATTGACTCCAAAAGGGTTCAAAATGACACTTGTTGAAAGAAACATTCATAAATTGAAAATGAATTACTATGATGTCAGTAACATTATTGATGATAAAAATTGAATCATTTAAGTAATTCGAATGTTGATAATTTCTATTGAGATAAGTAGAGCTAATAGAAATTATAAAATAATAATGATTAATGTAAAATTAAGTTTATGGCGTAACGTTTTGTGATTAAATTTATGAATTTTTCAAATGACTTATTATATTTCAATTATGTATTTAGGTATGGTTTGAGTGAATGGTAAAAATATATGTGATAAAAGTCAATGTATGGCAATTCATAATAAAATTAAGATTATATATTATATGCTTGAAATGTAAATATGATCTTCTCATGTTCTTAATTTATGATTTTAAAGAAATTGTTTATTTCTTAAATAGATAAATAAAAAGAAACGTAGATATATATATGATATTCTTTATGCCTTATTTGTGTTTATTTATCTTATATCATATCGTGGTTAAAAGTAAATGAAAACTGATTAACTTTCATTTGATTAAATTATTCACGAAGTCATGAGCTATATGAGGTTACTTTGATGTGATTATTGAGCTTATGCATCCTTAATAATAAGTAAAGACTTATTATTTTGATTAACCTCATTTATTTAAGACTTCAAATGTGGGGATTTTATAGATATGTGTTTGTACAATTGAAACACATATTACAGTAAACCAGAAGTTTACTGATCAAAATAAATTTGGCATGACTGGTTAGACCATCCCGGATAAAATATGATGCGAAAAAAATTAATAAGAGTTCATATAGATCTTCACTGAAGAACCAGAAGATTCTTCAATTCGAAGAATCGTTTTGTGTTGCTTGTTCTCAAAGTCAATTGATTACTAAATCATTTCAATTAAGAATGGGTTAGAATCTCCAGCATATTTGAAACACATTCAATGTGATATATGTGGGCCCACTCATTTTTCTATGTGGATTTTAATAGATGCATCTACACAAATGTGACATATGTGTTTATTGTCAACCTGCAACCTTGATGTTTGTGAGATTATTTGCGCAAATAATTTAATTAAGAGGACAATTTTGAGATTATGGAATTAAGACGTATTAATAATGCTGGTGAATTCATATATCTGATTTTCAATGGCTATTGAGAATCATGTTGCCCATATTCATACACAAAATAATTTAATAGAATTATTCATCAAATGCCTCTAGTTAATTGCTAAAATTATTAATGAGAACAAAACTTTTGTTCAACATGTAAATATATTGTTTTACATGTAGCAGCACTTGTGTGCATCATGCCAACAAATTATGATAATTTCTCCCTGATGAAACTAATGTTTGGTCAGGAGCCAAACATTTCCTGTTGGTCCCAAGTGGTCAGATGAGGTTTAGAGGGGGGGTGAATAAACCTCTTTAAAATTTTCTTCCCATTTTAACTTTAAAACATTTCTCTAACAGTGAGCAGACTAAGCTGATCAGAGTAATAAGTTACAAGTCTGTTCGCAAACAAATCTTTGAACAGGTTTGATGACCACTCGTCTGATAATTACTTAGCTGATTTTGTTAAAATCAGTTTTAATACTTAGAGTACTTGCAGCGGATTTTCAAAGTGTTTTTCACAAGTATTCTCAGCAGTTTGAAAAATGTTTCCCCAGTTTTATAAACTCCTTTAATCCTTTTTCAAACAGTTAAGTAAAGTGTTTTATGCAATCTTGAAATATGCAAGTAAAAATGCAAATAAAAACACAAGTAATTTTTATAGTGGTTATATAGATGTAAATATCCTTTAATCCACTCGTCCAAGTCACAAAGATCTTGGGTTATACTATAATCACAAAGTTTACAGTATACTCTGCTTGCGCCAATCAACAAATGAAAAGGCCACAAGTGCGCAGTAGGGAATCACTCAGAAACTCCTACTCTCCGAAGTAATATCACTCACAAAGATTTATATCTACTTCTCACAACACTCACGATTACGAAATCACTCAGAAGATGTATTTATCGTTGTTCTTCAACTTCGCTTTTCATCAACAAATGACTAAGCTGATGAGTGAGCTGTTCTTGAGACTTAAAGAATTCTGCTTCGAAAATTTCTCTCAGAAAGTGTGTTGCTTGTATTCTCTTCGTCTCTTTCAGCTATTTATACTTGAGGTTTGAAAAGTGTCCGTTGAAGAGAGACAAGATTCAAATTCCTCGAGTACTGGTCCTTAAAATCCGCGAACGGCTCTTTTGCAGTCTGTCCGTACTGTCAACAATACTATTCTGCAGGCAGCATTAAATGCAGCATTAAATGCACCCAGCTGATGCGAAACATTTCTTCAATCATTTGTCTTTAATAACCTTGTACTTCAGCATTTATTACTTCCAGGGGCATTTATTACCGTTGGGAAGACTTTATGATCCTTTCCACAAGGCTGACGGAAGTGCAAGTCTGATGGCGAACTAAGCTGATCCCAAACTTGAACAAATCTGATTTGAGTCGGCTGATCTTCATCAGTTTGATAACTTTCCTTTAGCAGATCAGAAGTCTTGGACCTTGAAATATTGACTCTTCTGATGTCTTCTTATACTTAGTCAAAATTCCTTCTAAAGGGATCATCAGCTAAGTTACTCCATACTTAGCAGATTTTGAAGTTTTGGAATGCATCAAAACCTCCCTTATAACTTTGTCTTCAGTGCCTTCATCTTCATCCTTATCCAACAATTTCCCCCTTTTTTATGATGACAAAACTTCAGCCAAGTACCTGTTAAAACTTAAGCTAAAGATTGTAATCCTCAAAATTTTCTGAGATAGAAAAAATATATTGGATTGAACTTGTCTTTTTATTGATAATGAAAATATTACAAGTACAAGTTCATCAGATGAGATGTCTGAAGAATAGATAAAGTAAACTGATTACAAGGATTTTATAATTTCTAACTATCAGCTTCTTCATCAGATTCTTCGAGCACTTCTTCGTATTCATAAGATGATTCATCATCATCTTCTTCTTCATCTTCATCAGCTACTTCACCTTGAAGGATAACTTCTTTGGCAGCTTCCATCTTTTCTTTAAGTTGCTGCTCTCTTAGAAGTTCCATCGCCTTTCTAGCTGATTCTGTATTCTTGTACTTGGTCAACCGCTCTGATTGATCAGCAGCAGAGTCTTTGGATTCAGCCATTACTTCATCAGTTTTGGCTTTTTCCTTAGTCTCTTCTTCAGACTTGTCTTTACCTTGTACCTTTCCAAGTTCTTCTTCAGCATTCTTGGTCAGTTCAGTAGCTTCATCAGTCAGTCTTCTTGGCTTCAACAGCAGCAGAAGTTTCCTTGGTTGTTTCTTCCCCTTTATCTTCCCCCCTTTTTGTCATCATCAGACTTGATGACTTCTTCAGGTTTAGCAACAGGGTTGAGTGCAACTGTTGGAACTTTCAGTGCAGCACCTAAAGTCTTCAGATTCTGATTCACTACATCATGACTTGCTGTTAGGTGATGAAGAGTTGTACTGATGTTGTCAGTCTGATCATTGAAGTAGTCAATGTTGAGTTGCATGGTTGAAAGTTCTTCGTGAATAACATCTCCAGCTTTCTGAAGTTCCTGCAACAAGCCAGCATTGATAAACTTCTCTTCTTCACTGACTTTGATGAAGGTTGCAGTTAAATCAGCTATCATTTAAGCTGTGCACTAACTGCAAAGAGTTGTCCTGAGGAATAGGAAAACTATCAACTTCTTTCTTGATGATCTTCTCTGTTGACTGTTGCATAGTTTCCAGCTGAAGTTTGTTGGACTCTGCCAATTCTGCTTTAAGTTCATTCTTCAGCTCCTCTTTCAACTTCATCAGCTGTTGAATATGCTTCTCTTCCAGTTCCTTTACTGAGTTCTCCATCAGCATCTGGAAAGCTTCCATCAGTGATGAGTGTTCATCACCTGATGAAGCAGAAGCAGCAGCTTCTTTTTCTTCAGTTTCCTGGTGGACAGGAATATCTTCCATGTTAGTCTCCTGATGATCTTCAGAGGCCTTAGCATTCCACTCAATGGCTAAGGTCTTGTCAGCTGTTTTATGCTCATCAGTGACGTCATCATAGAACAGATTAGTGATAGTGCCATCATCATTGAAGCAGGTTGTTTGTCTTATCTGCCTCACAATGATCCAAGGGTTGACAAAGGCGTTATTTCCCTTGGGCACTTCACGGAATTCTTTTACTTCCTTGCCAAAGATAATGTGCTGGATACTTGGCAGTTGGGGCAACTCACTTGAGTGACCCTGCTGATATCTTGACCTTTCTGCCCATCTCTTCAAGGCGGTCATAACAGCAATGTTAACTGCTCTCTCTTCAGCATTATCAGTTTTTCTTCTCTTGGCTGGCAGGGAGTTGTCTATTTTCTTGGCCTCCTCCAGTGCAAACTCCTTTGCATATTGATGCATGACATCTCTGACATAACTGGGATCCAGGGCCTTTTGAATTGAATCTGTCTTTAGCCAGTTCAGAACCCATTATTCTTCATCAGCTAAGTCCTTCAGATTCTGAAGTTCTGTTATGGACCTGTTCAGCCTATTATCTCTCCATCTGATATATCTTGGCTTTTCTTGTGTGAACAGGGTCTTTAACATTAACTTCTGATCATAATAAGCTATAGACTTTTCAAACCTTTGGAAGAGTTCTTTGTCAGCATATACTATGTTGAATGCTCTCCTCACTTCAAACTTTTCCTTGGGCTTGGCCTCAGCAGCAGGCATCTAAGGTTTTTTCTTTTCCTCTACATCCTTGCCTTGGCCAATTTTGATGCCACCTCCATGGACAGGTCAATAGGCATCAGTCTTGCTCATTTCTAAAACAATTGCCAGTTCAGCTTCCTCAGCAGCTTTTCTCTCTGCTTCAGACATCTTTCTTTTGGCTTCATCCTTAGCAGCTTGAGCCTTGCTTAGCTCAAGGGCCTTCTTTTCCTCTATCTCATCTTGCTTTCTCTGTTCAGCTTCTTCCCTTGCTTTCTTATCAGCTTTAGAGATTTTCTTTCTCTTAAGCACAAATTTTCTCTTTCCTTTATCAGCTTGGGCAGGGGCTGGACCAGCAGAAGAAATGGGAGCAGCAGCTATAGGATTGATGATCATGACATCTGGATCATCTTGAGGTTGAGCAGCCTCAACTGTTGGTGCAGTTAGTGTCAACTGTTGCGCATCAGCTTTGTCAGCAACAGAAGTCCCAACAGCTTCAACGGGTCTTTCAGCAGTTTGAAGAGTTTGCCTTACTACATTTGCCAAGTTAGCAGGCTCTTCAAATGTCATCTGCTTCTTTGCTGACTTCTTTGATAAACCCTGAGTGGGTCTTGAAGCAGCAGTGTCCCTTTGTTGGCTCCTTGTCCTGTGAGAGACATTCTCAGCAGGCATTTCAGCAGAAGGAGTCCTGGAAGGTGATGCAGGAGACATTCCTCTTACATCAGCAGTAGTCTGACTTATAATTTGGTCAACAGCAACGTCAGCCACAGTCTTCACTTTCTTGGAGACCTTCTCCTTTGGTTGATCAGCAACCTTCTTTTTCTTAGTCTCAACAGCTAAGTCAGCTGTTTTGACTAGTCTCCTTTGCCTTTTGGCAGGAACCTCCTTTGGTTCCTCATCTTCATCTTCTTCAGGCTCACCAGCCTTCCTCTTCATAACAGGCAAGTATTTGGACATTGCCTTAGACTTGTGGATCTCCTTTCCATTCAGCATAACACATCCCAGTTTTGACAGCAGATAACTGAGTGTGATTCTGTGGTTGGTGTAGGGGCCTTTTCCTTTCTTCACTTCAAGGAAATCAGCGAAGATGTACCAAACTATGATGGACCAGTTGACTTCTAGCCCATAGAAGATAGCAGCCATGATGCTAAACCTTTTCATGGTAACAGCATCCAGAGAAAAGGTGCAGTTCTCTATCAGCTTCGAGATCATATCAGCCATCCGCTGATATTCATCCTTCAGCTGTCTCTTTTTGATGTTGCCAGACAACATCTCTCCTTCCTTGGCGCAGATCGCCCAGAATTGTTGGTGCTTTTCTTCAGTCAACGCAGTAACATCGTGTCGTCCTTTGTTAGGAAGACCAAACGTCTCGTGAAGAACAGAGGGTGTAATGACCACAGATTTGTCTCCAACTGTAGCCTTGATTTCCATGGAGTTGTAGTCAGCAACTGCAGTCTTGTAGTACTCCATAACCTGGTCAGTCCAGATTATACCTTCGTTGTACTCTATGAAGTTCACCAACTGAGCAGATTTGAACTTCTCCAACAGTTCCTTCATCAAATCCGTACCAGATTGGTAGTAGGATTCATAAACTAAGAACATACCTTCAGCGGCCATCTTAATCTGTTGGAAATTAGAGAAATAGGAAGAAATTTTGCAGAAAGTTGCAAGTAATTTTTCTCTCAAGTATGCTTTGAATATTTAGGGTGCGTAAAGAACTACACGGCTGATCAGATTAGGATTTATAGAGTTAGGGTATCTTGGTTTCCGTGATACCATCTAACCGTTAGATCCGTTTCTTGTCAGAGATGATCGTGCGGCGTCAGTTACGACCTTTCAAATTCAAATCGCATTAAATGAGGAGCGTGTTTTGAAATAAAACGTTTTAAACAATAAGATTTTACACAAGCGATCAGATGAGTAAAATAAATACTTATCTGATGGACTAATGTCCTGATGACACAGTTGTTATCAGTGAAAGCCAATAGCTGATAACCTTCCTCGGCTGTTTGTCAATCCAGCTAGATAATAAATCTTCATTCTTCAAGATTTTAATCTTCTGTTGAAAACATAACTTCAACTAACTGTCATTAACAGATTTCATCTTTTAATCAGAAGTACCGCTAGTCTTACACGTTCCCCCTGACTTTAAGAATTCATAAGTTAACTAGTCTGTTGAGAGTTAATCCTTGAAGATAAATAAGATGAGTAAGCTGTTGAACTTTAGTCTTCTGATAAGTTCCCCCTCAGCTTATGCATCCAATTTTAACAAACCTAGTTCAGCTCTTAGAGTCGAAAACCTTGTCTCACTTAAAGGTTTTGTGAAGATGTCAGCAATCTGATTTTCAGTAAACACATACTCTATTATGACATTTCCTTTCTCCACATGATCTCTAATAAAGTGATGCTTGATCTCAATATGCTTAGTCCTTGAGTGACTTGTAGTATTCTGAGTAAGGCTGATTGCACTAGTATTGTCACAGTAGATTGGTATTCCACTGATCTTGATATTGTAGTCTTCTAGTTGATGCTTCAACCATAAGATTTGTGCACAGCAAGCTCCAGCAGCTATGTATTCAGCTTCAGCAGTAGATATGGATACTGAAGTCTGTTTCTTACTCATCCATGAGATCAGGCGACTACCTAAGAATTGACAGGCACCTGTTGTGCTTTTTCTATCAATCTTGCAGCCAGCAAGGACAGAATCTGAATATCCAATAAGCTCAAATCCAGACTCTCTAGGATACCACAATCCCAAATCTTGAGTGCCCTTAATATATTTCAGTATTCTTTTGGCAGCTAAGAGGTGAGATTCCTTAGGATTTGATTGAAATCTCGCACAAACCCCAACTGAGTACATAATATCAGGTCTGCTTGCTGTTAGATACAACAATGACCCAATGATGCCTCTGTATTTGGTTATGTCCATTGATTTGCCATCTTCATCTTTATCCAAACGAAGACTTGTAGACATTGGAATAGTAGCAGTAGAGCTAGTCTCCATACCAAATTTCTTGAACAGATCCTTTGTGTATTTTGCTTGGCTGATGAAAATTCCATCAGGCAACTGTCTTACTTGCAAACCAAGAAAATAATTAAGTTCTCCCATCATGCTCATTTCAAACTTGTTCTGCATCAGCTTTGAGAACTTGTCACATATCTGTTGATTAGTTGAACCAAAAATAATATCGTCCACATAAATTTGCACAAGCAAAATATGTTCTTCCCATTCAATAGTGAACAAGGTCTTGTCAACTTTACCTTTGCGAAATCCTTTAATTAAAAGAAAATCAGATAAGGTATCATACCATGCTCTTGGAGCCTGTTTCAGTCTATAGAGGGCTTTCTTCAGACGATACACTTTGTCTTCTTCTTGATAGACTTCAAAACCAGGTGGTTGTTCAACGTAAACTTCTTCTTGCAATTCTCCATTGAGAAAAGCTGATTTCACATCCATCTGATAGACGGTGAAATTCTTGTGAGCAGCATAGGCAAGAAAGAGTCTGATTGCCTCTAATTTTGCTACTGGTGCAAATGTTTCATCAAAGTCAATGCCTTCTTCTTGGCAGTAACCCTTGGCCACTAATCTTGCTTTGTTTCTGGTGACTTCACCATCTTCATTCATCTTATTTTTGAATACCCATTTAGTGCCAATGACTCTTTGATGACTTGGTCTAGGAACTAAGTACCAGACTTCATTCCTTTCAAATTGATTTAGCTCTTCTTGCATAGCTTCAATTCAGTTGGAATCACTAAGAGCTTCTTCAATCTGCTTGGGCTCAACTTGAGATAGGAAGCTGACGAACATTGCATCACTTGCAGCAGCTCTCCTTGTCTTCACTTTATCCAAAGGATCACCAATCACCAGTTCTGGTGGGTGATTCTTGAGCCATCTGAGATCAGGTTGCAAATCATAATGTTGTCCTTTGTTTTGATCTTGCAACACTACTGTTGGAGTTCCAGTAGTAGTCTGTTGAACATTTGTTGTCTGTTGAACAGTCTATGGTCTATCAGCTGTTTGCAACTCGTCTGTTAGACAATCAGCACTGTGATTTTGAACATCACTTGAGTTATCAGCTGGGTTGAGATCAGGTAGTATGATGGGAACATATTCTTCATTCTTTCCAACATTCAACTTCTGTAAATCAGTAGACAGATCTTGATTAACATTTTGATTCTTTTCAGAAGATTGACTTGGTTCATCAAATACTACATGAATGGATTCCTCTATTAGTAATGTTCTTTTGTTAAAAACTCTATAAGCTTTACTAACAGTAGAGTATCCTACAAAAACAGCTTCATCAGCCTTTTCTGCAAATGCAGTAAGGTGATTTTTACCATTATTTAAAACATAGCATTTACAACCAAAAATCTTAAAGTAATGAATGTTTGGCTTCCTGTTGTTCCAAACTTCATATGGAGTCTTGTTTTGGTGCTTGTTGATCATGCATCTGTTTTGGGTAAAACATGCTGTGTTTATTGCTTCTGCCCAAAATCTTTGAGGCAGTTTAGCTTCAGCTATCATGGTTCTGACAGCTTCCTTCAGTGTTCTGTTTCTCCTTTCAGCAACACCATTCTGTTGAGGGGTTCTAGCAGCTGAATACTCATGATGTATTCCTTTGATATTACAATACTCTTCAACAGTAGAGTTTGTAAACTCTGTCCCTCTATCTGATCTGATCTTCAATATCTTTATGCTTTTCTCATTCTGGATCAGCTCCATCAGATTAGTAAGATGTTCCTTGGTTTCACTTTTCTTCTTCATGAATATCACCCAAGTATATCTTGAATAGTCATCCACAACAGCTAGGCAGTATTTCTTTCCACCATTGCTGACTGGATCAATGGGTCCAAATAAGTCCATATGTAGCAGCTCCAATATTCTTCCAGAAGATTGATGCTTCTTGCTTTTGAAAGATGACTTGATTTGTTTACCCTTCTGACAAGCGTCACAAAGCTTATCTTTGCTCATGATTGTCTTTGGAATTCCTTCTACCAGATTATTTTTGATAAGTCTGTTGATAGTCTTGAAATTCACATGATTCATTCTTTTGTGCCACAGCCAACTAACTTCACTTGGTGTTGATGCCACCAAACAAATACTTGAATTCTTGTCAGCAGAATTCCAGTCGACTATGTAGACATTTCCTTGTCGTCTTCCAGATAAAATTACCTTCTTTGTACCAATCTGTTCAACATAGCACTTATCTGTTGAGAAGATGACTGAATATCCTTTGTCACAAAATTGACTTATGCTCAGCAGGTTGTACTTTAGGCCTTTAACATATGAGACGTCAGATATCTCTATGTTTCCCTTGATTAAGCTTCCTTTTGCTACAATCTTGCCTTCTTTACTGTCTCCAAAAGTAACTTTTGGACCATCCACAGCAACAGCATCAGTCAGTTCATGTATGTTTCCACACATGTGCCTTGAACAACCACTGTCCAAGTACCAAATTTTCTCTACTTTACTCCTACTCCTAATCCTAACCTACAAAACAAAATAAAATTGTTTTAGGTACCCTTATTGAGAGGGTCCTGAAGGATTAGTTCCACCTTTGACAACCCAAGATGATGAAGTCTTAGGCTTCTTAGGTTTCTGAGTTTCAACAGGAGTATGAACAGCTTTGCCTTTACCACGTTCATCAGATTTGTCATATTGTTGATGATCAGCATGATAAGGATAATGTTCAAATGCAGAGTAAGATGCATGATAAGGAGGATATGCATGCATTGGATGAGCAGGATATGGTGCATAGTAAGTTGGAAATTGAGGTGCATGATACATAGGATGATATGCAGCAGGTTGCACATAATAAGACTCATTTCCATACCAAGCATTTTGATTTTTCTTATTCTTATGCTTATTTGGTTTACTAGATGCTTGCTCATTAACAGACGACTTAGTTTTATCACTAGTCTGATTAGTTTTAGCCTTATCAGAGGACTTCCTAGGACTCTTCTGTTTAGGCTTACTAGTCTGTTTTCCTACACTAGGCTCTTTGCTCTTTTTAGCCTTAGGAGTTTTCGTCTCCTTTAATACTTTCTCAAGTGAAGCAGGTTTAGTAGTCTGAACATACAATGTGACCTTACTATTGTCAGCTGATATAAATTTTTCAGTATGGTTCAGTTCTAACTTGTCCTGATCTAAAGGTGTCTTCTGTTTACTAGATATATGAGTGGATGCAACAGATGACTTCTCATGAGACTCAATGACTTTCTCAAGCTCCATGATTTTTCCTTTATAAACTTCACATTCAGCTTTCAGAGATTCATGTTCTTGCTCAAGCTGTTTATATTCAGCTGATTCTCTTGGCCTTTCAGCTGAGAGTTTCAGTGAACTGTTTTGCTCTTTTAGCAATATCATCTCTTCCTTAAGCTTTTTATATGCTTCAGCAATAGTAGTATTGTTAAGCATCATTTGTTCAAATGAACTAAATAGTTCATTTTCAAGAGGAGTTACCTCACTATCCTCAGAGTCATCAGATTCCTTAGCCATCAGGCAGAGAAGGGCAGGGCTCTCTTCATCAGAAGACTCTTCATCAGAAGTGTCAGAATCTGAATAAGATGAGTAGACGGCAGCTGGCTTTTCTGCTTCTGCTACCATCGCCTTAGCTTTCTGATGCTTTCTTTCTTTTCTGATTCTCTTTTCTTCTTCAGTATACTTCTCAGCTTTAGGATATGGGCAGTCTCTGATGAAATGACCCAGTTTCATGCAATTATAGCACATCATCTTAGATTTATAAGAATCCTTATCCTGAGAAGAAGAAGTAGGGTTAGAAGTAGAAGCATTGTTATATTTGTTCTTCATTTTTCGTCTGTAGAACTTTTTGAAGTTGTTCATAAGCAATGCAACGTCTCCAGCAGTGTACTCCTTTTTGTTGAGTAGTGTGGCTTCATCAGATGAGTCCACATCTTTGCTTTTGTGGGCTGGCCTTCTGGGATTTTCAGCAGCAACAAGTGCAGCTGTGGGACTTGAAGTTGAGGTTTCTTCAACACCCATTCTTGGCAGTTTATACTCGTACGCCTTGAGTATTGAGAACAGCTCGGTGAGAGAAATCTTGCCCAGATCTCTTGACTCTTCCATGGCTGTCACCTTCATGTTGAACTTTGGAGGTAGGGCCTTCAGAACTCTGACGGTTATCTCCTTGTCCATAAAGGTTTTTCCAAGCTTTAACACTTCATTCAACGTCCTTGTAAACCTTGTATCCATCTGGTCAATGGTTTCCGCAGACTTCATCTTGAAGTTGTCCAGCTTTTCCAGAGCAACACTCAGCTGATGCTCTTTGAAGGCGTCGTTTCCTTCGCTCATGTCACGAACCTTGTCCCACATCTCCTTTGCAGTTTTGCAATGTTTGACTTTATCAAACCGATCATTGTCCAGGGCTTTGGTCATGATGAAACGGCCAACTTTATCCAGATTGAACAGCTTTATTTCTTCGGCTGTCATCTCTGTTAAATCTTTTTCCACCACTAGTTCTGCTTCATCAATTATGATAGTCTTGGTGAATTTGAATGGACCTTTTATGATACATGTGTACATGTTATCATTATAAGCAGCTAGGAAAATCTCCATCCTGATTTTCCAGTCTTCAAACGACATACCAGCAATGTGGGGAACATGGCTGATACAGTCCATTTTTCAAAAAGATGCTCTTTTGAAAAGTTTTAAAACCTTTGAAAAACACTTGGATCAAGCTCGTTGATCAGGCAGCTGATTCAAATGAACCACCTGCTCTGATACCACTTGTTGGTCCCAAGTGGTCAGATGAGGTTTAGAGGGGGGTGAATAAACCTCTTTAAAATTTTCTTCCAATTTTAACTTTAAAACTCTTCTCTAACAGTGAGCAGACTAAGCTGATCAGAGTAATAAGTTACAAGTCTGTTCGCGAACAAATCTTTAAACAGGTTTGATGACCACTCGTCTGATAATTACATAGCTGATTTTGTTAAAATCAGTTTTAATACTTAGAGTACTTGCAGCGGATTTTCAAAGTGTTTTTCACAAGTATTCTCAGCAATTTGAAAAATGTTTCCCCAGTTTTATAAACTCCTTTAATCCTTTTTCAAACAGTTAAGTAAAGTGTTTTATGCAATCTTGAAATATGCAAGTAAAAATGCAAATAAAAACACAAGTAATTTTTATAGTGGTTATATGGATGTAAATATCCTTTAATCCACTCGTCCAAGTCACAAAGATCTTGGGTTATACTATAATCACAAAGTTTACAGTATACTCTGCTTGCGCGAATCAACAAATGAAAAGGCCACAAGTGCGCAGTAGGGAATCACTCAGAAACTCCTACTCTCCGAAGTAATATCACTCACAAAGATGGATATCTACTTCTCACAACACTCACGATTGCGAAATCACTCAGAAGATGTATTTATCGTTGTTCTTCAACTTCGCTTTTCGTCAACAAATGATTAAGCTGATGAGTGAGCTATTCTTGAGACTTAAAGAATTCTGCTTCGAAAATTTCTCTCAGAAAGTGTGTTGCTTGTATTCTCTTCGTCTCTTTCAGCTATTTATACTTGAGGTTTGAAAAGTGTCCGTTGAAAAGAGACAAGATTCAAATTCCTCGAGTACTAGTCCTTAAAATCCGCGAACGGCTCTTTTGCAGTCTGTCCGTACTGTCAACAGTACTATTCTGCAGGCAGCATTAAATGCACCCAGCTGATGCGAAGCATTTCTTCAATCATTTGTCTTTAATAACCTTGTACTTCAGCATTTATTACTTCCAGGGGCATTTATTACCGTTGGGAAGACTTTATGATCCTTTCCACAAGGCTGACGGAAGTGCAAGTCTGATGGCGAACTAAGCTGATCCCAAACTTGAACAAATCTGATTTGAGTCGGCTGATCTTCATCAGTTTGATAACTTTCCTTCAGCAGATCAGAAGTCTTGGACCTTGAAATATTGACTCTTCTGATGTCTTCTTATACTTAGTCAAAATTCCTTCTAAAGGGATCATCAGCTAAGTTACTCCATACTTAGCAGATTTTGAAGTTTTGGAATGCATCAAAACCTCCCTTATAACTTTGTCTTCAGTGCCTTCATCTTCATCCTTATCTAACATTTCCCATCTTAGAATTTAAGGATGTACGATATATATTACAATTGCTCCACCACAGACCCACAAATATAGGTCCTCAAAAGAGGTTGGGAATATATTTTGGATATGAATCCCCATCCATAATAAGTATCTTGATCAAATGACTGAAAATTTATTTATGGCATGGTTTGTCGAATGTCATTTTGATGATATAATATTCCTAACATCAGGGGGAGGTAATAAAGAGCTGGTAAAAGAAATTACACGAAAAACATTAAACATTATCTTCTCTAGATCATCGAAAAAAGAAGCACTGTACACTAGAAGTCCAGAAGATAATTATTTGCAAAATATTGCAAATCAACTGCTAGATGAATTTACTAATATAAAAAGAGTTACTAAATCTCATATACCAGCTAGATATGCTCCAATGAAATCAATTGGTTCCAATGATAAAAATCCTGTAAAATAAGGAGCTAACATTGAAGATGGTCATATAATGGAGGCAAGCACTCATGAAGAGTCGCAAGACATAACTATTAGATAATACCCCAGAAGAGATTCAGGTACCTGAAAATAATAAATAAAGAGATCTTTATAAGTTATGTCACTACGAGAAAAAGATGGAACCGAATTAAAACAATTGTCGACAACACTTTTGCATATAATTATAAAATAAAATGAGGATCTTGAAATTAAATTTGTTATAAAATTGATAACATATATATGATTGGCCAAAATAAAATGACGCAATTCAAGCAGAATTAAGTTCACTTTCAAAGTAGTCCAGATACCTAAAGGTGTATAGTCTGTTAGATATAAATGGGTATTTGTGCGAAATTTCAATGAGAAAACTGAAGTCGTTATATATAAGGCACAATGATTTTCGTAGAGACCCGATATTGATTATGAGGAGACATAATCTCTTGTCGTGGATGCAATTATTTTTACATACCTTATTAGTCTGGCAATACGTGAAAAACTTGATTTGCGTCTAGTGAATGCTAATACAACTTATTTATATGACTCGCTGGATACTAAAATTTATATGAAGATCCCTAAACGGGTGAAAATTTCAAATGCATTTGGAAACTCCGGAGATAACTATTCAATACGCTTGCGAATTTTTTTTTGTATGGATTAAAACAATTTGGACGTATGTAGTCCAACTGTATTAGTGAATCCTTGTTAAATGCAAGTTATAAAAATGATCCAATTAACCTATGTGTTTTATGGAAAGATTGAGATCATGATTATTGTTGTATATATTGATGATCTAAATATTATTGGAACTTCCGAAGAGTTTTGAAGGAAGAATTTGAGACGAATGAAAAATAAAATTTTATCTCGATCGGCAGATCGAGCATTTAACAAATGAAGTCTTTTGTCCATAAATCGACACATACAAAATCGATTTATAAAGGACTTTATATAAAAGCTCAATCATTGAGAACAATTTCATGGTAGTTTCAATCTTTGGATGTAATAAAAGCTTATGTTAGTCCTAAAAAAAGGGGATCGAACAATGAAACATTTTGGGATCTTAAATAGCTTTAGAGACTTAATGAATCATGCTAATTCTGCAAGCATGATTTAGCATTTTTTTTAATTACTAACAAGATAAGCTTTGTACCAACACAAAGGCATATCGATGAAGTTAAATATGTATTTTTGTTATATCAAGATATCACCTAAAAATATGGTCCGACATTGGAATGTGTCAAGTAGTGGATCTTGTGTTGGCATCAGGGGGAGCGTGTCATTAATAAAAATCTATACACTGTACTCTTTTTCCTTCGTTCAAGTTTTGTCCCAATGGGTTTTCTTGGCAAGGTTTTAACGAGGCAGTGTTACACGCTTAACGACCCATGTATATGTACTATTTTCCTTATTCAGGTTTCTTCCACCGGGTTTTTCTGATAAGGTTTTTAATGAGGCATATTTCATAATCAATGGACATCCAAGGGGGAGTGTTATAATATATATATATAATATGGATGTACATTGGTCACTCTAAATTTTACCACTCATCTTAAATATAGCATTAAAGAGAGCATATGAAGGGTCTTGTATTCTTTGATATGAATTGTCTTTATGTGGCAAATGAAGAGTTTCATAACTCTTCTTATTTGATAGCTTTCTTAGATCTATATATAGTGGATATTGTAATATATTTTGCACACAACAAGATGAATATAATGAAATATATTGCTCTCTCTAATTTACTCTCTACATTATAGTTTTAGCTTGTTCTTTTAGATTATCTATTGAAGAATTTCATATCACTAGCTTGTTCTTTTAGATTATCTATTGAATAATTTCATAACAATTACTTATTTAAAGGTGATAACAACAACGTTGTTTCCACGATTCTCCCTGGTCCCTAGTTTGTTTTTGTTTTAAAAACTCTCAAATATAAACATAAATGTTGGTGGAACTTAAAATTTACACTTAATGACAAATTTTAGATTTGTTGGTTTGAGAAAATTTGAGCGATGGACCATAAAATAACATTCTTCCTTTATACGTAGTTTTATTTATCTATATATCTATTCTATATCTATATATCTATTTTTTTTACAAATAAAAGTACGAGTTCAGAAAATAGAGTTTCTTGAATTTTTTGTGAAGACTAATATATCCTTACTTAAAAATTATTTTAAATGGCAAAATAGGAAAAACTTCAAGAAGCATACTTCTACATAAACACTACCACTTGAAAAAATATATTTTAGAGTTCTTTTCCCTATCGAAATTTCAAAGTCCATATATCCAACCACATAAAAGCTAATTCCATGTATATGCATAGGCTGATCAACACTAGCCATAAACACTAGCCACCACACCGTGCCATTAGAATAAGGATATTAGTAAAATGAATTAATGAAGATGATAGAAAATAAACCTAAAAAAAATATTTGTGAAATTGATTATACTCGAATTTCATGGAGTTCTTTTCATGAAATACAGGATCGGTTAATGAAAATTGGTGAAATTGAGAAAAGTCGGTTAAAATATGTGAAAATGATAAAAATTTGGGTGAAATTGATAAACACTTGTGAAGCCAGTAAAAAGGCGCCCAAGAAAACGATAAACACATATGTGATCACATAACTTTGGATAAATTCGGATAAGACTGGTTAAATTATTGAAAAATGGATGAAATCGTTAAAAACTGGTTAAATCAGTAAATCAGAGAAAAAATATAAAGTCGGTGAAGACATGTGAAATCAATGAATATGAGGTGAAATTGGTGAAAAAAACATGTAAATCAATGAAAAACGTGTGAAATAGGTAAAAATGAGTTATATCTGTAAAAAAAAAATTATAGTTTAACTGGCAAAAACAGGGTGAAATCGGAAAAACAGAACAAATCGACGAAAAATGGGAAAAACAATTGATGTGGGTTCAACCGATAAAATAACGGATAAATCAAATAAAAATATATATTAAAACGATGCAAAATGAATGAAATTAATAAACAGACGTGTTAGATCCGTGAAAAATGGATTAAATATGTGAAAAATGGCTTAGGTTTGTAAAAAAAATACATTTCAAATGACATGATATTATTTTAAATAAAAATAAATAAATAGTGTTCTTAAATTAGTGCTTTTTAAATGAAAACTACTTTAATGGAACTAGCTAAATAATTTTGTTATGATCTTATTTTAGAAAAGAACTTACAAGATCTTAAGAACAAATCAATCATCATTTTATATTTGATTACAATAATTTAAAGTCATCATTTTTTTGATGAAATAATAATTAAATTAAATATCATTAATTTGTGTCATTTTGTGACATGACAAAATAAATTTTACTATAATTTATTAAATTTACTAAATAAATTAACTAGACACGTACAACGTACGTGTTAAAGAAAAAAAATGATTATGACTTAACTAATTATGTAATTTTATTTGGTTATAGAAGCAAAATATTAACAAAATTCAAGAATATCAAGACATGAATAATCTCGAATATAAATATTAGTAAAGTTGGTGAAAACAATTGTGTAACCGTTAAAACTAAAATTGTGAAATTCGTGAAAAACTGATGAAATTGGTGGTACTCGAATATTCATGGAGTTCTTTTCATGGAAATAGGCGAAATAGATTAATAAAAATCGATAAAATCAATAAAAGTCAGTTAAAACATGTAAAAATGAAGAAAAAAATTGGGTGAAATTGGTGTACACTGGTAAAGTTGGTGAAAAACGAGTGAACCTGATAGAAATGCGCCTATAAAATTGATAATTACATTTGGAATCGAATAACTTTGGATGAAGCTCATGAAAAACGAATGAGATCGGTGACATAAGTGAATAACAGATGAAATCGTTAAAAATTGGTGAAATCAGTGAATTGGGGAACAAAAGTGAAGTATTGAAAACATGTGAAATCAGTTAAATATGAGGTGAAATTGGTGGATAAATATGTACCGTGGGAAAACGAGTGAAAACTGTAAAAAGTAAAAAAATAGTTTAACCAATAAAAACAGGATGAAACCGGTTGAAAATGGTTTAAATTGAAAAAAATAAAAGAAATCGACGAAAAAATGGAAAATAATGAAAGTAAGTTTCGATAAAAGAATAGGTAAATTGGAGAAAAAATTATACTAAATCAATGCAAAAAGTAAAAAGATGGAATAAACCCTTGAAAAGGATGGATTAACCTAATGAATTGAATAAGTGAAAAACTTTTTAGGTATTACGGTTACTTAAATCCTACCCCAGTGGATTCAATCAATTGGGGTTGGATGACCTATAAATGGGCATGAGAAGACAAAATCCGTAAACAAATGCATTTAAAATAACAAATAAATAATTAAAATAAATAATTTTAAATGGAAACTACTATAATGGATTGAATTAAATAATTTTGTTATGATCTTATTTTAAAAAAAAAAAATCTACAAGATCATATGAACTAATCAATCAATTAAATTTAATTACAATACTTTAAAGACATCGTTTTTATTAATTAAATTGAATATTAGTCATTAATTGTGCTATTTTGTGACATGATAAAGTTAATTTTGCTATAATTTATAAAATTTATTTATGAAATTAACTAGACAGACACGTACAACGTACGTGCACTTTTCTAGTGCCTTTAAAAGTAGTGGTAGAGAATTAGTGATGTCAAATCATTACTCTACGTGAAAGAATATTTTTGAGAAAAATAATTTTATATAAGAAAATAGAGTATTTTTTTAAAATATCCCGAAAAAGTAATAGGAGCAAAACAAACGATGGAAGGTAAAAGTATAATTTAAAAATCTAAATTGCAAATTTTCCTATATTCCAATTCAATAAGATGTTCAAATGTGCAAAAATAACACGAGCTTCTTTTTTTTTTTTTTTTTTTTTTTTTTTTTTGAGAAAAACACGAGTTAATAAACTAAGTAAAAACAATTAACTTGGTAACATGTGAAGCGAGGTAATAATAACATTGACTTCACCCAAATATTGAGTATTGACAAACATCTCCTTAGTCTAAATTTTGTTAAAGCAAGGGATGCGGATTTCAATGGTTCAAAGCTAGTGGAAGTGGATGTAATTCACCACATAATATAGTAACTTATATTTGAGATTTTGTTCAATTATTTAAGTTTTAAACGACTTTGAGTATATATGGGAATAGTTCACAACATTTTCGAAATTCTCACAATAATTTGTGACAAATAAGACATGTTTTAGTTTTAATGTTCTTAAGCATTTATTAATCTTTATACTAGATTCTTTAATATCGAAATTATTTTGTAATATTATTATATCCATATTATTATCATATTTGTCTAATTTTGAACTAATTTAAATATTGAGGGAAAATAGTCTTTTGCTATCTATCTATTTGTTTATTTATTTATTTTGGGAAAAATTGCTTTTTTTAACCATACGATAGACATTTTTGGAATTTTGGTAACTTGGATACGGAAATGCAATAGGATAGGTTTTTATTGCAACTTTGGTACCAAACTCAATTTTCCCCCAAAGTTAATAATAATTTAACCCCTATAAAATGCATAATATTCAAGTGGTTTAAAAAAGAGCATTTTGCACCTGAAATTTTATAAAAATTTCAAACCACCTCCCTGATATTTTTATAGGCGGCACTTTATCCACTTTATTATGAATAATGTGACATTTTACCCCTTTTGTTATGATAAATGTGGCAATTTATCCCCTTATGTTAAATAAAATAGTCTGCATGTATACTCTCAATTTCGACAAGTGAATTACAATCTCCGGCTGAAGGGGGAAAATTGCTTCATTAAAATTTTACAGGGGGTAAATTGATTTTTTATCCAAATTATAGAGGGGTAAATTGAACATTATGCATTTTATAGAGGGTAAATTGCCATTAACTTTGTAAAAAAATTGGATTTGATACTAAAATTGCAATAAAAACCTATCATATAGTATCAAATTCATATTTTCGTATGCAATAATACAAAAAGTGTAAGTTAACCTATCCTGATATCAAAAAAAATTCTCCCTCTTACTTTGATTTGGGTTACCACACCACACAGGTAAAGGGACTAAAGGCAGCTTAACCCATATAAGAATGTCTGTTCATGAGTTGGTCAGGCCAATCTCAAATCAATTATTGTTGTTACTTCTCTTTCACAAGTGATCAATTTCAATATGAATCTAAAGATGGGCCCATTTAAGTCATGGGCTTAGCTTGTGTTGATTTAACCCACATGACCTTAGCCAACCTATAATTTTAACTTTTTTTGATGAAGCCCCAATCTATATCAACCACTAGTGAAGTTCTAATCAACCCAGAGAATATACAACTTTCTTTTATTATTTGGGAGCATGTTCCTTTTTACTTCAAAGAAAAAGAAAAAAAAAAACTGATCGACTAAGTTTGAATTGTTTTGTACCATGGATTAAAAATCTTTTCGTATGTTTCGGTCAGCCAAATATTGAAAATTTTTCGAGACTTTTCGAAAATATTTCGGAAATACTAAGGAAAAATTGTAAAAAAAATTACTAAATTCAGAAAAATAACAGAATTTAAGGCATACAAATAGTTTCGGAATTACATCTTGTTTTCGTTTCGCTTGATTCAAAAATGATAACTTTTTGATGTTTTCGACGGAAAAAATGAAAATTTTGATCCATGTTTTGTACATATTGTGAAATCTTATCTTAAAATATTTTTCATTAGCGTGATAATCAAGTAAACGAAGGGTGTTGGAAAAGGGTTTTTGCGAAATATGTCAAGACTCTACCGAAGACGTATTACATTGTTTGGCACTTTGTAACTTTGCAAGACAAGTTTGGGCTTTGAGTGGGGTTCCTTGGGGCGTACATTATCCGAATGGGACAGATATTTTAGACTGGATTTCGTATATGCGGAAGAGATTGGATAAAGAAGAGTTCAGCTTCTGTGTTATTCTTTGCTGGTCGATTTGGCATGCTCGAAATAAGAGATACTTTGAGGACTCCAAATATTCTCCCCTTGATGTTGTTGTTTTTGCTAAACGATTTCTCCAGGACCTTCGTACCGTTAAGGTTGAAATCCTTGGGCCGTTGCTTCGTGTTGATAGACAGGAGATCCGTTGGAGTGCTCCAGCCGAAGGTGTGATCAAAATAAATTTTGACGCAGCAGTTAACGAAATTGATGGTTGCTGTGGTTTTGGTGGTCTAGCCAGAGATCATTCTGGCTTTTGTCTGGCTTGGTTTTCATTACATCATGCTCAGGCCTTGGATGATCCCTCAGCCGAAGCTATGGCAGCCGTACGATCTTTGGAGTTTGCTAGAGTTCAACAGTGGAATAATATTGTATTAGAAGGGGATTCTAGTGTAATTATAAATGCTATTGGTGGGGAAGTGAACTCTCGTACTCATTACGGCAACATTATTGATGACATTAGAAACATAGCTCGGGGGTTTGGAGTTTTTAAGGTTCAACATATCTTGAGAGAAAGAAACAAAGCCGCCCACGAAGTTGCTAATTTGTCTAGACAAGAACAATTTAATTCCGTCGTTCTTCCGCTTCATATTCTCAATATTGTAAACTCTTATTTGATCCATTAATACAATTCATGTGTCTTCTCAAAAAAAAAAAAAAAAAAAACTAATAATGTTAGGATAAATATATTAAGATTTCGTAAGATATGAAACTGATTCCTCGTAGTGTTAATTTGTCTTCGTCTTTAAGACTTTATCTTCGCTGTCATATCCATAAACATATGGTGAAGTGATTTCAAGCCATACAATTTAAGTACATACGATTCTTCATTCAATTTATGCAATCTATTCATGACAAAAAAACAACTGCAGAAATGTGAAAAATTTGTTTGAACATGTACCAATTAATGTATGTGCACAACTTGTTCTTGGGATCTTGATGTTAAATTAGTTCGAAATGGATATGGTAAGTTAAAGATATCTTATAAGTTATTAGCGAATTTAGGCCGAGGAGGTTTAGATTGTTTGCGAAATTGAGGCCCGATTTAAATATCACGAATTCAAATTTCACTTAAAGTGCGAGTCTTTATCTAATTTAATATTAATTTGTTAATTGAACATCATTTATATTTTACTAATGATTAAATAAATTTGTTGGGTTTGGCTAATCACCGCTTCACTAAAGAATGGGGAATTGATACACATTCCAGCTGGAACTCACAGGAAAAATGAATTGAAGATAATACATAATTATTACTCTATCATGTCATTAATTTCCTATTAATCTACTCTAATATTTTTCTTGTTATTAATTTTGAAATATTTCTTGTCATGTCATATAAGACTAGGTATTAACTATGAGGAGCTAGCATAAAATATTTAGATATTACATATGCAAAAAACGATTGAATAATTGGGAAGCTGACGTGGACAAGAAGCATGCAATGAATGAAGACCAAAATGACAAAATATGCAACGTAGAGCAAACCTATTCCCCAGCTTGGCACCACCCTAACCACACATCATCATCTCCTTTCCAAAAAGGCCTCCCTACAATTATTTTTATTAGATTACTAGGGTTTTTTGGTTGACTTTTGTAAGGCTAATTACATAGTATCTATAAAAAAAAATGATTAATGGAAAAAGGGTCACGGACTTTATAATTGGAGTTGATATGTTTCAAGATTTAGAATTACAGAGGGTTAATAGGAATTTACTTTTCTAAAACATTTGAAATAGCTAAGCATTTTACCACTTGGTTAAAATAAATAAGTAAAATTTGTTAACGGTAGGTTGTCTAGTGAAAGTGAATAGTCTCGAAAATGCGACAAACTCAAGTTTAAATCTCGTAGGGAGAGTTGTGTCGAACAAGATTAAGTCAGGCATAATACCTGAATATATTATCGTCTCCCTTGATCTTTCAACACGTTAAAGTTATGAGTAGAATAATGTCACTACATAAAGATTTAGATTGTTCATTAGACGTATCTTGAAAAGATAAACTGCATGCTAAAAATCACATATAATAATGGATTTGAATCGAGTAATGTCCTTCAAAAAGCTATGTATCGTGATAGATTATAGGTAAAATTGCAGAAAACGTCCCAAACTAATTACTGATTTTGGATTTTCGTCCCGAACTATTTAACTTGGCGAATTTCGTCCCGTAATTTAATATTTTTTTGGAATATCGTCCCAAACTAATTACTAATTTTAATTTTTCGTCCCAAACTATATCAACTCGCCAAATTTCGTCCCATAATTTACCATTTTGTATGAATTTAGTCCCAATATTAAATTTCTAATTTAATGAAAATGACGTTCAATCTTGTAATTAATTTGAGACTAACTTTGCAATATTATATAATTAATCATGTTAAAATTTACCATGTCATGACACTTAAGCAGCCATGTGATAATTCATCGGCAAATGCGCAATTCCGTCTTATAATTATGGTAGGACGATATTCCAAAAAAATATTAAATTACGGGACGAAATTCGCCAAATTAAATAGTTTTGGACGAAAATCCAAAATCAGTGATTAGTTTGGAACGATTTTTGCAATTTTGCCTACATTATATATATCACGGTTAAAATTAAGCTCTTTCTTGTGAAAGTTTAATTGAAAGTATACTTGCAACCAATCATAAATAAGTACAGCCATCTAGACTAAATAATCTGAGAAGAAAATGGCACAGGTCAGTATCGGTGTCCCTAAAAATAAAATAATAAAGTCATAGTGATCTTTTGTTAAAAGGGACAATTAGTTAATTAATTGGTATCTCGTGCCTCTAAATCAATAAATTATCTAATTAAGGTGAAGAATTCATCACTTGATGTGGCATTAATTTGCAGATTCAAGGAACGTACCATTTCGGTCTTTTTCTATTTTATTTTTGATACCATTTCGTTGCATGAACAGGGAAATATGTACATTGACTAATTAATACTTTAGATATTTTACTAATTTACTAATTTTGGGTTCATTAGTCAGACCTTTAATTTATTGATTCTGAAGATGTCAACCACAAACAGGAGTTCGATATCCAACTAGGTTTGTGATTTAATAATAATGTAATCAGGAGTGGGCAGCCTTTTGTGTACAATTAATATTATTATATTTATGTCAAAAGCTCACGTACTTCAATAATTATTTGGGTTTAGTAGTTTTTGTGGGATTCATAAGGTCAATTTGTTATTTAGCATATATGGACAGGAATTACTTATATACGTGAGGACAATTTCAACAATTCTTATGAACCTGATTTTGGGGAGTTTGTGGAAATTAATATTATAATTAGATTTTCTTAGGATGTACTTGTGGGTTTTTCCCAAAACGTCTATTAGAATTTCGAAGTATAAAATACAAACACTTGGAAACCCCTTAAACTTTCTATATTTGTAAAGCCACTTGATATACTTATTCATTGTAATATGGTATTTGGAATTATCATTGATAGTATTTTCCAGAACCGAACCCCATCACTTCCAAAATTTAAGAAGGGAAAATATTTTGAGTTTTTAGCTTTTATATCCACTTTTACCTAAATACCTCAATCTAATCATTTGCGTAATTCAGTTATATCAGAGATTATTTTGATTTTTCAAGGATCCCTTTCGACAATGGCGAAGCCACATATAAGCTAGGGGGTGCATGGACCCCCTAAAGTTTTTATCTTTAGGTTATATTATATGCATAATATTGTGTTTTATTAAAGAACATATAAAATTTTGAAGTATAATTTATAATTTTCTTTTAGTGGACCCATCTAATAAAAATTAAAATCTTATAAGAAAGGGGTCCATCCGTCCATATATATTATTACCGTGTCATGAAATTAATAGTCACGGCAAAGAAGTGAACTAATTCAATTCAAACTCTTAACATATATATTCCTCTTTATTTTGTAATTTTAATCATAAAAAAGACAAACAATATGTTCAGAAAAGGAAGACACTTTTTAAATATCTACTTTCATGCCAATATCTTTCTCATCTGATCTCATCTCTACTAAAATGAGGTTACAAATAAAAGTAATTTTTTTATTCAACAAACATATAGATTTAGTTTTCTCAACAAAAGGGGGAAAAAACAAATATAGTACTCCTACTTACTTTTAAATGTGATTTTATTACTGGTGGTGTTTTTTTATAATTTAGTATTTTTATACAATTGTATTAACAAGATCGATTAGAGTTTTATTCAAATAAAATTGTTCCGTGTGATTATGAGGTTAAATTAATTGTTGTTGTAGAATTTGTTTTTGAGTAATTAATTTATTTTTATTTTTATTTTAATTAATAAGTATAGTTCAATTTTATAATGGACCCCGGTGAAAAAAGTTTCTGGCTTCGCCACTGCTTTTCGAGGCGGGTTGGACACATTAAGTGGGTATTTCTCCCAACAGAGATTCAGACCTTAGTCTGCTATTTTGTAATGACTAGTCCCTTCCACTAAATTATTTAGTCTTAGAGATTATTGAGACTAAATATCTCATATAAATTGGATAACGAAACTAAATTCATAATATAAGGTTCTGAGTAATTCTCATCTATTGAGCTAGTTTTATTAAGTGAATTAAACTCACATTATACATTTTTCATAATATAATGCATTTTTCACTCCTTCAATAAAAAAAACTCACCATTTCACCCCCTTAAGTTTTTAACCCCTTCCCCTTAAATTATAGGAGATGCCATAATCTAATCTATGTGTGTCCCAAGGTTAATATAGATCACCGCCTGTTGTAATGTGTTGTTCCGTAATGAAATCCTGGTCAAACTTAGTTACAATTTTTATAATAAAAGTACGTAGATATTGCAATTTGATGTATAGATCCTTTCTATTCTTATATATTATCCACAACAGTTGACTTGATCCAATTAACTATTTGGATTCAGGTTAAATACAACATGTTGTATGTTTATTTTTGAGTAAAAAACAAATGCACCCGTTGTGTTATATCTAATTGACAAAACCACATTCTTGTATTTTTATTTGTACTAGAAAAGTGCAGTGTACGTGTCTAGTTAATTTGATGGTTAATTTTTATAAATTAGACTAAAATAAATTTATTATGTCATAAAATAGGGCTAATTAACTTTTTTTTTTCTGTTTTAAATTATTTTTCTACCGGTTTCACCTTGTTTTTATCGGTTAAACTTTTTTTTACTGTGTTCACTCATTTTTAAAAGTTTAACCCATTTTTACCTATTTCGTACATTTTTTGCATTGATTTCACATGTTTTTTTCACCAATCCAACCTAAAATTTAATCGATTTCACATGTTTCACCGACTTTACCAGTTTTTACCGATTTCACCAATTTTCTTGATGTTGTTTCACCTGTTTCATTCTTTTTTCTCGAATTTCACCCGAATTTTCATCGATTTCACATGTAATTATCAATTTTAGGGGCACTTTCTTATCAGTTTCACTCGTGTTTTCACCAACTTTGTCAGTGTAATGTTCACCAATTTCACCCAAATATTCATCGATTTCATATTTTTTCAACGATTTCATGGATTAATTATATCGGTTTCACAAAGCTTCATTGATTTCAAAATTTTCACCTTTGTATTCATTTTTTCACCGATTTTATTCATTTTCATCGATTTCACCAACAAGTGATTGGTCTAGTGGAAGAGACTAGTAACTACAAAGTAGCGGAATCAGGTTCCAATCTCTTTTAAGATAGGTTCCCACTTTATGTGCCCGACGCGCCTCGAAAGGGATTAAACCCTTGGGAAACCAAAAAAAAAAATTCATTTTCACCGTTTTCACCCTTTTTCACTGATGTCGTTCCACCGGTTTCATCATTTTTCACAAATTTTTATCGATTTCACATGTAATTATCAATTTAAGGGACAATTTCTTATCAGTTTCGCTTGTGTTTTCACCAACTTTGTCAGTGTAATGTTCACCAATTTCACCCATATTTTAATTGATTTCATATGTTTTCAATGATTTCATGTATTTATTTTATCGATTCCAATAAACTTCACCGATTTCACATTTTTCACCTATTTCATCCATTTTGCATGAAAAGAATTTCATAAAATTCAAGGTTATGCACATCTTGATATTATTGAATTAATATTCTTTTTTAACAACTATTGAATATTATTTATATTTTTATATTCTAGCCATAGTAAATTACGTACTTAGCTAAGTCACAAGTATTTTTTTATTCTTTCGTAAGTAGGATATGGTTTATTTTAATTTTTTTAAACATAATGATATTTAAGAGAATTTTATTTTAATTTTTTGTATTTAGAAATATTAGGGACTATTTAAAATCATAGAGTTTTAAATATTTCATTTTTATCTATTATAATAATAATAGAAGAAGATTAAAATTATAAAAATTGATGCAAAGATAGAAGAATTAATATTCTTTTTTAACAACTATCGAATATAATTTATACTTTTATATTCTAGCCAAAGTAAATTACGTACTTAGCTAAGTCATAAGTATTTTTTTATTCTTTCGTAAGTAGGATATGATTTATTTTAATTTTTTTTAATATAATGATATTTAAGAGAATTTTATTTTAATTTTTTGTATTTAGAAATATTAGGGGCTATTTAAAATCATAGAGTTTTAAATATTTCATTTTTATATATTATAATAATAATAGAAGAAGATTAAAATTATAAAAATTGATGCAAAGATAGAATTTATAAGAGATGAATATAATAAGACTTCATATCTAATTATACCTCTTTAATTATATTTACATGTTTGCCATAAAATTAAATATCACTTTTCTCCTTAAATAAGGGCAATTTAGTCCGTATAAAAAAGTTAAGAAACATTCATGTTTTTAGAATAGAGAAGAGAAAGAATAGAATAGAATATAATAGAGATAGAGATAGAGATATAGATAGAGATATAGATATAGATATAGAAGAGTCTCCGTACGTTATGATTAATTAGTTAGCTTAGTACACTCAGTTGAATATTAAGATTTGGTCAAGGGGGCTTATAGCTAATTCCTCAAGAAACGGAGGGTTGTAGCCTATTTTTCCAAGTACACATGGGGTTTTTGTCAATTTTCAACTAAACATGGAATTTTAGTTAATATTTTTTACACAAATATCATTTTCATTTTTCTTTATCTTTTTTTGGTTTTTCAATGGTTGACTTATTAACATTACATGTACTGACTTTGGCAAACAAAAATAAATATCAAACTAGCTTGATGAACATTTTTATTTTGAGAAATTTTAAAGATCGATTTGATAAGATAAATATTGAAATTTAAAGCTTGATTCCATAATCTAAAGACTAAAAATTTTAAGGCTTGGATCGATAAGAAGATGGTTTTAAAATGAATATTTTATCGATAGAGAACATTCATTTCGATAAAATGATTTGAGCCCCTAAAAAAAATTGTCTATGTTTATTTTATCTTTATTTTATCCAGTGCTGAATTAATTGAGCGTGAGAGCTAAATGAATCGAAATATTCATGTTTGGTTGGGAAGGGATTGTGGAAGTTAATTCTAACATGAACGGAAAGATAATCTACTTTCATTAAGTAATTTATTAGATAATCGAAAACAGAGAATCTTGAAAGCAACTAGAAAATCAGTTCGAGCTCGGCCCATTTAACAATCATAACAAACTAAAGTACAATCTTCAACTCGGTAAATAAAAATTCAAACAAGATATGAACACGTGTTATTCAAAAGTAGTCGACTTGTTTACGTGCCTACTTATAATCCTAGTTCATGACCGGAGCGCATGTCCAATGTTAAGCAATGCTAATTTATTTTGGTAGCATGCGTACTCATGTCTATAGCATTTAGGCTTCAAAATTTATAAATGTCATTCTGATGTAAGTTTAGAAGACTTTGACATTACCATTAACCAGAGGATTTTTTGGTTTAGTTTGATTGTGAGGGTTAGACGTAGCTACTAGCTACTAGTAGAATCTTCTTTTTCCTTTTCTTTAATTTCTATCTAAATAAAATATGGTATTGTGCAACATATGATTAATCTTTGCATATCAACATATAATTGATGAATGCATAAAATAATTTCTCAATTTGAGGCTCAATTAATTTGAAAATCTTTCACCGTATACTTTCAATTATTATTTTAATTCAATTTCGATAAACCCGTAAATTTCAAATTCTTTAAGAAGACATATAATGGTAAAGTCTGGTGTTCTTCTTTGTATCTTAGTATTTTGACTTAGTCATTAGCACCCATTTATAATAATTTGATTAATTCATAGCTTACCAATCCTGAATTCCTAATTCGAACTGATCTTCTAGTACAATTGGAAAATGTCAAGAATGGCGTGACACGTAATAACTAAAGTATTTCTCAACAATGTGTCAAAAGGTAAAATTCTTGTCAATTCTGATTTTACACAAGTTACATCACATGCATGATGTGGTGATGATCATGCAACGTAATTTTCAGTCACAAGGGTCTAGATAAAATATTTTTTGTGAAAATCACTAAAGAGTTATAAGTTACGGCTTTGGCAGCTTTACCTAAACCACTAAAAATGATTTAAGATCTAAAATTTGTTAAATTTATCACGGGGCAAATGTAATTATAAGTTGGAACCTTAAAGAGTAAGGGCATTTCCAAATCTCCAACTGATCGGGGTAGGGAGAGGAGGAGCACGGGCTGCCATCTCCAAACGAGCGGGGGAGCAGCAGGGGAAGGGAGAAAACTCACCCTGGGTTTTGGCCACGCTAAACTGGCGCGTTGTGTGTGGCGCCATCTGCTTGTTCCTTCTTTTTCTTTCTATTTAATTTATTTTTTAATTAATATATTTAAAATGAAAAATATTTTTAAAACTTAACGTAAAATGAAAAAGTTTATTTTTAATTTTTGTGTAAAATTTAATGACATTGTATTTTAAATTGAATATTTAACATTATTAGTTTTAATTTTGAAATATTAAATTTATATACAGTCATAAAATTTAGACAAAACATACAAATATGAAAAAATTTATTTTAAATTTTAATTTAATTTAATAACATTGTAGTTTAAACATTGTTAGTTTGAATTTTTAAAATTTAAATTTATCTACGATTATTATTATTATTGAATATGTATAATTAAATAAGAGTGATAATAGTGGTGTATGAAAATATTGCCTCTGTCAGTTGGAGATGAGGTAGGGAGAGGGAGTCCTCAAGCGGTTAGAGATGTCTTAAGGCTATATATGAAACAACATCTTGATTTTTAACACGTAGTGTAGGATCGATAGAGTTTATGCTAATTAAGATTGACAATGGAAGTGGTTTAAAGTACGACATTTTTTATATTTTACTTATTGAAAAGAACAATAACAAATATTTTAGTACAAACTCAATTATAAAGTATAGACGATTTTAATCCAATGCAATATTGACTATCATACCTGAAAAATTGAAATTATTATATTTATCGAACAAAATTGAGAATTACATTATTTTGATTTATTTTTAACATTTTATCAAATCATATCAGATAAGTATCGGATACATTACTGACTACTCCAGAAATTATTGTCCCAATAAGTTTAGTCGCCCTTGTGGACAACCTAAAAACATACTCATAAAGTACATAAAGTTTATTTCTAGACCTTGTGGCTAAAAAGTACACCACATCATTACTTCATCATTCATTCCACATCATTACTGCATCATTTATTATGGAATCAAATGAATAATGTGTGCATCAAGGGGAAAATTCTTACTTAGACCTGGTCTAGGAGATATTTCCTAGACCTCTTGGTTGAAATTACACCACATCATTAATTGTGATGATGTGGTGCTCTCACAATGATGATGTATATTTTCAACCACAAGGTCTAGGAAAATCTCCTAGACCAGGTCTAAGTAAGAATGTCCCGCATCAAGGTCTAGAGTATTTTTCTAGACTAGGTCAGGTCTAGGTAAAAAATTCTCAATAAATACAGAAATTGAAGAATAAATATGGAGAAAGAGACCCCACTCTAAGATGAAGTTAAAGTCAGCCAACACACACCGTGTATGCTTGTGTGTGTTTGAAATTGGAAAATGGAGAGGCGTTAGTTTTGGGGCAAAGTAGGGGTGGGCGTTTGGGTCGGGTATTTTGGAACCCGTCCTGACCCGTTTAGGTATTTTTCGATTGGGACAAAAGAATGGGTATTTTGACATTCGGGTTCGGGTACCCGTACCCGAAATATATTTTCGGGTTGGGTATTGGGTATTAATTTCACACCCGAACGGGTATTCGGGTACCCGTTCGGGTATTTTTTTTAAAAAAAAAAATTTTGGCCCAATTAAGTAGTGGACAGCCCAAAAAAGAAAAAAATATCTAAACTGCCTAACTCTAAGACCTAAGGCTGTATTTGGATGGGTTTTGGCCCGGTCTCGTGGGTTTCGCGAGATCGAGCCAAAACCCATCCAAATGAGTTTTCGTCAAACCCATAAAACCATTAAAAACCTATAAAACATTGATTTGACACCTGCCATCTACTTTTTTCCTCAAATTTCACTAAAAAAGACATTGATTTGACACTTATAACCTACTTTTTCCCCTAAACTCCAACATCCAAACTCAATCCAAGTGAGGTCTCAAAGGTTTCATCGAAACCACCCAAACCAATTTTTTTAAACCGAGACCCGCGAAACCGAGCCAAAACCCATTCAAATAGACCCTAAGTCTCTTCTAACTCCTTTGACGACCTCTCCCCAATTCACACACAGTTTCACACTCTCAAAGTCTCACAACAGCAGCCGACATTTGAACAATTGAACTCCCAAATCTGAAAATTAATTTTAGTGTTCATACTATTCAATCAATTAGACATTTATATTGTTTTGTTTTGAAGTTATTGTGTACAATTATTGTTTGAATTCATTAATTTACAATTTTACGTATATATATGTTGAAAAAAAACTCTTGGAAAAAAAAGTGTGAAATTTCGGGTACCCAATACCCAATACCCGAAATACCCAAAAATTTCGGGTACCCGAACTTCGGGTACCCGCCAAATCGGGTAGGGTTTCGGGTATGAAAATTCACTACCCGCCAAGTCGGGTACCCGACCCGAAATACTCAATACCCGAAATACCCTACCCGCGCCCACCCCTAGGGCAAAGAGGAGATCGAGGAATGAAAGGAAGGAAATTTGTGATCGGATCTGAATTACTTAAAATTATTTAAGCTCAAAATCGTTATATTGCATTTGTTTTGTGATTCAATCATTTTCCCGATAGTTACATCTTATTTAAAAAAAAAGGACATTACACTTGAAATCTAATTACTTTAAATTAAATTCCGTACCCAATATGAAGAATAATTTCTTGCCGGAGACACCAAGTTAATATACATTAATTGTGTAGTGTAGTTGAAATAAAATTATGATTATTTTTCTTAGACAGTTCACCTAAAACTAAAAGAGTATTAACACTAGCATGTTTCAAATTCTTCTTCCACCACGTGTCACACTCTCTACGTAGTCTGTTAATTTCCCGTTAACAGAGAGACAGAGTCTACAATATTTTCCCCGTCCGGGTATATATACTCATGTATTTGTAAATTAATAACTGGTCAAACTTATTATTAATTGGGTAGACTTTGATTTGTTTGGTATATAGAGAGAAAAAGTAAAGGAGTATTGATTATTGAATATGCTAGAAACCGTATGGAAGGCGTCTCTCGTCCCTACTACATCAATTAGTCATATTCACAACCCAAATTGTCAACGGTTTTCATTCTCTCGAAACCAGTATTTCAAATCTAGGTGCAGTTTTCCAGAAATTATTACTAAATAAATTATTTTCATATGCATGGGTAAATAATCATTAATACTATAAATACATCCATTTCCTTTTTCTAAATTCCCACCATCTATCTCATTTATTTCTTCACGTGAAATCAAGAATTAAAAGAATATATATATAATATCATGTCTCCGGCAATGGTAGTGTCTAAACAGAGCAATTACGATTCTACCCTTGAATTTCAGTACCAAAAAGGAGTGAAGCATATGTACGAAAATGGAATTGAACATGTTCCTAACAAGTACATACTGCCTGCATCAGAACGTCCAAATGTTGTGATTAATAGTGAAAAATCAAGCCACGTCGACCCACAGATCATCAATGTTCAGCTGCCCATCATTGATTTTGCACAACTGCAGGGTCCTAACCGGACGGAAGTCCTTGAATCTCTTTCCTACGCCTGCCAAAACTATGGTTTTTTCCAGGTCGGTATATATATATATATATATATATATATATATATATATATATATATATATATGTATATTCACATTAATTAATTCCAACAAATTAAAGAAGAAAATTCCATGTTTGGGCGAATATTAATGCATGTTTGGTGTTTGATTATTATTAATTGCAGCTTGTGAATCATGGCATCCCGGACGAGATAATGAAGGAGATGGTGAACGTGAGTAAAAGATTTTTCGAAATGCCATATTCGGAAAGGGAGAAGTATATGTCGACCGATATGAGTTCCCCTGTTCGATATGGGACAAGCTTCAATCAAACAAATGACGGTGTCTTTTGTTGGAGAGACTTTCTTAAGTTGAGTTGTAATCCTCTCCCGGAGACCCTTCCCTATTGGCCTACTTCTCCCCTCGACTTTAGGTAATTAAACATTTAAACAATTAAACTACCGGTCTTTTAACCATCCATAATAAATAATAAAATCTTAACTCATAATATTCAATTTATTTATATATATATACTACTACTACTACTCTCATGTACTAGCTAGTCACATCAGCATATATTAAAATGGTTAGTTATAAGCTAGCTAGAAGACTTAGTTCTTAATTAATTACATAGCTAGTTAATTAATTATCCCTAATTAATCCATGCTAATAAGCTATGTTTTAAAACCTAATTTATTGTTTGTTGAATATGTAAACAGGCAATTGGCGGTTACTTACGCTAAAGAAAATAAATATTTGTTCCTAATGTTAGTGGAGGCCATCCTAGAAAGCCTTGGGATAAAGAACAAAGAGAAGAAGACAAAATTAGTAGCAAAAAATGATGATGATGAAAATGATGATGATGATTATATTGAGCAAATATTAAAAGAATTTGAAGATGGAAGCCAGCTAATGGTTGTCAATTGCTACCCTCCATGCCCCGAACCCGATTTGACCCTAGGAATGCCACCACATTCGGATTATGGATTTCTCACACTTCTACAACAAGATGAGGTCAAGGGTTTGCAAATACAACATCAAGATAAATGGGTCACTGTTCAACCCATACCCGGATCTTTTGTTGTCAATGTTGGAGATCACCTAGAGGTTTGTGTTTGTTTATAGTATATTGCATGTGTATCATGATCAATTACACACATTTTAACTAGAGTGTAAGCGTGTTTAAGTGTCCAAAATTAGGCAATCGAGGGTCGATTAGAGTAAAAAATGAATTTGGTTGAGGGTTAAAATGTGGGTGGGAATAGGTCCAATCATAAATATATTCAAGTTAAGTTGTTGTGATTGTTTGTTATTCAATTGACATGTCGATTTGACTGTATCGCTATTTTTAACACAATGTAGCGCTATTTAGAGTTGAGATGAGTTTTGACTAGGTCGGGTGACAATTGTGGTCCATTTTACTACCTTAATAATTAATGCATACAAGTAAATTTGATAAGAATTTGACATAGACTATAATTTCATTTTCAAAATATTATGTTTTTCAATGGGTCTAGCTTATTAATTAATGACAAGTTTATTTGTTTTTGCCAGATATTTAGCAATGGAAAATACAAGAGCGTGTTGCATAGAGTTCTTGTAAATTCAATGAAGCATCGGATATCAGTGGCTTCATTGCACAGCCTTCCTTTTGCTAACACAGTTCGACCGTCGCCTAAGCTTATTGATGAGACAAACCCAAGGCTTTACAAAGACACGGATTTTGCTAGTTTTCTTCAATACGTAAAATCTTGTGACTCCACGAAAAAGAATTTCATCGCGTCCAGGAAATTGGACCGAAGTTAAATAAAAATATGCGTAGAGATTTTTTTTTTTTTTTTTTTTTTTGTATTTTGACTTTTGTAGCACCAATCAATCTTACAAAAACAGTTGATTGGTGGATATTGAGTGCTTTAATTAATTAGTTGACAACAAATATAATTATTTGAAAAGTAGAGGATTATGAGAGCTTCTTTAATGACAATATTATTTATTATTGGATGTTTCATCCATGTATGATGATCTCTTCTAATTAAATATCTCTTATTATTTAGTTTGGATTCAAACTAATTTACAAGTTTAAGGATGCATCGCCTAAAATGAGAGAATTACCCATTGATACCATAATTTTACGGCCCTCGATATATTTAGTTATGTTGTCAATTTAATCTCTGGTAATTAACTTTCTTTTTCTCATTTTGGTGAGTCTGATGAGTTTTATTGGGCCCCATAACAGATTCTATGGAGTTCATAGAATTATCAGAAAATTGAAAAATAATCTGGAGAATTTGAATTCTTGAATTTTTGGAGAAGAAAGCAAAAAAATGTAAATATTATTGCTGTATGTAAAATTATTGTACAAAGGAGAATTCGAACCCTGCCTTTTATACAAAGAAGTAAGGCGGTGGTTCAAGTTGTTACAAAAGCGTGAAACGCTTTTGTTAAATACAAACAATATATACAAGAAATAAAAAGAAAAAATAATTTAACAATAAATCTAAAAATCCCTAAATCCCTATCTTCCCAAATCTTCCGTTAACAGAAATCATTCCATTCAATCTTCCATCTCTATTCAATCTTCAGCTCAAAATATATAATTCTCCAATACTCCCCCCTCAAGCTGGAGCATGGATGTCAAGAAGCTGCAGCTTGGAGAGCAACAGCAAAAAGCGAGGTAAGGCCAAAGCTTTTGTCATTAAATCTGCTAGTTGTGTTTCTGTATTAATTGGCATTAATTTGATGCGTTTTCTTTCAACCTGTTCACGCACAAAATGACAATCAATTTCAATATGTTTAGTTCGTTCATGATAAATAGGTTTACTTGCAATGTGTATAGCGGAGTTGTTATCACAGTATAATGATGTAGGAGATAGATTAGGTAGCTGGAAATCTTGAAATAGTTGTTGTAACCAAATTATCTCACTAGAAGCAGCTGTCATGGCCCTGTATTATGCTTCGGCAGAAGACTTAGAAACAGTGACTTGCTTCTTGGATTTCCAAGAAATAAGTGAGCTTCCTAAAAAAATACAAAACCCTGTAGTTGATCTTCTGGTGTCTTTGCATGATGCCCAATCTGCATCAGCAAAAGCACTTAGGATTAGAGAAGATTTAGATGAATAAAATAATCCCTTACCTGGATTAGATTTGATATATCTCAAAATATGGTGAACTGCCTGTAAATGAGGCAGCCTAGGTTTAGACACATACTGACTAAGTTTATGCACATCATAACTTATGTCAGGTCTGGTTATTGTAAGATATAATAACCTACCAATTAACCTTCTATATTGAGTAACATCCTGTAATAAATCTCCATCTTCTGAATTGAACTTAGTTCTAGGATTCATTGGTAAGTCAAGAGGTTTACAACCAAGGTAGCCAGTCTCCTCCAAAATTTGGAGGGCATACTGCCTTTGGTTTAAACAAATACCTGTCTTAGTTCTGGCCACTTCCAATCCCAAGAAAAACTTGAGATTACCCATATCTTTGAGCTTAAACTTGGTAAGTAAAAAATCCTTTAAAACATTAATCTGTTGAAGATTAGGTCCTGAAAGCACAATATCATCAACATAGAGCAAAAGAACAATAAAATCATCACCTTGTCCTTTGGTAAACAAACTATAATTTGATTTTGATTGTTTAAAACCAAATTCTAAAATAGATTCTGTAAACTTAGCATTCCATTGTCTGGATGCTTGTTTCAGACCATATAGAGATTTTTTAAGTTTACAAACAGTTTTAGTAGAACCAGAAATCTTAGAATGAGAATAACCAAGAGGTAAATCCATATACACCTCTTCATCTAAATCCCCATATAAAAAGGCATTGTTGATATCAAGTTGAAAAAGATGCCAATTTTTTATAGCAGCTAAAGCTAATAAAAACCTAACAGTAACAATTTTAGCAACTGGGGAAAAGGTCTCAGTATAGTCTATTCCCTCTTTTTGAGTGTAGCCTTTGGCTACCAACCTAGCTTTATATCTTTCAATAGAGCCATCCGAATTCCTTTTTATCTTATACACCCACCTACACCCAATAGATTGCTTGCCATGTGGCAATGGAACAATAGTCCAAGTTTTGGTGTCCTCTAGGGCTTTTAATTCAGACTTCATAGCATCTCTCCAATGTTTGTGAGAGACAGCTTGATGATAAAAATCAGGTTCAATTTCAGATGATATATTTAGGATGAAAGATTTATAGGAATCTGACAGTCTATGATACTGAATGACATCACTTAAGGGATATTTAATGTTTGAACATGGTGAAGAAACATTGTTACAATGAAAATCAGATAAATAAGCAGGTCTTTTTGTTAATCTACTAGATTTTCTAGTAATGTGACTATTATTATTAGTATTAGTACTACAGTCAGTATTAGAATCAGAAATAGGAACAGTAGAATCAATAGTAGTATCTTCAGGAATAAAAGAATGATCAGCAGAATCTGAAGTGGAAAAATTATAATCATTAAAATCAAAACTTTGATGAGGAAAAACAGTATCATCCAAAGAAGTAGAATTTGTAGAAGTAATATGATGAAATGGGAAAGTATGCTCATGAAAAATTACATCTCTTGAAATAAAAACTTCTCTAGTGTTAATGTCAAATAATTTGTAGCCTTTAACCCCATCCCAAAGGGATTTCAATTTGGTGAAATAAATGTTAACAGAATTGTGATCTTGAGTAAGAGTGGCAATTTCCCTGCGTAATTGGAAGACCTTAGGTCCATTACTTTGTTGAAAACGAACCCTTAAATCATCCCAAATCTCTTTAGCATTGGATGTGTGCATAATACTAGAGTGTATATCTGTAGAAACTGAATTGAGCAACCAAGAAACCACAAGATCATTATTTCTTGACCAAGAATCATAGAGAACCAAGTATGTTTGTCCTGGATCCGTGATTGTACCATTGATAAACCCCGTTTTGTTCAGGGATAAAGACATTGAACGAGCCCATGCAGCATAATTCTCCCCAACCAATTTGTTGTGAACCAACAAGAGACCCGGTCCATCCGAAGGATGAAGATAATAAGGGGAAGAAGGATCTTCTAAAGGCGGTTTAGAACGGGAACTGCCAGTAGTGGATGAAGTGAGACCGGAATCCGTAGACATGATAAAGAAGAAGAATCTTCAAGAAACAATGGGAATTATGAAAAAAATAACAGAGGCAGAACTCTGAAAGGGAAAAGGAATGAAGAACAGAGGCAGAACTCTGTGAATGCAGCGGAAAAGGAAAAAAAATCAAACTGATACCATAACAGATTCTATGGAGTTCATAGAATTATCAGAAAATTGAAAAATAATCTGGAGAATTTGAATTCTTGAATTTTTGGAGAAGAAAGCAAAAAAATGTAAATATTATTGCTGTATGTAAAATTATTGTACAAAGGAGAATTCGAACCCTGCCTTTTATACAAAGAAGTAAGGCGGTGGTTCAAGTTGTTACAAAAGCGTGAAACGCTTTTGTTAAATACAAACAATATATACAAGAAATAAAAAGAAAAAATAATTTAACAATAAATCTAAAAATCCCTAAATCCCTATCTTCCCAAATCGTCCGTTAACAGAAATCATTCCATTCAATCTTCCATCTCTATTCAATCTTCAGCTCAAAATATATAATTCTCCAATACCCCATATAATTCTAAAGTATTATTGAGACTATGACATCTAAATATAGTTTTTTTGACGTCAAACCGTCCCAACCGATCGCCCCAACCCAAATCGATCGCAATTCGCGGGTTGAACGATGAATGGGTTGGTCTTGAGCTTCGTGAAAAAAAAACCACAAATTATGATCGGGTTTGGGTTTATATTTTAAAAAATCGCATAAACCGCACCTTATGTTGCACAGACACTGACTCGACGACTCGGACTCGACACGATTCGGATCCGCGACTCATTTTCTAAAAACTTTTCAAGATACGACACGGTATGAATACGTATATTAAAAAAAAAAACTATATAGTTTATATAAAAATAAAATAAATTAGCATCATAGTCAACGAATTAACATTCATTCTAATATTTCAAACACAAAATGAAAAGAAAAGATCACAAAAGATATCGAAATTCATGCTAATCACATCGTAAATGATTCAAAACATGTTTCACATGCAAAAAATGAGGTAGAGAGGAAGAGAAATACCTGTAAATTTGAATAAATTGGAAGAGGACTTTTAAACTAAGGTTTATAAAATGAATGAAATTGAGGAGTTTAGAAGTTGTTTAATTTGTGTTTGGAATGAAGAGGAAGAGTACTCTGTAGAAGTTTAATCAACTAGTTCACAAAAGTATTTTCTGATTTTTGTTAATTAAGTTTCAAATTTTCAATTTAAACCCACAATTTTGAAAAAAATTGTAAAAAGACCCCGTCGTGTCCAAGACCGAGTCCGAGTCCTTGACCGAGCATTTGACCGTATCCCCGCCGAGTCCAAAACCATATTTTCTCGGACTCGCCACGTGGCGAGTCCGACGCGTGTCCGAGCCGAGTCGCACGCGTGTCCGAGTCCGTAAAGAGTCCGACTCTGCATACTTGAATTTTTTGAAGTATCCGTGCTTCATAGACCGCACCCAACCGCATGTATATAAAATAACAAATTTTGTTTTATTATTTAATATAATTTAAGCACTTACATACTTTTAATTTACCGTCTCAACCCCAAAGCCTAACTTGTCCCCTAAAATTACTCGACACAATTTATTAACAATCCAAGTTAAATTCTATCGATTGACAACCACCAATATCAACTTTAATAATAAGGGTATTTCTATTTTTGTTTATTGTTTGAAAAAGTCTTGTTCGATTTTGTATTTGAGTAACAATTATTGATCTTTCTACATCGAATGTAGACTTTAAATATGTTAACAAATTAAAGCTAAAAATTATGAAAAAGTAGTATTGTTCATATGATTATGAACATTCAAGAATTTTATTCTTAGATAAAAGTACAATAACGAAATAGTAAGTGATAATAAATTAAAGTAAAGTCTCCAAAAAAAAAAAAACTTCATTAAAATAGAAAAAGCTAAGACCCCAAAAATTGCCCCAACCCGAAGGGACCGCAAAGTGCAATTTCTAGACTTATTGGGTTGGGTTTGGTCTAGAGTATTAAAAACCCGCAAATAATGAATCGAATTTGGGCGAGTATAAAACCGCAATTTTTTTTTTAATTTTAATTTATTAAATATATATTCAACCCATGACCAGATGTAATTTTTTTTTATTTTAATTTATTAAATAAATTTGATATATATGTACGGACAAGTATTACGAGATGTGTAAAAAGATATTGATTTTTTAATCATGTCATATTATACATCCAAATTCTCTGCAACATAAACATAAACTATAAACTGTAAGAATCGAAAAAATCTAAATCATTATATGAGAAAATAAATAGCCTATGAATATGTAATTACCTAGTAGAAAAAGGGATGAAATTTGATGAAATATATATATATATATATATATATATATATAATATATAAAACTATATTATTTATATTGATCATCATAAAAAAAATAACAATATCTATTTAAAATTTTCTTTATAATCGCTCAATATATTTTCGCCCCCTCGGTTAAAATTTCGTGCTGCACCCCTATTCATATTTAATACTCCTACTAGTTATTATTGGTGACAACTAAAAAATAGTTTTTCTAACTCGTACATTTATGTATCATATGGTCATTTTTGCGTTGGTAATATAATACATAAATGTCCAAGGCATTTGGATTAATCATGCACGAGACTGGACTTAGGTCTTGTTTATTGTGTGAAAGATCTGACTAAATTAAACCAAGTCCAAGTTATAATTGATCAGATTTTTAAGTCACAAGAATTAATTGTCAGAGTGAAAAGATCGATCGGTCTCATAATTAAGGCATGCATGTATCAAATAATTTCCAACAACCGAAATATTTGAGGAATTGCATCTGGTATGCCTGCTTTTTATTTGAAATGTTGAAAAATTCTGATCTGGGTCGATAAAGATCAGAGTCTTTGAATTTATAAAAAATGCGAAGAAATTATATTTTTATCTACTTTAAATATTTGCTACCAAACTTTCAAAAAGTACACATTTAATTAAAAAATTGAAGGACTTTTTTACATTTTTTATCTCCGTCAATTTTTCGAGGGGTAAATTTTGATGTTCTTTATATGATTGAAAAACACTTAATTAGAGTTTTTTAATGGTATAATGAAATGCATTAAATAATTCGCAGAAAATTAACAAAAATTTAGGAATATTAATCAAAATATAAATTATATATCATAATCTACAAGTAATCATACCAAAATAATTTTTAGATATGATATAGGGCACCTAAGCATACTATGATAAATAAAAAAAGGAGTGTAATTTTAAGCATACAAAAAATCACCATTAAAAAAATCCTTCAATTTTAGCATTAAATGTATTTGTTTTGAAAATTTGATACAAAATATTTAAAAGTAGGTAAAATTTTGATATAAAAAATACAATTAATTCATTCTACAGAATACTCGTTTTCTTCCAAGTTAATTTTATTTACATTGTCCTTCGTTCTAGAAAATTCGGAACGCTGAAACAGTTTTTCAATTTAGACTTTTCTTTTATGTAAATCATTTCCATTAATAAGTGGCGTGATCTCACATTGCACAAACATTGTTTGGTAGTCTATTAGTACTTCCTATATTTACTGCGAATATTATATGATTTGAAAACTTCATTCATGAGTAAAATTTATTGTTTTCTGAAAAGAAAAGAAAAAGAAGTTGTACTCAATTGAGCAAAAGACAAAAACACATTTTATGCTTTGTTCAACTCTTAAAAAAATTCATGTATTATTTTAATTCTCAAAAATCTCCATGTGATCTAGTTAGTGTCAAATACACTACCTATAAAAGAGAGTGTGTTTCAAATGTCAATATTGCAAGTATTTGTTCACATTTTGTTTTTGATGTGATAATTTTAGTCTTAGTCCTGACATCGAAAGACAAAAATACCCCTATGATTTGTGTAACTCCCAAAAAAACCCCATGTGTCATTTTAAATCCCCAAAACCTTGGTTTTAAATACCACATTCGACCTAAGTAGTATATATTTAATTTTTCAAAAATATTAAATAAATTTAAAAAAAAAACGCATAGGGATAATCTTATCATTTCACCAAAAGTCAAAAGTAAAATTATATTTGGGTTTAGTGTGGTATTTAAAACCAAACACAGGGGAATTTTTTAGAGTTAAAATAAGCAGGAAGTTTTTTGAGAGTTAGACAAAGCATAGGGGGTGTTTTTGTCTTTTGCTTGTACTCAATTATGTAGCCTAATAAATAAATAAACGAAACTAAGAAAACAAGACATAAATGGCAAGGAGTTATTTAGGGAGAGAATTTCACTTTTCATACCATAATTCAACCTACTTTAGGGATTTGATACCACAATTTTTTCTACTGACACATTTGATACTATATCTCAAATCCACTCTGCACATTTAATACTTCCGTCAAATTAATGACGGAACTGTCACGTGAATGTCACGTGACCGTCAAAACTTTACACATTTGATACCATTACTTATGTTGACTGATAATTTTATCCCATAACATTTCAGGTTACCAAAAAAGCCCCACATCTCCAAATTTAGTGACGATTTTAGTCCACATTGTTGCAAAATTTCCAAATTGACTCGAATAAGACCACGTGCTGACCAATTTAGAAAATTTTACTTATTTTATTTAAATAACTAATTTAATTTATAAATAATATTAATAAATTAAATAATACATTAACATAAATATCACCAAAACTAAGAAAACATATTCTTTTTAAATATAAAATTTATATAATAGAATTAATCTATTTAATATTTATTAAAATAATAAATTATATAATTAAAAACTATTTAATATTTATTAAAATATTAAATAATAAATAATTCTAATTTTAAAAAAAATTCCCACCCTACCCACCACCTCCTCACCCCTCCCCCCTACCCCCGATTCCCAGGCCGCCGCCGGCCTGGGTCTTCTGTCCCAGGCCACCGCGAAGATCCCAGGCCGGCAGTGGTCTGGGATCGGAGAACCCAGGCCGACGGCCTGGGTTATGTAGCCGTCGACCTGGGTTCTTCGATGTAGGGAGGGGGGTGGGGTGGGGAGGTGGTTCTTCGACCCGGGTTCTTCGATGTAGCCGTCGACCTGGTTCTTTAGGTGTGGCAAATATTTCGAATATTTTGAATTCAGTCCTAGAATTTTGTGTAGCTGCTGCATATATTCAACTCTAAAATCTACAAAAAAATATCCTATTTTCACTTTAATGATTCATTCGATCAGTTTTATATTTATAAAACATATAACAAACCAACATTAAACTGTATATATAAAACATTGTGTTATTCTTTTCTTAGCTTTCCACATAAAAATACAACTCTAGGATCGATAACTATTTATAAAAGATAAACAACCATATGAACTTAAAATGATTAATCAAAATTGAAGCCGCCAACGTTTGATACATGGCAATGAAGGCAGATATTATAACATTTGTATATAATTGACGACGGCTTAAGACTTATTACTGGATCATTCAATTAATTCATTGACTCTAGTCTTGTGTCCGAGTAAAGGAAATTAAATTAATGCAGTCTTGACTTAGGACAGTTACTACGTTTGAATTAATGTAGCTTGACTGACCCCCTTTTCAATTGCAGATTTTTTAGACTTCAACGATCAAAGTGGACAAAGGGACTGTTTTCGTATCCCGGCCCCTACTACCACTAGCTACTAGTATAAATTAAATGTGCATGTTGTTATGTTTATTTATATAATGGAGTACTATTTATATTTAATGAGAAGTTCTATTACAATCACAAAGTGGCCACGTCGCTATAGTAATTATTTAATATTCATAATTTTTCTTTAGATTATTCCACTGTTAATGTCTTCACTTTTCCCACTTCACTCATTAAGAAAACTTTTATTATCTTTTAATGATCAAATTCACATAGAAAAGTACCGCGTGCAGGCAAGGATAGCTTAGGTAGTATTAGAAAACAAAAATATATAAAAGCTTGTTAAATATTCACTTGTACATATTTCAACCAAGCTTGTTATATATTCATTTGTAAATATTTGGGCTTGATTTCCCCTTCTACAGCACTAGTAAATGTTACGTGTGTATCATAAAGTTGGTTTAAATCACATTAGAGCTGCCAACGGGTCAGATTTGGGTCCGATCAAGTTCGCAATCATGTTCAAATCCAACTTTCCTTGGTCCATCAACTCCTGTATGAGTGTGATCAGATACCGGATATTTTATGAATGTGCGCAATAGAATCGTCTCTTTCAAAAATAGGCACTTATATTTAATTCTCAAACAAATTTGTTAACGTTCCATTTTCAAACATTCTTCATAATTCACTATTCTTCAACATATGAAATATATACACTCGGCACATTAACCACTTACTTCAAATGAGTCAACTTATTACTTTTGGAAAACATGGCGGGTCAAATCTGAATCTTATTCGTATTTAAATTTTTTTGGGTCTAGCTCTGGTTTGGATCTTATCAAATCTTTTTCGAATCGGGTCCAAGACATTAGCTCTTATTTGGATCTTATAAGATGTTTTTCGAATATAATAGAATCTTTACTTTCAAAAACTCACACCCATCACTTTTCCTCAAACAAATTTGTTATTATTATATTTTCATTTAATTTAACTCACTTGTTCAAAACATTCTTCACAATGCATTGATCTTCCACATAAGAAATATAAATTCTCACACATTAACCACTTACTTCAAATAACTCAACGGGTTACTTTTGGAAGACATGGGTATTGATATTAGTGTATCAAAATTAATTTAAATTGGTAGATGAAAAAATGTATAAAAATGAGATTATGAATGCATTATTAACTAAATACCTTCTTAAAATGATGGTGAAATACAATTAATATTACTTATCAAAATAAAAATAAAATATTATTTTTACATATTTAATATTTTAATTCATCGTGAAATACAAATCTTTAATGGATCGAATCGATTTAAATTTCTATTCTTTTAACAAATTTTGAATTACGGATCTTTATAATTGGATTAGATCTATCAAATCTCTACATAAATAAATAAAAAAATTCCTAAACTTCAAATTGTATTCGGGTTGATATACAATTATACAGGCGTAGGTCCAATTACCTAGAACCCAGTCCATTATAGTTCAGCAGCGGTAGCCCAACAGGCCATATTCTTTAAAATAGAAATGAGAAAGTAGTTAGACCAATATAATAAATGGCCGATCCGAGTGTTTTTTCCTATATAGCTTATTAAACAAAAGTATTTTCCAAAATGACTCAAACTGAAAAATATTTCCCTGAATGTACCTTTTAGTTAAAATCGCTATTGACAATGTCGATTTTAGGTAAAATCGACACAACAAATATCGATTTATCAGTCATCTCCGATAATTAAAAAAAATTTAAATTTAATACAAATCGATATTAACAACATCGATTCTTATTAATTAGATTAATTAGCAACTAATTAATTCAAGTAAAGAATCGACATTGCTAATTGAATTTTAGATATACCCAAATTTTACGCCTGATTTAAATTTAATAGTTACATTAAAATCAGATGGATATATTAATATTACTACAAAATATATTTACTGCGTAAATTTAAATTTAATAGAGATACTCAAATTTATCGGAATGAAAAATTTATCATTTTTTAGGAAGGAAGGGTTATCTTTTTTGTCCCAACCAATTTTTGTTCTAAGTTTTTTTTGTCTTTGAGTAGCCAGATGGCTTTTTAGAGAGTAAAATTTGGCTTTAGCTATTGTTGAACTTGCTCTGGAGAGCTTTGGATTAATTGGCTTTAGCTAAATGGTTCCAAGTTTTTTGAGTTTGGTTCTATTATTGTTGTTGCCTCCCCCAACCATTTTTAGAGAGCTTCTCCAACCTCTCTTTTAGCTATTGGAATATCTGAAATATTGTTTTAGCTATTTCAAGTCAAAAATTGGCAAGGGTAACTTCATGTGAACTTCCGGTTTAACGTCATTTTCTTTGCACGTGAATTTGGCAAGGGTAACTTCATCATTTTCAAGGACTATAGTATCAACAAGTGATTGATTTAGTGGAAGGGATTAGTCACTACAACTACAATGTATCGATCCCAAGTTCGAATCTCTGTTGGAAAATGTTCCCACTTAATGTGGCATAGGCTTCTTGTTAGACCACATGGATTGGGATAAGTCCACTTACATAGTTTGTGTATAACTCACCTCAAACGCTAGCATTGTGAGATTAGGATTGTCCAAGACTTTATAAGGTGAACTTACCTATAATTTTCAACTCATGTTGGACATTTTGTTTCAATACTCCTCAGTCATGTGTGTGCGAAATAAGCTCAACACAAGATATATTAAAATCCATCCTTGCAAATTATGACATGTGGGCTCCAACACATGAATAATGACCATCTAAGCCTTTGTTAACTGGAAGAAGAATGATAATTCAGGCCTTTGTTATCTGGGCGAATTGCGTGGGTAAAAAATAATCTCATCATACGAACAAGGAGGAGCCCATCATGAAATGATGTGGTCATGCACATCAACATGGGACTCTGATACCATGTTAGAATTCACCACATGGATTGAACTAAGTCCACTTACATGGCTTGGGTCTAACTCACCTCAAAAGCCAACCTTGTGAGGTGATGATTACCCAATACCTTATAAGGTGGACTTAATTATGATTTTCAATCCATGTGGGACATTTTGTTTCAAAACTTCTCGAAAATGATTAAACTCTTGAGAAAAAAAAATCAAGGACTATAGTGTAACAAAAATGAATATATCGAAACATAAATTTAAAGATCTTTTAATCAAAATTACGTACGTATTCGGCACATTAGCAGTGAGTAAAATATTAAAGTGTACTTCTCGTTCAAAGTTTGGTGTTCTTATTTTGTAGGAGAAACTATTTATCTAAAGAAATTGTAGAAAAAATGCCCTTACTCGTGTATAAATGTTCCCTAAAACAGTATTTACATGCAATTCAATTTCATGGATGAGACAATACTTTGTTGGTTAATGAAGAGTTTGTGACCAAAAATTTGAAGCAAACTTTTTAAATTTTAGCCACGCGGGGAATGTGTAAAATTATTTATACATTTTATATAAGTTATGATCGAAAAAATGCACATCAGCTTTTATAAAAGATTAATTTCTCAATTCATAAAACTAGAATATTTTTCTTGAAACATAGGGCCCCATATATAAATTTCGCGTCCAAATAAGGTGGATTAGGGCAGAAGTGATTTAATTGAAGCCTTCTGACGATTACGTTAGATTATATTATCTGGAAAGCTTAAAAAAAAACAATAAAGCCCTCGGGTAAATGAGACTAATTGGGTCAAATTGTGTGCAGTTAGTTGCGGTATATCCACCATCAGGTGATTTGTCTAGTGGAAAGGACTAGCAATTACAAAGTAGCGAACTCATGTTCGAATACCTATTGGGAGAGGTTCCCACATTATGTGTGCCTCGAAAGGAATTATTTACCCTTGGAAAACAAAAAAAAAGGTTGGGATATATCCCAGTGTCACTGTCAATTGGTGTAGGCTTTGGAAATGGTTTTTTCTTATTTTATTAGCGATTGAATTATATTTGGCATCTTCTCCTGATTTCATAGAGATGATTTGATGATTTCTATTTATAAAGTAACAGACGACTCAGGTTCAAATTTCTGTTGGAGAGGTATCCACATTAATATGTCAAACCCATCTCAAAGGAATTGAGGCTTCGTGTGGCTGGGTTTTGGCCCAGTCTCACGGGTCTCACGAGACCGGGCCAAAACCCATCCAAATGGAATTTATTCAGACTAGTGAGACTTGAGCCCAAACCACCTTGAGACTAGAGCCAAAATCTTTGAGACCATCAACTTTTTTATATTAAAACTTATTAATTAAAATTATTATTACAATCATTACACAATACATTATCATATTTAAAACTCCATAACAAACATTGATTTGACATATTATTTACTTTTTCTCCCCAAACCCCAACATCAAAACTCAATCCAAGTGAGGTCTCAAAGATTTCAACCACAAAAAACCCAAGAGCCAAAACCCATCCAAGTGAAGTCTCAAATGTTTCAACGAAACCGTCCAAACCAATTTTTTTAAACCGAGACTCACGAAACCGAGCCAAAACTCATCCAAATAGACCCTAAATCTTTGGGAAAATTTAAAAAAAAAATTTTAATTGAAAAATCTTTAACAGCTAGCAGAAGCTTTCAACAAGCTTTACATGTAATCGGCCAAATGAAGAGAAAAAGGTAGGTAAATAAAATGCATCCACACAATGTAGGAAATTAATGAAAGATTTACAGACAACTCATGTTCTCCTTATCACTAATATAATCATACATATAGTCAGAATCGTACAAAGATATTTTGCATAAAATTCACGTGACTCCATTACCAACCATATATTATATTAAATTTATTCATGTACCTTCACCTTAAGCCACTTATTATTACATCCACAAGAAGATAAGCTAATTAAAGCAACATGTATTTTAATGAAAGTTATGAAACCATATACAAGTACAAGTATATATATAAATAGGTACCTGCGCGGACATACGGCAAATGAAATTACTTGAATTAAAACTTAACTGAAATTGGATAAGATGGAGAGAAACAATTTAAGTAGTAGTCCAAGATTAGTCATAATGGAGCTTGCCAACATGATAAGTGTACCAATGTCCCTAAACGCAGTCGTTCGGTTGAAGGTGGCTGATGCCATTTGGCAAGGGGGTTCAAACACTCCCCTCTCGGCGGCTGAGATCCTCTCCACTTGCGGTGGCGGTGGCAGTGACCCCGAAAACTTGCAGCGAATTCTCCGAATGCTTACTAGCTATGGCGTGTTTAATGAACACCTAAGCAAAGATGACTCACAAAGAAGGTATATTAATTATGATTTACTGAGCAACTTAACTATATTAATTTGTTATATAAAAATACGCATATTAATTATTGTCCTGTGAAAAATAATAATATATGAGCGTTATTCTTCCTTTAGCGTTATTATATTGTTATGCTTCTTTCAATGATCGATGTAGTGTTGTGGACGTCCTGTTACTTTCAACTGCTACCTGATTTTGATGCGAAAATTTATCAATTTAACCCTCTCTTAATAAGATTTTTCCTTCAATTTCATGCAATATGCATAATTGTGTGTGTAATCTATGAGATCGATATGCATAATGAACACTTTGTCCTCCTATTAAAAAAAGATAAAGGCAAGAAAAACACATAATATAGTGGTATTTGCAAAAAATTATGATAGTGCTAAAATCTTAGAATCTGAAAAAAAAAAAAAAAAAAAAAAATCTAAAAGTAGTTATGTTTGTAAATTATGCCAAGAAGGTCCAAAAAAATGGATTTTGTAAAAATCACTTTTGTATATTTACAAAAGGATCTAAAAAATCCATTTGTTTTCTCCCATGTACTAAAAATGTCGAAATCGCCCTTGTGTTAGAAGCTTTTTTCTCATTCAAAATAAAAATCCTTGATATTTAAAAAAAATAAAAACTGATTATCACAAATCAGTAGAATCACATAACTCACTAAATAATAAATTATTTTTAAAACGATAAGCTTTTGTGTAGAAATCAACAACAAATTTGTATCTTAGGGCTTATTTTCTAACACAAATACTTGCACAAATTTAACCATGTTTCACAATTGGAAGAAGAAAACAATAAAGAAAAGCCTCTTTGAAGTAAAAAAAAAAAACAAAACAAAACTTAATCTCACCGGATTTTTGTGCACATCTTTGTTCAACAATTTGAGGTGGATGAATGAAGAGTAACTTTGGATTGAATCGATAAAGTGAAATTGGGTGAGAAATATTGAAGACATATAGAAAGTAATTGTGTAATAGGTGAGGGTAACTTTGAAATAAAATAAAAATATTGAGGATAAAAATGTGGACGAGACCTTAAAAAAATTATAAGTTTACAACAATAAGCTAAAAGCACCTCCTCACTTGCTTCAGCTTAATATATATAGTATTTAATTGACTAATATTCAACCAAATGCTTTTTATTAATTAACAGGTATTCATTGACCGAGGTGGGCAAGACCTTAACAACCGATGAGACTGGTCTATCCTATGCAGCCTACGTGCTGCAACACCATCAAGATGAGTTAATGCGTGCGTGGCCGCTGGTGCACGAGGCTGTGCTGGACCCTTCATCCGAGCCGTTCATTAAGGCCAACGGTGAGTCAGCTTACAGTTATTATGGCAAGAAGCCTATGATGAATGATCTGATGCAGAGAGCCATGTCCGGTGTATCTGTGCCGTTCATGAAGGCATTCCTGAACGGCTACGATGGGTTCCAGGGAGTGGAGACATTGGTTGATGTGGGGGGGAGCGCAGGGGATTGTCTTAGGGAGATTATGAACAAAAATCACAACATTAAAAGAGGTGTCAACTTTGATTTACCTGAGGTTGTTGAGAAAGCCCCAAATATTCCTGGTAATTAATTAATTAGAGGTTAATTACATATTTGTGGTTTATGGAAATTGGGTAAAGGTAAATTATTGATTAAGTACATTTTTCTTAATTTGTACATGCATTGATCAGGTGTAACGCACGTTGGCGGTGACATGTTCAAATTCATTCCATCCGGTGATGCTATTTTTATGAAGGTATGCATTGCTTCCCTCTTAACATTTTGACTCCCTTATTTTAATTCCATTTCAGCTGAATATGGCCCCATTTTTAAAAATTTACTAAAAATTAGATATTTGATGAATCTGGTTCCATAAATAAGATTCACACTATAAAATAAATATTTGACCAAATATGGATTAATGATTATATTTGTTGATCTAATTCATTAAAGATCCTAAAATATTATACAAATAATGATTATTTATATTTATTTTCATATAATAAAATAATAAAACAGATAGTAGTCCCGGCGGGGCTCGAACCCGCGACCTTCGGCTCATAAGACCAACGCTCTAACCAACTGAGCTACGGGACTAACAATTATTTATACAAGTAACTTTGATAATATTTACCTAGACAATTAGCGTTTAATTCATGATCTCATTTTACATAAAAAAAAAAAAAAAAAAAAAAAAAAAAAAAAAAAAAAAATATATATATATATATATATATATATATATATATATATATATATTTCTAAATTTGCCTTATTTGGAGTTAGCAATGGGTATTAACTACATTGAATTTTTTTTTACATAATAAAAGAGATGATAGTCCCGGCGGGGCTCGAACCCGCGACCTTCGGCTCATAAGACCAACGCTCTAACCAACTGAGCTACGGGACTAACAATTATTTATACAAGTAACTTTGATAATATTTACCTAGACAATTAGCGTTTAATTCATGATCTCATTTTACATAAAAAAAAAAAAAAAAAAAAAAAAAAAAAAAAAAAAAAAAAAAATTTTCTAAATTTGCCTTATTTGGAGTTAGCAATGGGTATTAACTACATTGAATTTTTTTTTACATAATAAAAGAGATGATAGTCCCGGCGGGGCTCGAACCCGCGACCTTCGGCTCATAAGACCAACGCTCTAACCAACTGAGCTACAGGACTAACGATTATTTATACAAGTAACTTTGATAATGTTTACTTAGACAATTAGCGTTTAATTCATGATCTCATTTTTACATAAAAAAAAATATTTCTAAATTTACCTAACTTGGAGTTAGCAGTGGGTAAACAAGTAGCGTTTAATTCATGATCTCATTTTCACATTAAAAAATATATATTTCTAAATTTGCCTAACTTGGAGTTAGAAGTGGGTATTAACAACATGTAATTTTTTTTATTTTATATAATAAAAGAGATGATAGTCCCGGCGGGGCTCGAACCCGCGACCTTCGGCTCATAAGACCAACGCTCTAACCAACTGAGCTACGGGACTATCGATTATTTATACAAGTAACTTTGATAATTTTTATCTAGACAATTAGCGTTTACTTCACGATCTCATTTTTACATTAAAAAAAATCTAAACTTGCCTAACTTGGAGTTAGCATTGGGTATTAACAAAATGGAATTTTTTTTAATACAATAATAGAGATGATAGTCTCGGCGGGGCTTGAACCCGCGACCTTCGGCTCATAAGACCAACGCTCTAACCAACTGAGCTACGGGACTAACAATTATTTATATAAGTAACTTTGATAATGTTTACCTAGACAATTAGTGTTAGTTCATGATCTCATTTTTACATAAAAAAAATATTTCTAAATTTGCCTAACTTGGAGTTAGCAGTGGGTAAACAAGTAGCGTTTAATTCATGATCTCATTTTTACATTAAAAAAAAATATATATTTCTGAATTTGCCTAACTTGGAGTTAGCAGTGGGTATTAACATGGAATTTTTTATATATAATAAAAGAGATGATAGTCCCGGCGGGGCTTGAACCCGCGGCCTTCGGCTCATAAGACCAACGCTCTAACCAACTGAGCTACGGGACTAACGATTATTTATACAAGTAACTTTGATAATTTTTATCTAGACAATTAGCATTTAATTCACGATCTCATATTTACATTAAAAAAAAATCTAAACTTGCCTAACTTGGAGTTAGCAGTGGGTATTAACAAACTGGAATTTTTTTATACAATAATAGAGATGATAGTCTCGGCGGGGCTTGAACCCGTGACCTTCGGCTCATAAGACCGACGCTCTAACCAACTGAGCTGCGGGACTAACAATTATTTATACAAGTAACTTTGATAATGTTTACCTAGACAATTAGCGTTTAATTCATGATCTCATTTTTACATTAAAAAAAAAAAAAAAAACAGTGGGTAAACAAGTAGCGTTTAATTCATGATCTCATTTTTACATTAAAAAAAAAATTTCTAATTTTGCCTAACTTGGAGTTAGCAGTGGGTATTAACAACATGGAATTTTTTTTTTTATTTTATATAATAAAAGAGATGATAGTCCCGGCGGGGCTCGAACCCGCGACCTTCGGCTCATAAGACCAACGCTCTAACCAACTGAGCTACGGGACTAACGATTATTTATACAAGTAACTTTGATAATTTTTATCTAGACAATTAGCGTTTACTTCATGATCTCATTTTTACATTAAAAAAAAATTTAAACTTGCCTAACTTGGAGTTAGCATTGGGTATTAACAAAATGGAATTTTTTTTTTATACAATAATAGAGATGATAGTCTCGGCGGGGCTTGAACCCGCGACCTTCGGCTCATAAGACCAACGCTCTAACCAACTGAGCTACGGGAATAACAATTTTTTATATAAGTAACTTTGATAATGTTTACCTAGACAATTAGCGTTTAATTCATGATCTCATTTTCACATAAAAAAATATTTCTAAATATACCTAACTTGGAGTTGGTAAACAAGTAGCGTTTAATTCATGATCTCATTTTTACATTAAAAAAAAAATTCTAAATTTGCCTAAGATGATAGTCCCGGCGGGGCTCGAACCCTACGGGACTAACAATTATTCATACAAGTAACTTTGATAATGTTTACCTAGAAAATTAGCATTTAATTCACGATCTCATGTTTACATTAAAAAAAAAAATCTAAATTTGCCTAACTTGGAGTTAGTAGTGGGTATTAATAAAATGGAATTTTTTTTATATAATAATAGAGATGATAGTCTCGGCGGGGCTTGAACCCGCGACCTTCGGCTCATAAGACCAACGCTCTAACCAACTGAGCTACGGGACTAATGATTACTTACATAAATAACATTGATACTGTTTACCTAGACAATTAGCGTTTAATCATATTTACATAATTTTTTTTTTTCTTTTTGAATTTTCCTAACTTGGAGTTAGCAGTGGGTATTAACAACATGGACAGAAAATGAATGCAAAGAAATCTTCAAAAATTGCTTCAATGCACTTCCATTAGGAGGAAAATTAATTGCATGTGAGCCAGTGCTGCCCCAAGCCACAGACAATAGCCACAGGACAAGAGCACTTCTTGAAGGAGATATTTTTGTGATGACAATTTATAGAGCAAAAGGAAAACACAGGACAGATATGGAGTATAGGGAGTTGGGGATTTCGGCAGGCTTCACAAAATGTAAATCATTCCATTTAGACGATGATTTCTTCACTATCCTAGAGTTTCACAAATAATTTTATGTTAACTACTATTTGTATTTAATTGCTTAGGTATGTATTGTTCAAGAACAATTAACTTTCTTTTTATTTTTTTTTTTTTTATAACCCAGGTGTACAAGCTTACACTTGACTAATCCTGGACCCTGTTATTTCTAGTGTTTGATGATTGATGTTGTCATTTCTGCCGTTTATTTTATTTCATAAAATTAAATGAATATTCGATAACTACTCAAGCAAAAGGTTTATAAGTTTCTTCTTTTAATTTAATGTTATTAAGCATAAGTGAATGTTACAAATATTGTGAATATAATTTAATAAAAACTTTGTATTGATAACTGCTTGATCGATTATTAATAATTATAATAGTAATCATATAACTACATATGTTGCAAAAGAGCTCATAAATTCGTTTTAATGGGTAAAATAATATATTAACTGCGTATCGAAAAAACACTTCAATGTCATCTCCAAAGATAAATAAAATAAACGAAAAATATAAAACGACGCAGAGATCATATATGGAGAATAAAATATAATAATATTTAACATAACTTCTTGATTGAAAATACCGCTTTTAGTTGACTATATATAACATATATAAATATCTAGATCTGGATTCATAATATTACCAATTAATTAAAGCATATATACGAACTAAAATTAGATTATGAATCTAGGAGTGATTAAAATATTCTAACTCGGGATCAGATCAGACATGATTTGATAAAAAAAAGGCTGACTTCTTGATCAAATGTACAGCAGATTTTCTCTCTTAGCTTTGTTAGAAGTCAACTAAATAAGAAGATTAAGCTTTAAAGGGATACAACGGAGAAAGTATTATTAAGAGTGAAGCGCCAAAAAAAGAGTTAAATGCCGCTAATTACCACATTAGGTGGTATTATCATATAATGTGTATCACATTGTATGGTATAATTCACATGTGACGGTATACACTAACATTACATAGTATTAACCTCATATATATATTTAGTATGATCCCACATCATGTAGTATTTATTTCAAATTAGTATTAACTCCATATATTTATTATGACCCCACATCATGTAGTATTTATTCCAAATTATGTGGTATTACCACGCAATGTGTATCACATTCTTTGGTATAAATTATATATGACAGTACGGGCTCACAATACATAGTATCAACCTCATATATTCATTATAACCACACATCATGTAGTATGTATTCCACATTAAGTGGTACCATGTAATTTATATCACATTGTATGTTGTAACTCACATGTGACTGACTGTACATGTTCACATACAGTATTAATCCATATATTTAGTATGACCCCTCATTATGTAGTATTTATTCCATATTATGTGGTATTACAATGAAATGTGTATCACATTCTATGGTATAATTAACACGTGATAGTACGATGACACATTACGTAGTATTAACCCCATATATTTAATATGATCCCACGTCATGTAATATTTATTCTATATTAGTTGATTTATGCAATTTTTTCAAAGTTAATATTAATTATTCAAAAAAAATTACATACTATAATTTTAAAATATTATTGTAACATTCATTTATTTATTTTCATAATAATTTGTAAGAAAATAATTTACTATTTGATGTTACTAAATATATAGTGTAATATCATTTGTTGTGGTATAGTACCACTTATCGTGGTAATATTATTATGACATATCTAATTTCTATTGGCTAAAACTAGCGGCACCCTAGAATTTTCCACATTTTTATTATTAGATCACGTACTCTATCCATCTGAAATATCCTCACAAGTCATAAAATGTCTAGCGCTTTTTTTTCCCAAGGGTTTAATCCCGTTCGAGGCTCGGACACATAAAGTGGGAACCTCTCCCAACATGGATTCGAACCTGAGTCCGCTACTTTGTAGTGACTAGTCCCTTCCACTAGACCAATCACCTGTTGATAAAAGGCTATATTTTTGTCAGTTTTATAAGTGAAAAATTGGTTTATTGATACATATCTAAAGCCATCTCCTATGAGACAAGGGGAGGGGAAAGTTGGATTTAGGGAATAAAAAATGTGAACTAAAATGATTAGATAGGTGGTCAAGGCAATTTTTTCTTGAGGGGTGAGGGCCTCGCACATCGATCTAGCCACTTGCTGGGCATGCGAGTGTGTTGCACTCGCCCGCCCAGCAGCAGGTCCTGTTCACTTTTTTTTTTTAATTTCTGAAATTGTATTAATAAAAACCTTTTTTTTTTTAAAAAAAAATTCTTTAAAATATCTTATAATGAAATGTAACTCTTATGTAACTTATGTAATTTAGTTTTATTAAATTTGTGTATTATTTTTAAAAGTTAATTTTAGTTAAAAAAAATGTAACATTTATTTAATAAACTCAATTTATATTTAATAAAAAATCTTTTTATTTTTAAAAATATCCTTAAATTGTGTAGTATTTTTAAAAAGTTAATTTTAGTTTTAAAATGTAGCTCTTATATAATAAACTCAAATTTAATTTATTTTTATTTAATAAAAAAACATTTTTATTTAAAAAAATCCTCAAATTTGGGTATTATTTTGAGAAGGTTAATTTTTATTTGGGTATCCTTAAAATGTAGTTTTTATTATTTTCAAATCGGTTTGCATATTATTATTAATAATAATAATAATAATAAGTAAGAGTGGAAAAAATGAATATTGAAATTATTTGGAATGAGAAGATTAATTCACTTTGATGACTATATAAATGAGAAGAAGAAGGGGAAGGGGTGAAAAAGGAAAGAGGTGAAAAATGAGAAGGAGAATGACAAATTGGACTGAAGTCACTGAAGTCACTGAAGATAGCCTAATAAATATGATATTGTCAATTTTCAAAGTTAGTAGGCGACTCTTGCCATTTTCTTAATTAATCGTGAGTGTTTATGCATTCTATTTTAAATGTACAGTTGTCATTTTTTTACAACAAGAAAAATACAATACAGCTTAAATTAAAGAGGGTAAATAATAATAAAGGGAATGTAGAGTATGCTTATGAAGTATAAATAATTTTATAGAGAAATCCTCCATCTTATGAAGATTTTAGATATACTTCAATAAAAATAACAAGTTCAAAACAATTAATTTTATTGAAACTGAGATAATATATATTATGAAATTATTATTTTATGTATTCATGGATTTTTTATCGAAGTATTTCAAAATTTGTGGGGATAAATATGCGATTCTTCTTTGTATTATTTGAAACTTTTTTTTATAAAATTTTTTATGAAATATTTATTGCATTGGTTCCTCTGTAGTTTTATATGTTCCTACAGAACTACATATATAAATATCCAATTTTCATTAGTTAGTGTGGTAAAAAAGTTCATTAGTTTATATATTTATTTAATATTGGAGTCTTGCATGGGTTATTTTACTGGGAAGGAATTATATATAATACGCTTTTTAATCTGGGCTATAATCCAAAGTTTAATTGACAAGAAAAAATAATATTTATTTAGTTTAATATTAGATTTTATAGTTAATCATTGTAAGGCCATCTCCAATCGTTGGGGCAAAAATGCCCCCTCCCCCTCTCCCCCTCCCCCTCCCCCTCCCCCTCCCACTCCCACTCCCACTCCCACTCCATAACCATCTTCAACAGTTAGGCACATAGAATAATAATAATAACAATAATAAAAATACAAAAAAGTAAAAATAATAAATAACAAAAATAATAATACAAAATTTTTTATTATAAAATAATATAATAATAAAAATACAAAAATATTAATAATAATACAAAAGGCGGACTACTTTGTCGATAGGCCTCTATATTCAGGTGAGGACTTTAGACGCCGATTTCGGATGAAGCGTCCCCTATTCCTTCGGTTGCTTGCGGATTGTGAGCGGGTAAACCCTTACTTTCAACAAAAACTTGATGCTACGAGAAAAGCAGGGTTTTCACCCCTCCAAAGATGACTGCTGCTATGCGTATGTTGGCATATGCATACTCGGCAGATTCAGATTGACGAGCTTTTTAAGATGGGAGAAGCGACCGCAAACAATAACATGCGTGAGTTTTGTAGAACCATTTTGCATCTTTACAAAATAGATTACATTCGTGCCCCAAACCAAGAGGATCTACGGAGGCTTCTTGACAAAGCAGAATGACGTGGATTCCCAGGAATGATCGGATCTTTAGACTGCATGCACTGGATATGGAAAAATTGTCCAACCGCATGGCAAGGGAGCTTTTCTGGCAAATTTAAAAAATCCACAATTGTTCTTGAAGCAGTAGCTTCATCAGACACTTGGATATTGCATGCCTTTTTTGGCATACCCGGTGCACAAAATGACATGACTATCCTTGGTCGTTCACCCTTGTTCGATGACCTCACTCGTGGAAAAGTCTCACAAGTGAGCTATAAGGTGAATGGTAACGTCTACACAATGTCGTACTATCTTGCCGATGGTATTTATCCAAAATGGGGCATGTTAATTCAATCCATCATGCGACCGCGTACCCCTCCAGAACAACTATTCTCAAAATTGCAAGAATCTTATCGCAAGGATGTTAAACGAGCTTTCGGAATTCTGCAAGCTCGTTTCGCCATAGTCAGTCAGCAAGGAAGAGGATGGCATATGGAGGACTTAAGCGATATTATGCTTACTTGTGTAGTACTTCACAATATGAATGTGAAGGACGAACGTCATGAATACGATGATGCCGAGTCTGAAGACGATGATACAAATATTTCCACATCTCGTAGAGCCCGTGCTAATATTTATCCTGGACCAACGTGAGAGGTTAATCCAAGATGTGGTGAATTACCCATGGAGAATTATATGATGCGCCATCAAACAATACGATCGGTAGTAGCCAATCGTAAACTTCGGGACGACTTAATTGCCCATGTGTGGGAAAGGCACGGTCGATGATTTTTAGTATGTATTCTTATTTGTTTAAATATTTTAAGTGTTCTATTATGAAGTTTAACATTTTTTAATATAAATTAAATCGTACTTATATAAAAGATTATATTTTAATATTAATAATAGTAATAATAATAATAATAATAATAATAATAATAATAATTATTATTATTATTATTATTATTATTATTATTATTATTATTATTATTATTATATAAAATTCGCAATCACTAATATATATCAAGTTATACTCGAGTTTTAATCATATTAAAGTTCATTTATTTGATAAAAAAATAATTTATAATTTGAATCATTTGTACATTTTATCCAAATTAAAATACAAATTTAAAATATCTAATTAAAACTAATTCCTGTAAATATTTAATTTTTTAAAATATAAAATTTATTAATCCATACACAAAATTTATTAAAATAAAAACCACCAACTGTACAAAAAACGAAAAAAAAAAAAAAAAAAAAAGATGTAGCGTGTGAGCCGAGGGGTAAAGGAGGGGCAAGTTTTTGCCCTTTCTTTCCCACTTTCACTCCCCCTCCCCACTCCCCCCCACCATTGAAGACCATAATTTTAAAAAAACCCAAAAATCCCCATCCCCCTCCCCCTTACCATTGAAGATGGTCGGAGGGCAAGTTTTTGCCCTTTGTCTCTCATTTCCCCTCCCACTCTCCCTTCCCCCCCCCCCCTATTGAAGACCACAATTATTTTCCCCCTCAAAATCCCCCTTCCCCTCCCCCTCCCCCCTAACGATTAGAGATGGCCTAATTATCGAATTGAAATATAGAAGTACGAAAATTGAAATGGACATGCCAGTTTTATGGTCCGCATACGGTACCTACTCTCCACCACATTCACGTGCATAATAAGGAGAAATAATACTTTTCTAAACACCAGCGCAATAAAATAAAAGCAAAAAGACAAAACAACAAAAATAAAAACCTATTAAAGCAATAAAAATAAAAACTACTAAAGTACTAAATTAATTACCTCATCCTTAAATTCTTACTTTTATTTTCTTTTATGGAATATTCCACAATCAAACTTCTAAAATATATTTCTCAAAAATATTCTTTTACACAAAGTAATTAATTGATGTCAATTCTGAACGACTACTTTAAATGGCATAAATGTAAATCTAAAAAACTCAATTTTTCTTGTTCTTCTACAAAATAAAACATTACATTGCCCAAAAATAAAAGTAAAAAAATGAGTATTATTTCGTCTTATTGAGTCTACAAAGAAGAAACCAATGTTGTCAAAACCGGACCGGACCGGCCGGTCCGACCGGTTCGACCGCGAACCGGAGGTCGGTCCGGTCCGGTTTACCCCTTAAAACCAGTAACTTCAAAAACCAGTTTGGACCGGGTTGAACCGGTCCAAAACCGGTGAACCGGTATGGACCGGTTCGACCCGGTTCTGATTTTCCTTTTTTTTTTTTTTTTTTTTTTGATTTTTTTAATATTAAAAATAAACTTGAAATTCTTGTACAAGGTGGGATTTGAACACCTAACCTCTAGAATGAAATGACTTCCTTACCATTTGAGCTACACCATTTTTTTTGAAATTTTAGTACAAATTAAAATTTATAAATTATTGAAACTTGTAACCAAATTTATTTATAAATTAGATAATTAACTTAAATAAATATTTCACACATTATGAATGAAAATTAATACTCAAATAATAGTTTTTTATTAAAATTTATTTTATAAAATATTCTTTTCAATATTATTTTTAGGATAAAGAGTCAAATCGATATAATATGCAAGTTTGACTTTGAATATTAGACTTTTATACATAACCATATTTTAGAATTTATGAATATCTTAGTTTGTTGTATTTTTAACTTACACTTTTAAATTTTTAAAAAGAAATATAATCATATTATATTTATATGAGCATACAAATTAGTTTCATATTACCGTTATGATATAAGTTAGATAAATATTATATGATTTAATTTTAGAATATTATAAATTATTTTATATTTTTAATCAATTGTATGATAATGTTTAAATTTTATGCATATTACATATACTTTAAAATTAAATATATTTATTACATTATTATGACGTCAACCGGTTCGACCAGTGGTCCGACCGGTTCGACCAGTAAAACCACTAACCAGTCGACTCACCGGTTCACTGTCCGGTCCGGTTTTGAAAACATTGGAAGAAACTATTGAGTACAAATTCATTTTCTTGAATTCTGGTTGAAGCAAGATTTGGACTAAAAGTTGAGTTGAGCACACAGAGTTCCATAGTCATCTAATCTCATCATGTGCCCCGCCAAACTGCATAGGGAGGGAAGATGAGAACAATGACCAGCTATCTAATCCTAAAGCCTAACGCCTAACGCCTCTTTCTTTCTCTCTCTTGTTTCTGTCATTAATCCAATGCACAACAATAATTAATAATTCCCAACTTCCTATTAATTTCACTTTTCATTTTTCATTTTTGTAATTTTTTTTTACGGCAATGCTGCTTACAACTATAACATCAAGAAAAACACATTGAGTGTGTGTGGAAGAATGTTCAAGTTGCAGAGGCCAAGTAACAGGCCATCCAAATCAAAAGAGACCCTTGATTTCAAATTCTCCAATTTCCAAGCCCTTCAGGTACTCTGCAATTTGCATTTTCTTTGATCGGTTTTTACTAATTTATACCTATCATTTTCCTTAATATGCATTGATCAGTTACTGAACTGGGTTTTTCTTTCTTCTTGTTTATTACTAGTGGTTGATAGTTGATTTTTCTTCTTAATTTGATTGTAATTAAGTAGATTTTCTAATAAATTGATTTAATTATCATTTCACTAAGAAAAAACTTCAAATAATATGATTTCTTGGTTTTATGGGAAACTTATTCATCAAAATTCACTCAATTTTGTAAGTAATTGATCGAGCTGGTTAAGGTTTATTTTACTTCTTGTTAGAAAAATAATTAGGGGTGCATCTCTACTTTCAATTGGGTTTTGTGAGTTTGCAGAAATATTTGATTCTTTCTCCAGATCTTATGTATGTTAATCCATGAGGCCGGTGTTGGCCGGTATCTATAAAAGTAGCAACAAATCTAATTAGTTAGTGATTTAACTCACGAAATTGAGTTTTAGTTGTTTGTTAATTGACATGGATACGATAACAATTGCCCTTTGACGGAGATGCCCAGATTGTGGGCCATCACAGTCGAAATGTGGCATTCGAGCTACGGTGTAGTTTAAAGATTTGGGTTGCACGATTGCTATCAGCTATAACTTTTAGCACAGTTGCAGTCACTCGGTCCTACATTGTTCGTAATGATGATAATGATAGTAGTAACATGATTAGAGATAGGTCAATAATCATTTCTTGTTGTGTTAGAATTTTTTTTTTTTTTTTTTGGTGCAGGTACCAAAGGGATGGGAGAGGCTTTTTGTATCTTTGATTTCTGTAGAAACAGGGAAAACAATTGCTAAATTGGGTAAAGCACAAGTGAGAAACGGAACTTGCCAATGGACAGAGACTTTGTCGGAATCTTTCTTGATTTTCCGAGATGATTCTTCAAAAGAATTTGAACAATCCCTCATCAAGATTGTTGTTTCCACGGTATAATTCAGTTTTTTCTCACTTATTGATATAGTATTTTTTCCAGTTTCTCACATAAGCTGAGAACATATTTTATCTATGTATTATATAGGGCTCAACTAGATCTAGCACTCTTGGAGAAGCAACCATCAATGTGGCACATTATACCAGTTCAAGGGTCTCTGCTGCATTTTCGCAGCCTCTAACGAAATGCAGTTACGGAACAATTTTGCAGGTGAGTTCTTCGAGATAAATTCAATGAACCCGAATATTGATGCCAACTTTAATGTGTTTTTTTTTCTTCTGGTTTACAGGTAAAAATTCAATGCCTCACTCCACGATCGAAAATCAGGTTTGTATCATATGGCAGGCAGCATTTCATATTTCTGGTCTGCATTATGGACTTTTGAACATTGTCTAAATCCAGGAACGAGGAACCAAAATACCAAACTTCTCAAGAAAAAGATACGAATCACGATTTGGATAGTCAATCAAACAGGTCAGATTATTCAAATGATAGTCAAGACCAGGCCACAACCTCTCGTCCTCTGAAATTAGATAGCAAGGTGTTATAATATTTCCATTCCGTTATATTTACTGCCATTTAGTGCATATCTACCTTTTATCTTCACTTACTGCTTCATCTGCTTTCAGGAAACAAGTCAATCTGCATCTGGTCCCAACAGCATTGGCTCTATAGACGGCTCCATACGAAGGGAACTTTTATCGAGAAAGAATGCTTTCAAGAGTGAAGAATATGATTCTAATGAGATACAAGTTGAGGGTAGCTTTGACGGTAGCAAAATTCATGATAACAATTCGATCGACAATGAATCTCCATTAAACAAATTCAGTTCCTCAAGAAATCTTCTAGAAGCAGCGGAACATACCATCGAGGAACTTCGTGCAGAAGCCAAAATGTGGGAGAGAAATGCTCGTAAGCTGATGATTGATTTGGATATATCGAAGAAGGAATTCTCGGATTTGTCCAAAAACCAAGCTGGGTTAGTGATCGAGCTCTCAGCTTCACGTGCAGAATATGATAACATGAAACGAGAATCTGAAATGGTAAAACTGGAGTTGGAAAAACTTACAACAAAACAGGCTAACCAAGAAGATCCCACGATTCAATCTGAACGTCTTATTCAGATGCAAAAGGTACTGGAAAACGAGATAAAATATCAGCAGGACATGAATGCTAGTTTAGGCCAACAACTGAAATGTACTCAAGAATCAAATATCGAGCTTGTTTCTATTCTTCAAGAGCTCGAAGAGACTATCGAGAAACAGAAAGTTGAAATCGAGAATCTTTCGTCTCTGAAGTTGGATTTTAAAGATTTGGAAAATTCTATTGCTAAAGTCCAATCGCTCGAGGAAATATTGAGAGATAAATGTAATGAACTGGAGAACGAAAGGAAATCAAATAACGAGCTCTTGCACAAAATTTCGGTGAAGGATGGGGAAATCGCAGGATTAGAAGCAAAACTATCGAGTAATGTCGATGATGAAAATGACATGGATCTCATTAGAGAAATTGAATCAATGAAAGAAAAGATTCAAGAGCTTGAGAAGGATTGCGCTGAGCTAACTGATGAAAATCTGGAATTGTTAATCAAGCTCAAGGATTCGAGTAAACCGGACATTAGAAAATGTGCGTCTTTTGATTCTATGTCGAGTGAGAATTTAACTAATTCTCCAAGTGATGATTCTGAAGTGAGTGATCCTTATAAGTTTCAAGAACATGAAGAAGCAAAGGTGAAAAGCGAAGAGAAATATGCAGATATATTGAAGGAGTTGGATGAAACAAGATCCGAGGTTGATCTTATAAATGCGAGTTTGTTGTCAAAGGAAGAAGAGATCGAATTACTTTTACGAAGTAAGACGGAATTAGAAATCAAGGTTTCCGAACTTCAGCAGAGAAGTAGCAATCTTGAGAAAAATGTGGAACTTGTGTTAAGGGAAAAGAATAACGTCTCTGAACGCATGGAGAATCTTGAAAGAGAAAAGCAAGAATTAGAGAGCAATTTATCAGTATCAGAAGACGAAATCCAAAAATTGAATGTCGAAATGGACATTCAAATATTTTGTCTCAAACAAAAATCAGAAGAAATTGAGAATCAACGGTTAGAAACACTAGAAGAATGTCAATATCTTAAAGGAGAGAATCTGAACATACAAACATCTGCAACAAGTCTTATAGAGGATAACGTAAAACTTCAAAACTCAAATTTAGAACTGCAGAGGGAAAATCAAGAAGTTACCAAGAACGAACTTGATGCAATCCAGTTAGAATCCGAGTCAAGAATTCGAGAATTAATTTGTCAGTTAGCTGGTTTGCAAAAGAGGTACGATATACTGATGGCTGACCATGAACGGGTTTTGAAATCGTTGGCAAATTACAAGAAAAGCGAAGAAAAATTGAAGACCAACATAAATGACCTTGAATTGAAGCTTACTATCTCAGACTACCAACGCGAACAACTTACTAAGGAAATGGGAGTATTCAAAGTTCAGTTGCAGAACATATCAAATCTTCAGGATGAAATATCGATCTTAAAACGTGAGCTTGAAGAATGCAGGCTCGATTACGAAGAATTGAACGCAGAGAAGGTCTCATTATCTGAAAAAAATTTAAGTTTGAATAATGATATGTATGAGTTCGAGGAATGCAAAAGTAAGAAACTAGCACTGGAAGAAAAGATTCTGCATATGGAAAATGAGTTAGCCGTGAAAGAGATACTTCAAACTCAGAATTCCGACTTACAAAATGAGCTTAATAAAATAAAGAGAGCAAATACGCAATTTCAGCAGAAGATATATAGACTTGAGGAGGAGAAAGAAGAATGCTTAAAGAAAGCTCAATCCCTTGAACAAGATGTAGAATCGATGAAGGTATAATTTTTTATGTTTTAAATTGTTATAGGTTCTAAGAAATTTTTGTATATAGGTTATTATATATTTCTTTTTATTTCATTTAGGGTGCATATGATCACAATTTGCTTGAGAATGAAGTTGCTGGAAATAACAATGATGGGAAAGTAGTGGCAAGAGAAAAGTACGAACGAACAAAGTCATCGTTTGAGACAGAGTTAAGAGACCTTAGAGAACGGTACCTTAAAATGAGTCTTAAATATGCCGAAGTCGAGGCTCAACGCGAGGATCTTGTAATGAAACTGAAAGCAACTAGGAGTGGAAAGAGGTGGTTCGGGTGAAATCGCAAAATCAACCTCGATATTATATGTACTGTAAGTGATCGGTTTTGGTATATAACTATAATATTCGTTCAATTTCAAATGTTGCAAGTAATGACTACTTACTAATTAGTCAAACTGAAGATCGTTATGTATGTATTAGGACTAACTAATAAGCTATGGCTGGTCAAAAGCAAGCTTTTGCAAGAAAGTGATTTATATAGCAAGGAAATAAATGGAATTTGCAATTTTTAATACTTGTCAATAGTTTTACACCTCAAGCAGATTTTGTCATCTGTACATTGAGTAAATTGATCTAAGGGCCTAAAGTGAGATGAGAAAAAAATGGAAAATTAAGATCTGTGAAGTGGAGAAGTGGAGAAGTGGAGATGCCAAGGGCATATCCCTTGAAAGATGCTAACATGCCAACTTCCATTTCACTCTTTTTACTCACTTTTTGCCCTACTTTATGCCCAAAAGTGATCACAAATCTACTTAAGTCACCTCAAGCTTTTATTGCCCTCACGACTTACAACATCAACTTCCTATAAAAACCAAATTGGCTTTCTCAATCAGACCCTCTTAATTTTGCATCACCCTTTTCCGACAATGTGAGGCGGCAATCGTGGTGGTGCAGAGGTGGCACCACCTATGGATGGCCCGTGTATCGAGCTGCATTAAAGGTGGAGTACTTTATATTGTTTTATATAGGGCAATTTGTATCCTTTGGCATTTTCAGTTAATTCCATGAAAGGTCTATCTTAAAAATGTATTGTTGTGTGCTTTTATTTTTTGAAGTTTGTAATGCATAGTAAGTTTCAGATAATGTACTGAATTTCTTAGTGATACCTAATTATAAGGCTTTTAGCCAAAATAAACAATGTTGTCTTTCTTGATTTGTTGATTTTATATATTCATGCTTATTTTAGTTTCTACTTTCTTTATTGCAACTTGGAGATTTTAATTGCAGGGGAACTATAGAGTGAAGCAACATTAGTCACCTGGTTGGTGTTTAGGATGTGAATTTTTATTTATTATTCAATCCCAAGTGGTTTATGTTGAGGATCAAAATCAAAATATTCTCCTTGTTTTGGAGTGTATAGTTGCAGTTAACCAATTTATATTTATGCATTATTATAAAAACAACCGAAATATATCATTGTTGTTTTGTATCAGAGCATAATAAATATTTGCTCAAGTCTGAGTACATGTTTCTTGAAACTTGTACTTCAACTTATATATCCAGAAGGAGAGAATTGCATTTTTAAATTTTAATTTCAATTCAATTCAAATATACTAAAAGTGTGAATAATTTAATTTTTTTTTTCTTTTTTTGTGAAGACAAAAATACCCTTATTCAAATTGTGAAGTATATTAATAAAATATAATTAGACATGAAATTTTCCTTAAATTTTCTCATCAAAATTTTGGTAGCAAAATATTTAAAGAAAATTTGTAACTTTCTTTCCTACTAACCAAGCACCATATGGAAGAAAAACAAAAGTATATTCAAATTAAACATAAAGTCTTATTATAGTTATTTCCTACAATAGCTCCAATAATTAAGAAACATGTCAAATCGGTTCAAATAAAGGTAAAGTTGGTGAAAATATGTAAAATCGATGAAAATTAATTCGAATGGAATTTTTAATAAAAATGATGAAACCAGTGAAATCCAGTAAAATTTGGTAAAACAGGTGAAAAAAGGGTAAAATCGGTCAAAAACATATAGTTGGTAAGAACATATTTAATCAATGAGATATTCAGGTGAATAACATATGAAATTAGTGAAAAAACATGAAAAATAGGTAAAAAAAAAAAGGGGGTTAAAAACATAAAAACAAGTGAAATCAGTTAAAAAAAAGTTTAATTGGTGAAATCGGTAGAAAAATATTTTAAACTGAAGAAAAAAACAAAAGAAATCGACAAAAAATGAGAAACCAGTGAAAAATGTTATAACCGATACAAAAAGGGATTAATCGCTAAAAAAAAGGTAAAAAAAATTGAACAGTGAGAATATTTGAATCTATGAAAATTTGGGTGAAATTAGTAAGGAAATGGATAAAATAAACCAAAAAAATTTGAAGTGAAAACATGTTTAATCAATGAAAAATTTAGGTGAATAACATGTTAAATCAGTGAAATAGGTGAAAACGAGTTAAACTTTGACTGACAAAAACAAGTTGAAATTGAAAAAAAAATGGTTTAAATTGGAAAAAAGATCGACGAAAAATGGGAGAACAATGAAAAATGTATAATCGATAAAAACGTGGAAAAAATCGATAAAACAAACAGTGGAAACATATGAATCGATGAAACTTCAAGATTGGTAAACACTGGTGAAGTTGATGAAAAAACTGGTGAAATCAGTAAGAAAAAATGCTTGTGAAATTGATGAAAGTTCGGGTGAAATTTTTATGGAGACATGTGTCATCTGCAAATAACGAATAAACTTGACATGAAAACTACTATGATGGAATGAACTAAATAATGTTCTTATGATCTTATTTTAGAACCAATTTTATAAAATGTAATGACCACGGCCAGCCCTAGACATTCGGGGGCCCTAGGCGAAATTCAAATTTGGGGCCCTTTTTTTTTTATAAAAACTATATAATCAATTTATTTTTTTAAAGGCAAAAATATTAATTAAATATTGACATGTTATTTTTTAGATAGATAATTAAATAACAAACTTATTTAACTTTTAAAAGATTCAACCGTTTGTATAATTTTTAATATGAAAAATATTAGTTTAGCTGAAACCAATTTCACAAGTATATGTACATCCTTAACTCTATTTCATTCTTTTACAAACATCATAATTGATTGCTTGACTTTATTTTATTTCATGACATTCTTAACTCTATTAATTAAAAAGGTATACATCATATATAAAACTAAGAAAAAAATACACATACATATAAAAATATATATGGATGGTGCTAGACCAATTTTATTGGGGGTGAAATTCTTTTTTGCCATGTACTAAGTGAGAAAGTAATAAGCAGAAAAATCATATTATAAAGAAAATAATTGTATTCTTTTTATAATAATTAAGAAATAATTTTTTTTAAAGTACTTATTAAGAAAAAAAAATTAACAAGAAATCATTAAGTAAGAAAAAGGAATAAAAGAATAACTACTATGAAAGGGAAATAAAAAGGACGAACATTATTACAAAAAAATTTTAAATAACATAAAACAATCAAAATATAAGAAAAAGAACCCTAGACTTCACACTTATCAAGAGAAAGTCTTATCAAGTGAGCCAAGACACATGTTATATAAATAAAATCAATAAAATTTAAAATATTTAATTTTCTAAGGCCTAAATATAAATTTTTGGGTCCTTCGAACCGGGAGCCCTAGGCGCCGGCCCAAGCTGCCTAGCACTTGGGCCGACCCTGGTAATGACTAAATCAGTCATCATATTTTATATTTTATTACAACTATTCAAAGCCATCATTTTTTTTTATAAATCAATACTAATTAATAAAAATAAATTTCATAAAAATAAAAATTGATCAGTCATAAATATATCATATTATGACATAAAAATGTCTAAGTTACTCTAAATTATCAAAAATATCCATGAAATTAAATATAGACACGTACATCGTACGTGCACTTTTTCCTAGTATATATGTAAAAGTACGAGTTGTCAAACAAAACTTCTTTCCTTTTTTGTGAAGACTAATGTACCCCTATTTAAATTATGTGGTGATATTTAATTCTATGGTAAAAATGTAAAAGAAAAGAATCAAAGAAACATAATAGACAAGAAGTCTCTCCTACATACATCAACATTATAAACATAGATCAAAATTTTCATCTTTTTCGTCGATAAATATCGAAAAGTTTTCGATTTTTAATCAAGGGAAATGAAAACAGGATATATGTAATTACGAAACTATTTGTTTGCCTTAAACTCTGTTATTTTTCTAAATTTAGTAACTTTTTTAACAATTTTTCCTTAATGTTTCCGAAATATTTCGAAAAAGTCTCGAAAAATTTTCAATATTTGGCCGACCTAAACATACACTTAAAAGGAAATTTTGATCCATGCTTATAAATATCTTTTAAAATTTTATAATTCATTATAATATTAATGGTAAAAGGTCTGAAAACCTAATAACGAACAAAAGGTAAAGCAAGAAAAATATAAATTTATCAAGCTAAATTTCATTTGAAGTATTAACCACCAACGTCAAGTTGGATTATGAAGATGTTTTTTTCTTTTGTTTATTATTTGGAAAATTCTTTTACAGTTTTATACTTGTGTAAAAAAAGATTTTCTATTTAGATGCATTTATTTTTGTAGTTTAAAAAATAAATAAGAAATACATAACATTAATTTGTTCATAAAAATACAAAGTGGTTATAATTTGTGTATATATATTAAACTTATATATCAAATAACAAAAATACATTAAAGTTGAGAATGTTGAGACAACAAAACCCGTCTCAACCATGATGTACCACAATATGCAATCTCAAGACTTGTTGGATTTAGTTTATGCTAGAGTATAAGAAGACCGTTAATATTTTTTTTTAGATGTTGAATACATTGTTAATTACATAAAACACTATATCGAATTGAAAATATTAGAAATGACATCGAAGTAGACTAATTACCAATGTTAAACTAAAAACAGACTAGTATGAAACCCATCCTTCCTTTTAACATTCTTTATCAAATGTCCCTTATTTCATTTTTTATTTTATTTTTTATTTCCGAAAGGTTTAATCCCTTTTGAGGCGCATCGGACACATTAAGTGATAATTTCATTCAGTAGAAATTTGAACCTAAGTCCGCTATTTTATAGTGCTGATTTTCGATAGTGATGATGATATGAGCATAAACTCAATTTTCACCGTATGAACATTTACCCCTTCGAAACGCATGCACAATTTTGGCCTGAAAAGAAGGGAAAATCATGGAGTAGTGTTGCTTGAAAAAGGTTTTGGTGGGTTTGGATTCACCTTAATTTGAAAAATTGTTTTTGGTTTGTCAAATTGTGATACTCCATAGCATTATAGAGTCATATTTCTCGAGGAACTTAGATGCTACACGCCATACAATATATGCGTGTCAATGTTAGTTCACAACAAGGATATGTGTCGTCAGGAGTGTAGCATCTAAATTTCGTGTTTCTTGCATGCCAAGAATATAATTGGATTGACGAAAGTAACCCTCTTGGATGGAAATGAAGGTGTGTCTTGATTTATGTTTGTGATTGATTTGCTTGTATTCTTATATTTTTTTTATTATATTTCAAAAACCGTATCGTTCATTGATTATGTTTTATTTATCTCGTCATATTTTTCTTACCTTCAATCAAACAAAAAACAGTATATGAAAAATCTAAATTTAATATCCTTTATTTTTTTAGCTTTAATCGTATCCCGAGCCCCGCCCAGAAGTTTACTACTGTTGTTACTGTAGAGAACTGTAAAATACCCATCTAAATCCAGCCAATATAAAAAGTGCTATTTTAGTGACACGATAACTGGGTATTATAATATTAGTAGTCATGAACTGCAGGGAGATTTTGGAGGTGGACCAAAATAAACAGAGCAGTGACTACTGCACTCTGAGCTGCCGAGCAATTCAATTTTATTTATACCCCTAAAATAATAAAACAGTAGAGAAAGATTCTGTCACAATTCAATCTTTTCACTCTCTAATATGGTCTCCCAAAATAGAAATCTTCATTAAACCCTTCGTTTTTTCTTCTATGCATGCTACTGAGTTCTGTTCTTCACGCAGATCTGAATTCAAATTTAATTTAATCCATCTTTCGTTCTCTGCTGCTGTGTTCTCAAGCACAGCATCAGTGAATTTGACTAATTAAGGCGAGGAAACGGTAATGAAGCCCGAATTGGGGTTTGAAATCGAGTGCAAGGCCCATAGAGGGTCCGAATTCGGATCCAGATCGAATGATCCGGAACAACCCGAACTGAATGGTCCGGATGGTATTGATAGCTGCTACATACCTAGGGTTAGGCCTAGTGAGGCCAATGGTTTCTATGTTTATACGAGGAATAAGAGGTTGAAGAGTAGGAGTGAGGGTAGATTTTCTTATTTGGATAAACTTGAATGTACTGTTAAAGGTGAAATTGTAGTAAGTGAGAGTGATGCGGTGAGTTTGGGTGCAGTTAGCGGAGGGGAAGGGGAGATGATGGAAATTGAAGTGAAGGAGGAGCCGTTGGAGACGGTGAGAAGTGATGGGGCTAGGAGGTTTACTAGGTCAGTGCTTAAGTTGAAGGACGAGATCTCGGGAATGGATAACGAGAATTGCAGTGATTTGAAGGAAGCTGTGGTTTTGGAGAGTGAAAAATTGGTAGTGTTGGGTACTCCAAAGATGACAAGTACTCCTAAGACGAAGAAGATGGAGATGAAGATGTCAAAAAAAATTCTTATTAAAGGCAGGCCATCAACAGCTAGAGAGCTTTTCGAGACTGGATTGCTGGAAGGATACCCAGTTTTCTATAATGGTGGCAAGAGGGTATGCTCAATAACAATATTTTAAATTGATAGTGTTACTATATTGTTGCTATCGCTACTTCTGTTATTGTTGTTGTTTGATAAACACAAACTTGTTTGCCTCATGTCAGAATACATTATTCGTGCTGCATCATAGAAAGAAGTATGTCTTATCTGCAATTTTGGATACCTTTAATATAAAAGTGAAATGCACGTGTTTTGTGTATATTAGGGAGAAGAGAGAGGTTTAAGGAGAGGGAAAGTAGCACTGAGTCAAACAATATTTCCTCCCAACTCCTCCTATAAGAAGGTCTAGGGTTCAATGGGAGAAAGCATTTCATCCTAGAACCAAATAATCATAATGTTTTAATAGAGGCTTTTCTTTTGTATTTTGCTTTGATAAACATAAGATGTAATTCTTGATTCCTTCTTTCACATTTCAAGATCCAATTGAAATGTAGAGGAAATAATTGGAGGTTTTGCACATTTTGTGATTTACTTAAAAGATTTTCTGAGTAGTTGTCACAATATTAGATTCATGGTGATTAAATCTTAATATTGCATCCCTTACCTAAGTCTAATACCATTCGAGGCGAAGATGAGTTCAGCAGATTCATTATGTAATGAAGAAAAGTTGCTATATATAGATCTGGAATCTTAATAAAGTGATGCTTATATTTCTAAGCCCAAATATTGTTTCATGTGATGAAAGGATAAGATGAACATTTTGAATGGAATTTTCTACATATTATTAAGTTTAGGACTTCTCTGAAAGAATTCAGAAGACTCTCTAAAATTATTTTGCTTCTTACATCTAATAAAACTATATGATCATCTTTATGCATATGGAAAGCTTCTTTTTCATTATTCTGAACTGAATATTTCTTGCTTCTAGGGATTCCCACTACGTGGAACGATTAAAGATGCTGGAATCTTGTGTTCTTGCAGTTTGTGCAAGGGAGTTCGGGTGAGAACTCAGTGATAGAGTTTTCTTGTTTGGTCAATATGTTGTTATTTCTCATTTACTCATTATGTCACTCATGCATCTAGCATACAACATCTAGACAGTAACATGTTTAACTGTTATAGGTAGTTCCACCTTGTCAATTTGAGATCCATGCCTGTAAATCTTATAGACGCGCATCACAATATATATGCTTAGAGAATGGGAAAAGCCTTCTTGATGTGGTCAAAGAATGCCGGAAGTCTTCTGTAAAGACATTAGAGGAAACAATACAAAACTTCATAGGACCATTGCCTGTGAAAGAATCTATCATCTGTCGGAATTGCCAAGGTGAGCTGGTTTATTATCTTTATAATTCCTGAATATTTGCTGCAATCACATTTAAAGGACAGCTTGGTATTCTTTTGTCCCCTAGGGTCATTTCTTGCAACTTCAGCTGCAAAGGTGGATCTGCTTTGTGACTCTTGCATTATTATTATGAATTCAGAAGTTGATGCAGAAAGTGTCAAAACTAGGTATTTTTCCTTTACAGCTACTCCTGTGATTACTTTGTCCTTGTCCCTTCTCTGATTTTGGTTTGGGTTCCACCTGCTCAGCGGCTCCAACTTTATTCACGAACTGCTAAACTAGTTATACAACTTCAAATACACCTGGTACTCATCTGTGGAGAGTGTTGCTAAAAATATAATCTTGTTCAGCCGTATTTCATTATAATTATTATATATGTTTGCATTCGGTAAAAAAATGCTGCTCATGTGTGGTCATATCATCAGTTGATACTGAGTGAACCAGGAACTTGTTTGTACTCCATATTGAGCAAACAGAACTACTAAAGCTTTATGAGATGTTTGGGCAAAATCAGGAGGCCGGAATATGCTAAGGTTTAAATCATATTAGTTAAAAGAGCACAATGCACGGCCATAATCATATGTCCTCCAGAGAGCTGGATCAAGGCGCTTGTCCTAGCATCTCTTCATATCTATCTTTTCATCTTTTAGGGTCAGTAAATGTGACCATAAAAGGTTCAGATCTGGTGAACGAGCTTGGGGCTGCCAAAAAGTCACAAAAATTAATTGTAGTCGAATGTTGGGTTGGGTCTATTATACAACAGGTCAAAAATGAGTTTCAGTGGGACGGAATGATTTAAAACATAGTCGCACAAAAACTGGTTGAAGGGGAGGACGCTGGTGGGAAGTGGTGCTGTATTAGTGGACGGAAGATTACTTGCGGTTCTGTTAAAGGCTAGTTAAGGGTAGCTACCCGAACCCTCACCGACCCTTGGATTGGGTGCATCCAATGGATGTGCAGTGGGTTCGGGGTGCTACCCAGGGGGTTCTGGGTGCTTTTATGTGCGTAAGTTTGTTGTGAAAGTGTTGGGATCTTGACAACGGTTTGCTACTTCGCTTTAAATCCTTAATAATATCAATAGTTAGTATATTTTGTTATGGTATAATTGTTGAATTTTATTAGCATTCTTGATGTATTATAAAAATATATGTCCACGCTCTTTCTTCAAAAAAGCTCGTTCTTCACGGCGTTATATCCCAGGACACACTTGCATTTCGGTGCCCAAAAGTGCTCTTAAAAATAACTTTATAATTGACTCAGCTCGGAATGTTACTTGGCTCATGTTTTCCCTAGTGTTAAAATGCCAACAGTAACATAACTTTAAACTGTAAATTTATCTATCCATAATATGTTATTTGAGTTTTTTTACAGGTTCCTGCTGTAAAAATAGGGTACTAGTTGAATTTAATCAACCTACTTGTTTATAAATCGCATATCAGCATATTGTAGCCTGAAAATTTTCTAATACTGTTTGTTTGGATCATTATAGGCCTTTGGAGCCATTTTTAGGCTTACCAGAGTTTGAGGTGCATAACAATCCCCAAAAAAAGCGTTGTCCAGGAAGGAAAAAGAGAAAGTCTGCATCTTGTATTCCTTTTTTTCCATCCCGTATTGCTTTCCCTGCCATTTCGAGGAATGCAGCTGAATTTAAGAGTGTGTCATATACTTTCCCTTTTTCAGGCATTCAGAGTTGGTGTCTAGTACAAAGTCTTCAGGAAGATCCTCATTGCGACTTTCAACAAGAAAGGATGGCCAACAGAAGATAGCAAAGATGTGAGTAAAATCCTTTTTTACTGTGTCAAGTTAGTTTTTCCCATTACTTGGAATAACTCAACATGTTCAACTTTAAACCAGTCCTCTTATGCTATGTTTCTGTTTCTTATGTAAGGCTGTTGCAACCTGCTTCTGCCATCACGTCATCTGGGAGTGCTTTGGTTAGGTATGCAAAGTCATCTTCTGATCTAACTTTGAATGGTAGTGCTTCCTCCGATGGCTCACTGAAGAACAAGGCCACAAGGAATATCTTAAAAAAGTTGGTGTCTATACCTATTCTTTATATTTACTAGAAAACACTGTGGGTTACTACAGTAATAAAAAAAAGAAGTTCAGTTATTGGGTTGTGGTATCTCAGATTGTCAAATACGTCGCTCTCCAAGTCATCTAAAAGTGAATCCCCATCTGTCTCTGTCTCTGTGCAATCAAAGAGTTCATCGAAGATTACTAAAAAGTTGGTATCAGTTAGTTCTATATTTACTCAATCAGAAAATGACATGCTTATGTTACTTATTCTTTAGTTTGGCATATCAGAAATCTTAGTGGTATTCTGTTATCATCTTACTCAGAGATCAGACGATGCACAAGCTGATCTTTGATGGATTACCAGATGGCACTGAAGTTGCTTATTATTCTCATGGCAAGGTGGTTCTGATAAAATACTGAAGTATTTTATTCTTGCTATATCAGCACCGTAATATAGTGTTTGTCTCTTGTAGAAATTGCGTGATGGCTATAAAATGGGATCTGGAATTATTTGTCGATGCTGTAGCACTCTGGTATACTTCGTTTTGCTTTTGATATCTGGTTATTTTGGTGGATGTATTGACTCTTTTTTTTTTTTTTTTTTTAATTATTATGAGCAGGTTAGTCCATCTCAGTTTGAATCCCATGCTGGTTGGGCCTCCCGTCGAAAACCGTTAGTTTCTGTCTTTTCATCTATGTAATATCCACACCGAACATCAATGTTGATGTCAATTTTATGTTTGCATTGTGGTTTTTCTGCAGCTATATGTATATCTATACATCTAATGGGGTGTCCCTCCATGAATTCGCCGTCTCTCTGTTAAAAGGACAGAAGTGTTCGTCAAGAGAGAATGAGGACTTGTGCATCATTTGTGCAGATGGTGGGAAACTTGTGCTTTGTGATGGATGTCCAAGAGCCTTTCACAAAGGTGAATTTTTTATTTGTAAATATGTTAACATAAATATATTCTTTTTGCCTTCATTATCTGTACAACTTAAACTTCAGGAATGTTTACACAGTAGAGTCATTCTAAATTGGTATGCTTTTACCAAGATGAAGTGTAACTTGTATCTCCATCTTACTGTGCAGAATGTGCATCCCTGTCCAGTATCCCTCGTGGTAACTGGTTTTGCACATATTGCCAAAATATGTTCCAGAGGGAAAGTTTCGTTCAGTGGAATGCCAATGCTGTTGCGGCCGGAAGAGTTTCGGGTATAGATCCACTAGAACAGATAACAAATCGTTGCACGCGCGTTGTCAAGAACCCAGAAGAAGCTGAAGTAATAGCATGTGTGATCTGCAGGTAACATGCAGATAAAACCTGTCCTCACTGATGGTTTGTTCTTTCGCGTTAGTTACGTTCTAGTTTATATTTATTTTTATTAATTTATGAATCTTTTTCTTTTTTAATCTCCTTATTTGCAGAGGCTATGACTTTAGTAAATCTGGTTTTGGTCCGCGCACTGTTATTGTATGTGATCAGGTATTCTTCTTGCTTTTCATCTTAGCTCGTAATATGGGACCCTCATTTTTTTGGAATGAATCAATACCCTTCAATATGATTTCATATAATATCAATGGGCAGTGCGAAAAGGAATATCATGTCGGCTGCTTGAAAAAATGCAAGATGGCTGAACTAAAGGTGCACACATTCGGTTTATGTATTTAGTTTCTTCTGACCTAGCTTTGATTAATATATTCACTCATATTTGTGCATCTCTCATCAAAAGTCTGTATTCACCTGTTCTACAGGAACTTCCGAAAGGAAAGTTTTTCTGTTCTGTAAATTGCAAGCAAATATACTCTGCACTGCAGAATTTGCTGAATGCTGGTGCTGAAAAGATCCCAGATCCTTCTTTGGATGTTATAAGAAAGAAGCTAACAGAAAATAGTCTGGCTGTTAATACTAATGTTGATGTGAAATGGAGGCTTTTGAATGGGAAAATTAGGTCCCGTGAAAACAGATTTTTGCTATCACAAGCTGTAGCTATATTTCATGTAAGAATTGTTGATTTTTTTCTTCTATTCACATTGTTACCAAATATGAAAATTTTTGTTTTTTTCTTCTATTCACATTGTTACCAAATATGTATATCGGCTATTGTCAAATGTGTCATCATTGCTATCAGTATGTGTGAGTAGGGTCTGATATAAAATGTATTGTGTAGCTATATTTCATGTAAGAATTGTAGATTTTTTCTTCTATTCACATTGTTACCACATGTATATCCGCTATTGTCAAATGTGTCAGCATTGCTATCAGTATGTGTGAGCAGGGTCTGATATAAAATGTATTGTTTTAAATATAATATTATTGTTTCATGTAATTAAGTTGTTTATTTCAACTTTAATGAACTATGAAAAGATGGATGTTTCTATCTTGTTTGCAATATTATCTAGGTCATCAAAATTTCGCCTTTCTGCAAAATTGATTATTCTTCTCTTTCTTGGGTAAATGGTGTCCGATCTGGTTTTGGATGTAGCTGTTGAAAAGAATTCTATTCCTCGATATCAACAGCCATGCACCTTTGTCTTCTTATAGAACTTTTTGTAGAGCATTTTTATTGAGTTGGAGTTAATGTTATTGTTTCCCATGACTGCAGTATTACTGCCTGGGGTTCTATGTTCTAGTTTAGACTATGCTGGTATATTGTTTGCTGCTATTATATATAAGAGAAGCTGGCGTAACTGCTGCTGTTTATAAATTTGTGGTGCAGGATTCTTTTGATCCAATTGTTGATTCAGAAACTGGACGTGACTTCATTCCATCCTTGGTTTATGGGTATGTGTGTCCTCCTTTACCTTTTGTCAGGCACCGCTGCTTTTCTAAACTATTGCCACTCTCTATTTCGCTGACAGGAGGAATATTAGGGGTCAGGACTTTAGTGGCATGTATTGTGCGATATTGACTGTAAAGTAAGGAACATCTATTTGTATTTTCTTTTCACAGATATTTATTATATATTATTATTGGTAAACAAGTTTTGCTGATATCGCAGCTCAAAAGTTGTATCTGCTGGTATCCTTCGAATATTTGGACAAGAAATTGCTGAACTTCCATTGGCTGCCACACGCACTGGTAGTCAAGGCAAGGTAAGTTGTTTCCACCATCAAGTGTAAGTCTTGTATATTATATACCTCTGCAACATATTGAAATATTGCTAAAATAGCTGATCCAAGTAGGAAGGCCCCCTTTGTATTATAAGCAGCAGCCTATATTTGTTGTTTTTGGTCTTGGGAATCAGTTTTAATGCTTCATTGAATGGGATTGAAATTTCTTTGCAGGGATATTTTCAAATCCTTTACTCCTGCATTGAGAAATTGCTTGCTTTCTTAAATGTAAAAAACGTTGTTCTCCCAGTGACCAATGATGCAACATCATTATGGACGGAGAAGTTAGGATTTGAAAAGATACCACAAGAGCAGGTAGACAAGTCGTCAATTGGCCCTACACCTTCCCCCACCCCTTTAAAGACTTGAGAAAACAATGCATTAGCATATTGTAACCTGTCATTCCCGTATTTTGCAGCTTTTGAATTACAAAAAAATGTGTTGGCAAATGATAACTTTCAAGGGCACGTCCATGTTGGAAAAGTCAGTTCCAAAATGTCGTATTATTAGTAATGATGAAGCAGAATTTGACGTTCCCTTGCAGTGATTAGCAGAGCTAAGCCATTTTGGTTTTTGCCTTTATGGTTTATTGTAAATTGTATTTTTATCTATTCTTGTTGTTAGAAGGTATCTTGTCAAGTTTCCAGACTGAATTCGAAATAGCTTATTAGTTCAAGATGAGTGGCCGAGAAAGAATAGGAAGAAACATATGCGGAGTCCGGGAAATGGTTTTTCATAGGCAGTTACTAACAATGATCAGAGGAGGGCGGGATCTTAATGATTTTTTAATTTTTTGCTTGACCTGCGTGTAAATAACTCACTCATGGTTGGTGCCCTGTAAAATTTTTCATCTATTTTTGAGCCTTTGAGATACACTCCATGTAATCTTATGTCTGGTTTTGATATAATGGATGTTAATGTAATATACATATGCTAAATTGATGGGATATTTATCTGTGCTTTATCAACATGATCTCATCTCCTGAGTAAATATTGCGTGTAATTATTGGTAGTTGCTTCGGACAATTGTGTACACAATCCTGGATGTTATGTGGCTGCAATTTAGGGTCGTCGATTACTAGTAATTTACTACAACTATGCAATGGCCTATGGGTAGAGAGATCAAATTAGCTATATTTCTTGTCAATCTAATTAATGAGTGAGCGTTAATTCGTAGAGCTAAATGCTCTTCAGGATGTGTTGCACTATTGGCTATAGATATCTATTGGTTCATAAGTTGAGATTGCCATATTCTTGCTTACGAAAATCACATAGGATAGGAGTATGTAGTTTGCCCTTTAGGGGCATGTTAATTTTCTTTCTATATTTTAGAATTATTAACGTACTTGGTCCTAATTTGAGTATGCTATTTCTCATAGGAGTTTTCAACAGTGTTAATTTCATTCTTTAATGTTTTTTGTTTTTCACAAAACTATCTAATTCTTCTAGGCTTTATAATTTCAATGTAAGGTGGTCAGTAGATTACAAAAATCAAGAAATAGTCAGCAAGGTTCCTTTCTATATTATTATTAGGCAAAATTGCAGAAAAGGTCCCAAACTAATTGGCAATTTTGGGTTTTCGTCTCACACTTTATCACCTCACCGAATTTCGTCCCGTAATTTTATTTTTTTTTGGAATTTCGTCCTGCCGTTAAGTATTAGAAGGAAATTGCACACGTGGCCGTTAAATTGCCACGTGGATGCTTACGTGTCATGATGACGTGGCAATTAGCATGACCAATTATACAAGATTGCAGAATTAGTCCCAAACTAATTACAAATTTTGGTTTTTCGTCCCAAACTAATTACAAATTTTGATTTTTCGTCCCAAACTATATCAATTAGCCAAATTTCATCCCGCAATTTACCATTTTGCATGAATTTAGTCCCACTATAAATTTCTAATTTAATAAAAATGACGATTCAATCTTTTACATTTTCTTTTTCAAGAAAAATAATATGAATTTTCGAAACTCCTATGCTCTTTTGAAAAATAAAATTCTCATGTCATTTCATTAGAAAAATATTGTGCGTTCTTTTTTAGTATTAAAATATTATAAATATTGACATTATTGACTATGTTATTCACATGTTCATAATGTTTCATTTTTTCTCAATAAATTTCATATTTCCCAATTTGCAAATATGCTTGTTCTGGAAGAAATCTTCAGTTTGGATAATAATTGTGTTGATGAAATTTTGATTAGCGCCTAATCAACATTGATATTGTGTTCTTTTTTAGTATTAAAAATATTTATAATATTTTAATACTAAAAAAGAACACACAATATTTTTCTAATGAAATGACATGAAAATTTAATTTCTCAAAAGAGCATAGGAGTTTCGAAAATTCATATTATTTTTCTTGAAAAAGAAAATGTAAAAGATTGAATCGTCATTTTTATTAAATTAGAAATTTATAGTGGGACTAAATTCATGCAAAATGGTAAATCGCGGGATGAAATTTGGCTAATTGATATAGTTTGGGACGAAAAATCAAAATTTGTAATTAGTTTAGGACGAAAAACCAAAATTTGTAATTAGTTTGTGATGAAAAACCAAAATTTGTAATTAGTTTGGGACTAATTCTGCAATCTTGTATAATTGGTCATGCTAATTGCCACGTCATCATGACACGTAAGCATCCACGTGGCAATTTAACGGCCACGTGTGCAATTTCCGTCTAATACTTAACGGTGGGACGAAATTCCAAAAAAAAATAAAATTACGGGACGAAATTCGGTGAGGTGATAAAGTGTGGGACGAAAATCCAAAATTGCCAATTAGTTTGGGACCTTTTCTGCAATTTTGCCTTATTATTATTATACTAATTTTAGTTTTATATCAATGTATCTCGTTTTAAGCCTGAAGAATTTCGTTTCTGTATTTGATTATGCTAGCTAACTTTACTGTAATTCTGGTTATTCTTAAATTTCTTGACAAATGTGTGTGTGCCATTTAATTAGGTTTAGAGTTTAGGGTTTAAAAAGGAAAAGCGTATAATTTAATCAATTCATTTAAGATTTTAAATATTGTTGAGTAATTGCACTTGATAAGATAAATATAATCGCAACTTTTGTAATACAACTACGGTTGCAGTTGGAAATAATTTATCTTAATATGACATGTTATATAAATCATAAAACAATGGATATAATGTACAGATATAATTAAATTACTAAAGGATTTTATTATATAATTGTTATATAGCTGGACAATGTTTTACTTCTGAGACTTAATCTGTTATCTTTTAATATAGTTCGGAAAGTATTTATCTTGGTTTAATATTCACAATTTTTCTTTATTTTTCCAATTATTTTAGATTTTTTTCTTCAATATTTAATTAATTGAGAGATATAAGGGCATCTCTAGTGTCTCAAGGGGAGGGTGGATTGGGGGTTTTTTGGATCTAGGGGGGTGAAAAAGTGAAAAAAAATGTATAGAGGAGAAAAAATGGATAATTCCCTTCAATCCATTGTTGGACCGCTTGAAGCGGTGAGGCAAGCGACGTGCCTCACCGCTCGCGATCCATCACTCGCCAGGCGGGTGAGTGCACCAGCAGGTGGCCGACACGACACTTGTCGGCCACCTGTTCATTCTATTTTTTTTTTTGTTTTTTTGTTTTTATTTATTTTATTTAATAAAAAAATCCTTTAAATTTAAAAAAAAAATTAAAATACCTTATTTAATAAAATGTAACTCTTATTTAATCTTAATTTTATTTAATTTGTGTATATTTTTAAAAAGTTAATTTTAGTATAAAAATGTAACTTTTATTTAATAAAATCAAATTTAATGTAACTATTATGTTGGAAAATTTAATGTCAATATTAAATTATTTTTATTATTTTCAAATCATGTCAATCAAGTATTTAATTGTTGTATTATTGTGCACCAATTTTAAAATTCCTTTAAAAGTTAATTATTAGAAACTCAAATTTAATTTAATTATTGTATTGTTGTGTTTTTTTTTAAAATTATTGGTTGTTATTGTTATTATTAATGTCAATCTTAAATTATTTATTTATTTATTATTGTTTAATTATTATTATTATTATTATTTATTTATTTATTATTGTTTAATTATTATTATTATTATCTTCCTTACTATTATTTCAAGGGGGTGAATTGGTCAAACTTACCTTATTTTGACTCAATACTATTTTCTGAGAATTTAGAATTATCTTTTTTAATAATATAGTGAAATAAATTAGGTTTTCTACTTTCTTTCTTTTATTTTTTTAGGCACCCAGTTTTCCCACTTTCTCCCAACTCCCCTATTCTCTTGCCCACTTCTCTCAGAAACCTCCACAGTCCCCACTATCTCCTCAACTGCCATTTTCCCTTTGCATCACTTCTCAATGACTTGGAAAATGACAACTTCTATAACATCATACTTCCACTCACTTCTTCGTGTTCTTAAGGTAAGGTGGCAGTTTGCGATTGTCCCATTTGTTTATATCTACAAAAGTTTTTTTAACATTTTTAGTAACATAATTGCAAATATTTTGTTTCTTTGTAATACAGGATCATAATTATGTTTCACTAAGACATTGCAGACAGTCCTCACGGCCATGAAAACAACTTCATTCTGATACGGCCATGAAAACAACTTCATTCTGATTGGTTACGTTACTCTGGTGGAAATGGGAGATGGAAAAAATAGAAATTTTAACTAATCAAGGAATAAATTTTGAAAAAATCAGGTAAAGGAGCCAGTTAGATTATCATCATTTTAATTTGGAGGTGATATATTTGATAAAATGCCTCATCAAACTTTGAAGCTTAAATTTACTTCATCAGTTAGATTAGTACCTCAATGTCCACTGCAATATCATATCATATCAACTTTATGTCAAATGGTAATCCAAATAGATTGTTTGTAGTTGTTTCATAATATGTTTAATAGCAAAAATAAAATTGCTTGATTGATTCAGATTGATTAAGTATTTAACTATTTATACTTCTGTTTTATAGCAGTTCCCTGAATAATATCGTGGCCAGCAATAGTTTCTACCTCAACATCGGTTCACTTGGAGTCTATATTTTTACTTGAAGGTAATTGTTCAATTAGTTTGAGGTGCCCTGCGATTTTGTATTATGTAATCTAAAAGATAAAGTAAACTTAAATCCCATATGCATATCCTATATTCAGTGGTGTTTTATTTGGGGACTACATTTACAAGTTAATGCGGTGTCTGTTGGCAGCAAGTTCTTTACAAGTTTCACTAAACAAATAGGATTACAGTTGTACTCTGTAAGATGTACTAATCCAAAAACTATATTAATATTCATGTAATCTATTCAAAATAGTTTTTGATAGTTTGCTTATTGAAGTAAACTAATGTCTATTGGCATCATCATTATGAACTTTAACTGAAAATGAAACAAGACTATAAACTAAGCCTATATTTAAATTTTTTAAGGATATATCCAAGCTTCCATCAGACTATTTATATATTATAGTAGAAATATGTATTTGGTCTAAGATCTATCTTTATAGTATTTCAGAATTGTATTTTTGTCAAATGAAGAATTTTGACATCAGTTCTAATTTTCTAGGATTAGGATTAATTTATTTGAAACAAAAAAAAAAATGATTGCTTATCTTTGAGTTGGTTTCAGATTGAACTTCCACACCGACATTCCCTATTTCCTATGACTGGTATTACATGTATCTATCTACTTTTGGTTCAATGACTTAAGATGTATATTCTTTGGTTTAAATATGCATTAAAAGAGAAGTTTTGAAGGAGAGAAAACTTTAAACTTTACTGAGTAGTACTAAATTGTCCTTATTTGGTTGTCATGCAAGTAAATTCTCCTTTATCTGAGTTTTGTGCAACAATCAGGGACATATTATGTATACAATAATATCTTAATTTTATCTACATTAGTTGATAGAGTGCAGGTAAAACTTACTCATTAATGTTTTTGGCTTTAAATGATTTTTTATTTATCCTAACTATTACATGGTGTGGTGTGGCTTAACTAAACTTTTTTTATCAAATGTTTCATGGCAGAAAGATCAAAGGATGCCAAACGCATTTCACTGAACTAAAAGAAAAGGCTGGAAATCTAGCCAAGATTGGATGTCATCTTTACCAATTCCTAGCACAATTACTAGCATTCTTGATGATATACATGATAAATAATTCTTTAGCATCTAATATTCTCTTGGACAATTAAGTGTTTACTTTTATAGTTAGATTACCAAATACTTCAACCTCGACTTTATATGTACATAAATAATATTGAAAGACTGGGAAGAGAAAAACAAAGTTTAGAAATTAGATTTCATGATACATAGTATGCCGTATTTGTTTATTTTGATTACATGTTTCTGTGAAGCCCTTGAAAAGTGGATGAAAATGAAACGCGAGAGTGGTTTTTGTTCTTTTATTGAAGTTAATACCATATATAAATTCAGAAAGCAATTTCAGAAATATGATTAAATAAAATCTATATACTATTTGCGAGTTCATTAACCAATAATGTTATCATGTTTTCGAAAATGACAGAGTTTGCTTCAATTGCAGGTACAAGAAGCCTTAAACGAGTGTTGAACTCGACACATGCAAGAATTCATTTTTTTTAAATTGATAGAGTTAAAGTTTGTAAGATTATTTGTATATCTGATTGCTTTTCGAATTGTACCACTTTATATGAACTATTGTGTTTAGGTCTTATTACTATGAGATGATGTTTGTCAAAACTCAAAAGAATGGAATAATCAAAAGCTATCCTTTACATTTTGATCAGCTAAATTGATTCATGAATATCGAATATTGAAAGATATTCATAGATATTTCAATCTATATAGTTTAGACTTTGAGAAAAACCTTGATCCCCATTTTAGAGATTGAAGTAGAAAAGGTGATGTGTGCTAAATATCAATTTTATATGTTGTTTGTGTTTATGAAATGAAAATGAGGAATCCAAATGATTACTTTGAACAAGTAAACCTTTAGTTGTTTTTTCTCTTATTGATAAAATGATGTTCTTTTAGAAATCATATTTTGTTTTATGCTATTCTAAAAACTTAAATATCTAAATTTCATACTTTTATAACCAATTTAATTATACAAACTAATAGTATATAAAATAATTTAACGTGATTCCGTGCATATCACGGGTTTATGCTAGTTATTATTAAGTGAGAGTGGGAAAAATTGAGAATTTTAATTAAATGGAATTGATAGATTGATACATTTTAGATGACTTATGAAAAGGAAGGGAAAAACTGGACTTGAATTCTGAGGGGAAGCTGAACTAAGTGAGAGGAAACAGAACTTGGACTGAAGCAACACTGAAGAAGGCTAAATACATCAAAATGAAATGAAATTCATGTTATAAATGAACCGAATCCAGACAAGTGTGCTCCACAATTTCCCGAATCAGATCCGAAATATCAAACCGACCCGACCCACCATCTTCCATTGCACTCGTTGCCATCAACCTCAAATCCTCCACTCTATTTCTTCTGTTTTCAGCTTCTCCTCCACTCATCAAAACTTCTTCTACAGCAAATCTGACTTCTTCTCTCTTCACAATTACCCCAACTCTTTCTTCTTCACCCCATCTAACAGATAGCTCAACCCCAACTCTAACCCCAATCCCCAAGACCTCCACAATAAGCTTCTCATTCAAAAACTGCTCCGCGAACATCGGCCACGTCACCATCGGCACGCCGGAACAAATCCCTTCGATCGTCGAATTCCAACCACAATGTGTTAAAAAACCCCCAATTGCTTCATGTGAAAGAATCAGAACTTGTGGAGCCCAACCCTTAATCAAAAGCCCTCTTCCTTTAAGTCTCTCTTCGAATTGTTGTTCTAATAACCATTTGTTTAGTTCTTCAAATCTGTCTTTTGTGTTTATAACCCATATGAATGGATGATTTGATGATTCTAATCCGAGCCCTAGTTCTATTAATTGGGATGGAATAAGGCGGCATTGGCTTCCAAGGCAGGCGTAGAGGACAGATTTTGGTTTATTTGAATCGAGCCATTTTAGACATTTTGTTTCGGCGATTGAGGGCTTGTTTCCTCTCTCGAATTTGTCTGAGATTTCTTTGTTGCATAGAGAAACTGGACCTATGCACCATACTTTCTTGTTGATGGCCTGCTGATATTGTTCAACACAGCCACTTTCCAATGCTGGAAATGTGTTTACAACTACACCATAGGAATTTGATTCAGCTTCTTGCATTTGGTCCCTGATGTCATCTAAATCAGGGGAAGCTACAAATTCTCCAGGTAGTTGAGATTTTGTTATTTTGATATTGAATGGGATTTCGGGTATGAGAAATGGGTCTGAATCGGAATTGGCAGAAAGGTGAGGCTTGAAAAGTTTCATGTTATTTGAGCTAAGAAGTGAAAAGCAACACATTCCATGAAAAACTAGTCTTGGGATTTTGAACTTCTTAGCTGTTTTGGATGTCCATGATAGACATTTATCGGATATTATGCAACTCGGAGGGGGGTGATGATCTAGTAAATATTGCTCAAGGGGTTGTTGGAGCTTGTCGAGTGCTCTGTAGAAATTTCTTATGAGGTCTCGCGATGGGACACTGTCTAGGTTTTCGCAATTTGGTGGTAGGCCTACTTCTTGGCAGGGGAATGGGATTTCTATTAGATTGATGTTAAGCCCTGTAGCTTGGGCTCGATGGATTGTTTTTGTGAAACGAGATGCATTGTGTGGAGTGGTGACTAAGCTTGTTCTAGTGCCGTGTTCGGATAATAGTTTGGCCATGTCGATCATTGGTATCATATGGCCTTGAGCTAGTAATGGGATGAGGATAAAGTGAAGTTCTTTTGAACTGGATGATGCCATTATTTTAGAAGGAATATGAGATGTGCAGATAATTGCTGAAATGGGATTTAAATTTTAGGAAAATTTGATTTAGTTGAGAATTGCTGAAATGGAATTTAAATTTGCAGAAGCAGAAAATTTAACTTATTTTGGAATTGCTAAGTCTTCTAAAGTTAGCTTGACTGGGTGTATATTTCTGACTTCAGAGAGTGAAACACATGTACTGCAGTAATGAAGATGATACCATGGGCTGACTTGGTCTAGTTGAGTTGGTTGAGTCAATTAATCATTTTGAACTAGAAGAGTTGAGTTATATTGTGCAAAGTTAGAAGTTTACTAAGATTGATAGAGCTTCTATGTTACTTATACATTGAATTGAATGAGTCAAGTCCATGAAACCTCCGCCGCCGCAAATTCTACAGTTTAGTGTAATTTTGTACAGGACACCAACTTGGTAAGCTAAGATATGACAAGAAACATTACATGTGAATAATTTACTAACTTTTTTGATCGGAAACATTACATGAGGAAATCACATTTCATGTTAAATTCAACTTATAGCCTGTTTGCCCAATTGTTCGATTTCTTGAATTAGCATTGTAGCATTGAGGTAAGAAGATCCTCCCATTTCCACAGACCACTTAGCCATTTCTGCAAGCTCATTTGCCCTTTTCCTTCTTTCAATTCCTTGTGTACCTTCATCCATAACTCTTTGAATTGCGCTCGTAATACCATCTCTCGTCACCTTCATTTCCGGCTTTTCTTCCTCCCCTAAATGCACCACAGCTCGAGCTCCGACACCAACACCAATCCCCAATACTTGCACAATAACTTCTCATTCAAAAACTGTTCACCAAACATCGGCTAAGTAATCATTGGCAAACCAGAACAAATACCTTCAAGAGTCGAGTTCCAGCCACAATGCGTCAAGAATCCTCCCTCTGCAGAGTGCGATAAAATCAGTACTTGAGGAGCCCAACCTCGAATCAAAAGTCCTCTCTTTTTTATTCTTTCCTCAAACCCATCTTCCAAAATCCATTTCTCTATTTCCGCCGAGTCTTCCCCTAATGTTTTCACCACTAGAATAAACGGGTGGCTCGATTCTTCCAATCCTAAAGCCAGCTCAATGAACTGGGAAGCCGATAGTCGACTTAAACTTCCAAGACAGGCGTAAATCACAGATCCTGGCTTCTTATCATCAAGCCAATTCAACAACTGATCAGAATCAATTGAATCTTGATTATTTCCTCTTTGGGCTATGTCTAAGCTCTCTTTACTCCAAAGGGATAATGGCCCAATACACCAAACCTTTTTTACTTTCCGAAACTCATCCACGTATCTCTGTTCCACCTCTTCAAAACTATTAACCACCATTCCGCACGCCTGTGACTCGGTTTTCCTCACTTGTTCACGGAAACCAGCAACATTTGAAGGGCCTGGATTTAACAATCCCGGCAGCTGGAGCTTTGTAAACTCAATTTCATCCGGTAAACCAGGCACAATGAAAGGCTCTTCAGGTAACACACTCTCATGAATCTTGGAAATGTACACATTGTTTATTACAAGTTGAGTAAAGCAGTTCATTCCATCGAAAACTATCCTCGGAATTCGAAACTTTTGACATGTATCAGCAGTCCAAGTTATATACTTGTCTGATATGATGCAACTTGGAATTGGGTTCAGCTCTTTCAACAATTCCTCCACTGGATTTTGGAACAAATTAATTGCAACAGAGAAGTTGGGGATTAAGTTGTAAGATGGTAGACTGTCAGCGCTTTCACATCCAGGTGGCAAGCCAGCTTCCTCTGTCGGAAACTTGACCTGGAGAAGCTGAGTGGAGAGTCCAGACACGACAGCGCGTTCTATTACCGAACGGAATTGTGGCGTCGAGAGGTGTGAGGATGATGGTTACTTTAACACCTCTTTTGGCGAACAATTTGGCCATGTCTATCATCGGAATTGTGTGTCCTGGAGCCATTAATGGTATCAAAACGAAGTTCAGGTGATCTGATTTTGAGGCAATGGAGATTAGCTTGGGAGAATGAGGAATGGGATTCTTAGTATCAGATTGGGGGAGAGTTTTTTGTTTTGTGGAAGTGAGAAATAATTGAAGATAGAATTTTTATTTTTTTGGTAAATAAGAGAGTTAGGACTTTTGTTTTGGATCTTTCAATATCAACAGAACGTGCTGATGCTTTATACGTAGAAGAATTCGTCAGTGTTTTGTCATGATATAAGACCTTACATTCAACAACCATGTCGAGAAATTGAGCTTCTGAAGATTTTCATGAAATTTGTGCTGAATAATTGAAACATGATTTCCATGTATTTTGATTAGAATCTTTTGGATGTAAATTAATTAATACTAAATAGTATGATAATTGATTTGATTGAAATTATTATTTTCAATTGAAACACTTGTTTGATGAAACTTATTTCAAATAATGTTTCTTCCAACAAAAGATAAAAATGTGTGAGCCAGAATTAATTAAGGCAGAGCCACTGACGATCTTAACGTTAAGGGTTTCAAGATTCAATTTGGACCATCAAATATTTGGCTAAATATCTAAAGTTTGTACATTGTAAAATTACTTGAACACCCATAGCATATATGTGTAATTGAAAAGAAGGAAATTCTACGGCTACCTCCTCCATTTTTCTTTGATTTTCTCACTCTTCCATCTTGTTAGTTTATTAGCAATGTTCCATTAGGCAATATCCGATAGAAAGTTGGAAACACATGGTTAATTTTGTAAGATATGGATTAATCTTTTTATATTAAGGACTTAAGGTGAGTGCACAATTAGTGTCCTTGTAAATTCCACAGATTAGTGTAAATTTGAACATTGAAATCTACATTACATGTAAACTTTATTGACTGGAAACATTACATGTTCATGTTCAATTGCTAAGCCTGTTTTTCAATCTGATCATTGTTTATTTTTACCCAGTTGAGCGATTTCTTGAATTAGCAACCTAGCATTGACATCGGAAGATCCTCCCACTTCTACAGACCTCCTTGCCTTTCTTCCTAGCTCTTTTGCCCTTTTCCTTCTTTCAGATCCTTCTTTTCCTTCATCCATAACTCTTTGAATCGCCTTCGTAATTCCATTTCTCGTCACTTTCATCTCAGGCTTTTCTTCCTCTCCCAAAGGCACCACAGCTCGAGCTCCAACTCCAACACCAGTTTCCAGTATTTGCACCAGTAACTTCTCATTCAAAAACTGTTCACTAAACATTGGCCATGTGATCATCGGCAGGCCAGAGCAAATACCTTCAACAGTCGAATTCCAGCCGCAGTGTGTCAAGAATCCTCCCACTGTAGAGTGTGATAAAATCAGTACTTGAGGAGCCCAACCTCGAATCAAAAGTCCTCTTTCTTTTATTCTTTCCTCAAACCCATCATCCAAAATCCATTTCTCTATCTCCTCTGAGTTTCCCCCTGATGTTTTTACCACTAGAATAAACGGGTGGCTCGATTCTTCCAATCCTAAAGCCAGCTCAATGAATTGGGCAGTTGATAGGCGACTTAGGCTTCCGAGACAGGCGTAAATCACAGACCCTGGCTTCTTACTATCAAGCCAATTCAAGAACTTATCGTAAACAATTGAATCTTGATTGTTTCCTCTTTGGGCTATGTCTAAACTGTCATTACTCCAAAGGGATAGTGGCCCAATACACCAAACCTTTTTAATTTTTTGAAACTCATCTACGTATCTTTGTTCCAGCTCATCAAAGCTATTGACCACCACCCCATATGCTTGAAACTCTGTTTGCCTCACTCGTTCACGAACACCAGCAATGTTTGAAGCACCTGGTCCTGGATTAAGCAATCCTGGCAGCTGGAGCTTTGTAAACTCGATTTCATCAGGTAAATCAGGCACAATGAAAGGCTTTTCAGGAGCAACACTCTCATGAATCTTGGAAACATATATATTGTTTGTTACTAATTGAGTAAAGCAACTCATTCCATCAAAAACTATCCTCGGAATTCGGAAATTTTTACATGTATCAGCAGTCCAAGCTATATACTTGTCACATATGATGCAGCTTGGAGTTGGATTCAGTTTTTCTAATATCTCTTCTATTGGTTTTTGTAGCATGGTGATTGCGCTCATGAATTTGGGCAATAAATCAAAAGACGGCAGGCGGTCGCCACTTTCACATCCAGGTGGGAGGCCAGCTTCCTCGCTCGGAAACTTGACTTGGAGAAGCTGAATGGGGAGTCCAGACCCGACAGCGCGTTCTATTACAGAACTGAATCGTGTGGCGTCGAGAGGTGTGAGGATGATGGTCACGTGGACACCTAGTTTGGCAAACAACTTGGCCATGTCTATCATTGGAATTGTGTGTCCTGGAGCCATTAATGGTATCAAAACGAAGTTTAAGTGATCTGATTGTGAACCCATTGAGATTAGTTTGGGAGACTGAGGAATGGGTTTTTAGCAGAAGATTGGGCTAGTTTTTTCTTTTGTGGAATTGGATAGGTCACTTGGAAATAATCCAAAGAGATTAAATAAGATATTTGAGTTCTTTGGACTTAGTTTTTGGATATCTCCATTTGCTCTGTTTCGTAGATGATAATATAATAGAACATGAGTAGCTGCTCAACCTTAAAATAAACAATCTGTCATTGTTTGTCATGATGTAAGAGCTTACATGAGCATCGTGTTATAATCCACCGCAAAAAATGGCCTAACTCGACTTATAAGATAATTATGTCAATAAATGTTAGGAATTATAAGTATTCTGTTGTAAATTCTAGATATTAATGGGTATTCCTATTATTACTTTAATAGTTCAGTTCAGGGACGGATCCTTTGGGGACTGGGGGGGGGGGGGGGGGGGGGGGGTGGGGGCCATGGTCCCCCAGAATTAAAAAATAAATACTTCGTATATGTAAATGTTTTCAACAAATGAAAGTGGCCTAGAGGTAAGGATTGTTATGACTCTCTTCTCCAATATTCGAGTTCGAATCCCTTGAAGCTCAATATGTATTTTTGGTCTTTTTAGCATTAAATTTTTGGTCTTCTTAGTAATTTTTGGTCTTTTTAGTATTAATTTTTTCCTCAAGGGCTGTTTTAATTTTTCTCCTCATGCTGATTAGTACTAGTTTCAATTTTCTTCCTTATGAACATTTATTAGTATTACTGTGTATTAAATACAACTTTACAATAACTAAATTGTATATTGTAAATTGTCCATGTGTTTTATGAATTTATCAATTTCTTAAACTATTAATTATGTAATTAGATATTCGTTTATGATTTGCTAAAAAACATTAGAGTTTACTTTAACGTTCATTATCGAATACAAAAATCAAGGTTATTTGCTACAAAAAAAAATTCGGCCCCCCCAACAAACAACGTCTAGGTCCGTCCCTGAGTTCAGGGACTTAATCGCAATGTATATCCATTATAGGCTAATCTTGTATATGAGCTTTGTAAACTCTAAGTATTCTTATTTCTTTTTCTTTCGTATAATTATGATATTATTCATCAATCTTTTTACCTCAATCACTAAATCAAAGAACTAATATAATAAACTATTTATAACATGTTATCAGCAGAATAGTCTAAATCTTTTGAACCCTTGTGAATTATATGATTTAAATCTGGGAATCTTATGATTTTAAAGCATGTTTTGGGGGTTAAATTTGACTATTGTTGCGAAGGGTTGAAATTGATTATTTTTTGGCATTACTTATGTTTATATATTCTGCCATATGCAATTTTCAAATCTAAATCTTTGCCTTAACAAAGGAGTCGTAAAAAACTAAATCTTCTATGGCAGAATATATAAACAACTACTAGGATTTTAGTCTATGCCGTGAACAACTACTAGGACTTTTGTATTTTAATCTTTTGAACAATATTGTGTTTTTTAGTCTATGCCGTAAACAACTACTAGGACTTTTGTATTTTACTAGAAAAGTGCACGTACGTTGTAAATGTCTAGCTAATTTCATAAATAAAATTTATAAATTATAGTAAAATAAACTTTATCACAAAATAACACAAATTAATGACTAATGTTCAATCTATTAATAAAAATGATGTCTTTAAATTATTGTAATCAAATATAATTGATTGATTAGTTTATATGATCTTGTAGATTCTTTTCTAAAATAATATCATAACAAAATTATTTAGTTCAATCCATTATAGTAGTTTCCATTTAAAATTATTTGTTTTAAAATGTATTTGTTATTTAAAATGCATTTGTTTACGGACAACTTTTTGTCCTCTCATGCCCATGTGTAGGACATCCAATCCCAATTGATTAAATCCACAGGGGGGCAGGATTAAGTACCGTCATACCTAAACAGTTTTTCACTTATTCAATTCATTAGTTTAATCCATCTTTTCAAGGGCTTATCCCATCATTTTACCTTTTGCATTGATTTAATATAATTTTTTCTTCGATTTACCCGTTCTTTTATTGAAATTAACCCACTTTCATTATTTTCCATTTTTTCCGTTGATTTTCTTTTATATTTTTCAATTTAAACCATTTTCTACCAGATTTATCCTGTTTTTGTAGGTTAAATTATTTTTTTTTCTTTTTACAGTTTCACTCGTTTTCCCACGGATTTACATGTTTATTCCCCAATTTCACATCATATTTAATTGATTTCACATGTTTTCAAGACTTCACTTTTGTTTCCCGATTCACTGATTTCACCCATTTTTAACGATTTCATCCATTTTTTACTAATGTCACCGTTCACATTCATTTTTCACGAATTTCATCCGAAGTTATTCGACCAAATGTAATTATCAATTTTATAAGCGCATTTTTACCAGGTTCATTAATTTTTCAGCAACTTTACCAGTGTACACCAATTTCACGCATTTTTTTTAAAATTTTTTTTACATGTTTTAACTGAATTTCATCGATTTTCATTAATCGGTTTCGCCTATTTCCATGAAAAGAACTCTAGAAAATTCGAGTACCATCAATTTCATCTGTTTTTCACGAATTTCACAATTTTTGTTTTACCGATTTCACACATTTTTTCACCAACTTTACTAATATTTATATTTGAGGTTATTCCTGTCTTGATATTGTTGGATTTTGTTTATATTTTCCTTTTCTAGCCAAAGAAAAATTACATAATTAGCTAAGTCATAAGCATTTTTTTCTTTAACACATACGTTGTACATGTCTAGTTAATTTCATTAGTAAATTTTATAAATTATAGTAAAATTAATTTTTTTCATGTCACAAAATAGCACAAATTAATAACTAATATTCAATTTAATTATTATTAAAATTATTATTTCATCAAAAAATGTTGACTTGAAACTATTGTGATTAAATATAAAATGATGATTGATTTGTTCTTAAGATCTTGTAAATTCTTTTCTAAAATGAGTTCATAACAAAATTATTTAGTTAATTTTATTATAGTAGTTTTCTTTTAAAAAGCACTATTTTAAAAACACTATTTCTTTATTTTTATTTGAAATAATATCATTTAATTTGAAATGTATTTGTTTACAAACCTAAGCTAGTTTACTTATAAAAAAAAAAACCTAAGCTAGTTTTCACATATTAATCCATTTTTCACGGGTTTAACACATCATTTTATCGATTTTATTCATTTTGCATCGTTTTAATATATATTTTTATTCGATTTATCCGTTCCTTTATCAATGTTACCCACATTAATTGTTTTTCCCATTTTTCGTCAATTTATTTTATTTTTTCGGTTTTACCCTATATTTGCCGGTTAAACTATAATTCCGTTTTACATATATAACTCGTTTTTACCTATTTCACATGTTTTTTTTCACTAATTTCACCTCATATTTCATTGAATTCACACTTCGCCGACTTTACATTTGTTCCCCTATTCACTGATTTCACCAGTTTTTAACGATTTTTCATTCGTTTTTCACTAACTTAATCAATCTTATCCGATTTTTACGAATTTTACCCAAAGTTATGTGATTCCATATATATTTATCGATTTATTGGGCGTCTTTTTACTGGCTTCACAAGTTATTTACCAACTTTACAAGTGTTCACAAACTTTGCCCAAATTTTTATCATTTTCACATATTTTAACTGACTTTTCTCTATTTCACCATTTTCCATAATCGATCTTGTAAGTCATGAAAAGAACTCCATGAAAATTCGAGTATAATCAATTTCACAAAAAAAAATTAGATTTATTTTCTATCATCTTCACTAATTCACTTTACTAATATTTTTTATTCTAATGACACTGTGTGGTGGCTAATATTGATTAGCGATGCATATACATGGAATTAGCTTTTATGTAGTTGGATATGGACTTTGAAATTTCGATAAGGAAATAAATTCTAAGATATATTTTTTTCAAGTGGTAGGGTTTATTTAGAAGTATGCTTCTTCATGTTTTTTTCCTATTTTGCTATTTAAAATAAATTTCAAGTAAGGGCATATTAGTCTTCACAAAAAATTCAAGAAATTCTATTTTCTGAACTCGTACTTTTATATGTATATAGAATATAGAATATTTTGAACAATATTGTGTTTTTTTATTTGTTCAATTTGCTAATAAAATAGTAGACCTTTTCAAAATTTCCCAATTAGAATTTTAGAATTATGTTGATTTGATGGAATTGAAGGTTCTTTATGTCATTAATCACAAAACTTGATGAATTCACATTGAATTCGTATACAGTTGCATGTTTATCTTGAATTGTTATGCTTTATGGTGATCACATATGCTTCAGAGAGTGAAACACATGTAATGCAGTAATCATGGCCGACCACTTGGACAGACGCCTAGGGCCCCCGGTTCGGAGGGCCCCAAAATTTATATATAGACCTTTAGAAAAATTAAATATTTTTAATTTTATTAATTTTGTGTACATAACATGTATTTTAGCTCACTTGGTAAGACTTTCTCTTGATGATTGAGAAGTCTATGGTTCAAATTCAAATTTTTGAGTTTTTTTTCTTATATTTTGATTGTTTTATTTTATTTAACTCTTTTTCTTTAGTAATAATTGTTCATCTTTTTTTATTTTCTTTTCGTAGTAATCATTCTTTTAATCACTTTCTTTACTTAATGATTTCTTATCAATTTTGTTTATTTAATAAGTACTTTGAAAAAAAAATTGTCTTAATTCTTATAAAAAAATATGTTTTTTTTCTTTATAATAGGTTTTAATAGCTTATTATTTTCTCACTTAGTACAATGCAAAAAAGAATTTTGTCCCTAATAAAATTGGTCTAGCTTCATCCATATTTTTATATGTATGTGAATATTTTTCATTATTTTTTGAAATTGATTATTTTTTGGCATTATTGATGTTTATATATTCTGCCATATGCAATTTTGAAACCTAAATCTTTGCCGTGACAAAGGAGTCGTAGAAAACTAAATCTTCTTTGAAATCAACAGAGGGATTTTAGTCTCGGCCGTAAACAACTACTAGGACTTTTGTATTTAATATTTTGAACAATATGGCCTTTTTATTTGTTCAATTTGCTGGCTCCAACAAAATCATGCAATCAATTAAAGTGACCTGATGAAACTAAACCAGTGAGCAAAACTATTTTTTTAAATAAAGAAGTAGACCTTTTCAAATTTTCCCAATTAAAATTTTAGAATTATGTTGATCTGATGGAATTGAAGGTTCTTTATGTCATTAATCACAAAACATGATGAATTCACATTGAATTCGTATACAGTTGCATGTTTAATTGTTTACCTTGAATTGTTATGCTTTATGGTGATCACATAGGCTTCAGAGAGTGAAACACATGTAATGCAGTAATGGAGTTGAAACCATGTGCTGACTTGGTCTAGTTGAGTTGGTTGAGTCAATTAACCATTTCGTACAAGAAGGATTGAGTTATATTGTGCAAAGTTTGAAGTTTACTGAGATTGATAGAGCTTCTATATTACTTATCTATTGAATTGAATGAGTCAAGTGCATGAAACCTCCGCCGCCGCGCAAATTCTACAGTTTAGTGTAATCTTGTTCAGGACACCAACTTGGTAAGCTAAGATATGACTGTTAGACATTAACAGATATGCTATGATAACATGAAATATACAAATCATGAAAACATACATATCTCAGGACCTATTCGCAGATGATTAAGTAAGACACGTTTATGCTATAAAGAGACGTATACCTGAATCTATTGGTAGAGTAGCGGAAGAATCACAAAGATGGATTCTAGGGGGTTGTGGTCTTCTAAGCCTTATTCACTATTGCCTTATGCTTTCTCTAGATGGGGAAGATGAAAGTGCAAAGTATGAATTGGCTTAGGGACCATAACCCTATATATAGGAGAGTATTAACCCTAACTCTAGTAGGGCTCTAACTGTGAGCCCATCAAGAACAGTTAGAGTCCAATTAAGTATCTACACATATAAAGAGTTCATACTTTAATTAATTGATATTCTTAAGTGCCACATTATTATTATTATTATTAGATCACAATTAATTAGGCACATAAATGAAATAGCCTATCATATACAATTATATAACATGTAAGTCCACATTATTAGACTGATAAGAATAATAATTCCAACAATCTCCCACTTGGACTACAATGTTTTCTTTAGATTGTATAAGCTTAAGTGTGCACAAAATTTGTTATTTCAACCACGAGATATCCCAAACAATCTTGTTCATCAGTTATGCTAATATAGGATCAAAGCGGCATTCGTCGCATGAATTCATGACTAAAGCTTCAATGGTCACGATACCAACATAATCAACTACATAGATCAAGTATGGATGTGTAGCATGGAAATTACATCTTATGTGATCTATATCATGTCAATTTCCAACTGGTCCAGCATAATGACTCCGAGAGTCAACTTTCTTTACCAAATGTTTAACCTCAGTAGAAAGTCACAAAACTTGACCTTATTTCAGGGTATTCAAAATGAAATGAATAATTTCATTTAAATCATGAAACTAAAGTCTGTACAGAATAAAATCAAAACTGTAAAGCATAAAACTTTAAGGACAAACTCCCACTAATTGAATGTATCATTAATTCCAAGAACACCCATATGAGCAATATGCTCATGAAGCACCGTAGGCGGCCAACCTTTGGTGAATGGGTCTAAAGTCATAGAGTTTGTACTAAGATGCGTTATTGACACACGAATACCCCAAATATTCATTTGATAGGTCATATAGGATGCCTAGAACAACACTGATATTTGGTCTTTGGACATAAATATCAACTGTAAGTGGCACTCCCCTTTAGTGATCAAATACTGTATTGATGTATTTATCACCATATGTATATCTATCAATCGGCAAATCAATGATCTTCCTTTGGGCCAATCATTGATGGCATGATTAGTAGCTATACCAACGAAGTTTGAATCATAGAATATGTGATTTTAAGAAAAATCTGATCTTTGATATTATAAGCTCGTAATCAATTGTCCTCTACAAGTATTGTAAGACTCGTTTGACCATTTTCAAATGATCCATAATCGAGTCGTATAATTATCTAATTTGTATCCCAAATACGTGGCAAGCAATATCAGAATGCGTACATTCTTCACATGCATGATGACTCCCATTCCATTTCATCATTCTCAAGGTTCATTTCTTAGTGCGCAATTTTGCATGCCAAAATGGCTAAGCAACTTATCAATGTAGGCCTTCTGGGATAGACCAAATATACATTTAGATCAATCACGATCTATATGTATTCCCAGAACGAAAGATGATTCACCTAGATCTTTCCCCTTAAATTTACTCGATAGAAATTTCTTGGTATCATGAAAAAGCCTTACATCAGTGCTTGCTAGTAGAATATCACCTACTTACAACACCATGATGATAAACATGCTCCCACTGATCTTGAGATATATATGCACTGATTGGTGGTGTTTTCCTCCAAAAAACATAAGAGGTAATCACATGATCAAATTTCCGGTACCATTAGTGGGATGCCTACTTTAAACCATAAATGGACTTCTTAAGTTTACATATCGTTTATTCAACTGTTTTAACGTCCATTTATTGTAGCTCTAAATCATAATGAGCTACTAATGCCATGATGATCCTAAACGAATCATTCGTTAGACCACACATGATTCGACCAAGTCAGATCATTTTTCATCCTCAAGTCAAAATCATATTAAGGAATTAGACAATATAAATTCCCAGTATTGTCTCATTTCTCTTGTGGAACTCCTTATCGGCTCCTTAAGTTGAGGTTGCTAAACTACAGTAGTGGGAGTGAGCGCAAGAGTGATAGTGTTTGACATGAATCCTGATTTACAGGTTGAACTTTGATAGGAATGGTTACCTTATCATTGTCAACTGTAACTATAGCGAGAATATTTACACACTCTCCCCCTCAAGCACTACATCGTTTCTTTTAATGCTCCCACTATAGTAAGTATGCTCAATAATTTTGGCGTCTCCTATATCCAAGAAGGATCTATTTGAGGAGTACTAAAACTTGTAAACCCTCAATCTTTCTAAGTAATTTGTAAAGTAGCATCTAATAAGCTTATAGTCCAATTTTCTTTTGTCAGGCCTATAAGACCTAGCCTCATTTGGACAACACAAGACATGAAAGTGCCTAATACTAGGCCTCTTACATACCCATGTCTTGTATTAAATTTTAGTAACTACCTTACACAGTTAAAATATGAAAACTGCAGTCTTAAGAGCATTGTTCAAATGTGACTCTGTCAGAGAAGAGTGATCAATCAAACTTCTCACCATGTCATTATGGTATTGGCAAAATGCCATGTCATTCACACCAATTATGAAAACTTTTCATAGATTAAGTAAAGATGACCGTATCGTGAGTAATCATCCAGAGAGCTGATAAGATACGGCTGTCCATTCAAAGAGTCCTTAGAGAACGGACCAGCTATGTAATTATGTATCAACTCTGAAGGTTCACTACTTCTATATGCACCCTTATTTTGTTTGTTCATTTGTATTCCCTTAATGCATTCTATACAGATTTAAGGTCCGTTAAGTCAAGGGAATCGAGAATTCCATCATGCACAAGCCTTCGTATTCTCTATCGAGAAATGTGTCCTAATCATTTGTGCCAAAATAATAATGAATTCTCATTAGTTAATTTTCATTTAGCACCTAAGATACTTGAATGCAGGTTTTTCATTAGTGGTTGTTAAGGTGTCTAATTAATATAATTTATCTATTAAAGTTCTAGTGGAATAATTTTTTTTTTTAATTTAAAGAAATAGTAAATAATTCAATTTCAAATGAACAAGAATAACCAAATTTGTTCAAAAAAGAAACATGAATCAATTTTCACCGAAAAGACGGTATACTAAAAGTTTCCTCTAAATCCAAAAAAAAAATAAACAAACTAGAACTTAAATAAATCCTAACGACACCTACAGCTTCCATAACAGCCTTGTTCCCTTTGCCTACATAGATGCATCTTTCATCATCATTTGGCACTCGGTAGTGGAGGCAATCCTACAACGTGACACATATGTGAATAATAGCTTCCGTATCTATCCACCAAGTGTCACTAGGTACCAAAACCAAATTAACTTCACAACAAACGAAGTTGAGAATATTACCTTTCTTTACACGCCAAGTGGTGTATCCTAGGCATAATTTCTTTAAGTGGTCAGCCTTCTTGCAAAAGTGACAGGTAATAGCCGAATTCTGTCCCTTTTGGCTCTTAGGCTGTGTAGTTCTAGGAGGAGTTGCAGTTTCCTTACCTTTATCCCTCTTTCGCTTCATGGTGGCGGTTTTACCATTTGATTTGAATGCCAAATGAAAATTGTCAGTCTTTTCTTGTTTCTTCTCTCATCTTCTTGCATACACTGAGCTATAAGCTAATTTAATGTCCATTTCTCTTTCTAAGCATAGAAAGAGATCCTGAAGGGACCAAAACGTACAGGAAGCGATATCAAGACCAGGTGCACAAATATGTCATCAGACAAATTCAGCCTAAGGGTCCTTAGTCTTGCTACAAATTTTGACATAACCATAATATATTCATCTATATTTCCTTTGCCCTTATAGCGCATGGAAACGAGTTGTTTCAAAATAGTGTTCGTTTCAACCCTTTGACAAAAAAGTGAATCTGTCCGCTAATTGCATCAAAAACTTTATTGCATCATTATCCTCTGATATATTACGCCTTATGGTTTCTGGAGTGGAGTTTTGCATCATCATCAGACTCATGCGGTTCGATCGCTCCTACCTTTCATGAGCCACCCTTTCAGCATTAGTGCTTTCAGGGGTCAGATTTGTGGGACGCTCAATTCTTAATGCATGGTCCAAATCCATACAACCGAGCACTATCATGATGTGCTCTTTCCATTTCTTGAAGTTTGTGCCGTTAAGCACAGGGATGTTGTTGGGAGTTATTACAGAAGGCATTGAAGACACTAAATCCGAAAAGACAATGAAATACAGTCAAATTAATTTATTAAAATTATGTATGAACTAAATTTTTTTTTTTAAATGCATACACTAGTTGGTGGGCCCATCTTAAGATACTTAGCACGTTGTTATTATTTAGTATTTGGACAAAAATAATAATCCGCAAGTGGTATTCTTTTACATAGACTTAAATACTGATACTAGTATCGGCATAATGGTGTGCCTTCCTTTGGGCCGACACAACAAAAGCATGATAATCCAAATATAACACATATTCAAGACTACACATTGTCCTGTCAAAACAACCTTCCTTTGGGCCGATTGTTTCACATGGACAACTATGCTAAATTAATTAAAATTAATCAATCTTACCCAACAGAGGTTACTTTGGCAACATGTTGGTTCGATCGAATTATTTTCGATTAATTAGCATACCTCAGGGGTAAAAGCCAAACATTATCCGGTCAAAATAACCTTCCTTTGGGCCGATTATCTCACATGGATAACTATGTCCCCTTATTCAAAATTGATCAATTTTACCCAATAGAGGTTACTTTGGCAACATATCGGTTCAATCGAATCAATTGTAAATAATGGACATATCAAGTATTGCAATTTTTTTTGTTTAATTACCAAAATGCCCCACCCCCGGAATTAAATAGTGGGCGAATCAGCCCAATAAAAAAAATACAGTTCATCGTACATATGAAACGGCCGAGAGATTAAACCTGAATCCATAAAATCAATAGGCGTGCGGCAAAAGAAAGTAACAACATAATCAAATCATTGTACACCCAAAGAATAATGGGATTTCGAAATATGAATCTGATTATTTTCTGAATCCAAATTCAAAGTATAATTATGCCACTAATTTAACATAAATACATAATCATGCTTACAATTTTTATACAAAGCATATATATACGAAAGTTTATGCATGAATAAACAAAACTGAATCTAGATCTAGAATAGTCATATAATTAGAAGACCTAATCTCATAAAAACATATAAACAAATCTGGACTCTAATCCTCTAACGAAAGGTGGCTCTGATACCACTTGTTAGACATTAACAGATATGCTATGATAACATGAAATGTGAAACCCCAAAATAACTAATGGGCTATAATTCGTCTTTTCTACAAGTTAAGATAAAGAGGAATTTGGGGGCCAAATTCTTTTAAGGGGGTAGATTGTGAAACCCCAAATTTTTATTTGAGGTCTATTATGTAATTTTCAAAAGTTAAGATCTCTATATGTTTAAGCATTTAAATTATGTGACTAAAGTTTATTTAAATGCTAATTCTCTTAATTAGTTAGCTATTGTTATCTATTAATTTATGATTTAAGTTTAATTGTGTTAAATATTTTCAATTAATTTTAAGACCCATTAATATGGTTTGAATGTGAATTAAGCCAAAAAAAAAATGCATAATCAAGTGAAACCTATTTAATTATCAAGATTTAAGGAAAAGTATTCTACTCTCCCTCACACACTTTGCCGCCGTCCCGAGAAGAAAGTCGGAGTTCTTCTCCTCCATTCGCGAAGGTAAGTTGTATGAATTCTTGTACCGACTAGGGGCTTATTCCCATTTCCATTTTCTGTTTTCTTTTAAATTGCACGACTAGGGGCTGTTTTCCTTTTCAATTTTCTGTTTTTAAGTCAGTTTTTGGTGAGTTGTATTGGCTGGGGCTCGGGTTAGGGAGAGGGGATCGGGAGATGTTGAAATAGAAGCTTGAGGTACGAGTTTGGAGTAGAGACGAAATGTTTAAGGGGGATGGTGAGGGGTAATGGTGGAGGCGGCCATGGCTGATCGGAAAAGAGGGAGAGCTCTGTTTCGGGTTTGGGACAAGGGCCTCGGATTCTGGTTTGGGTTTTAGGGTAAGGAGGGTCGTCCGGAGCTTGTCGGGGAAGAAGAAGGCACGGCGTAGACTAGTAGTGGTGATAGGAATTGGCCAATGGTGGAGGCGGCTATGGCTGATCGGAAAAAGAGAGGGGTATGTTTCGGGTTTGGGAGAAGGGCCACGGGTTCTGGTTCGGGTTTTAGAGTAAGGGGGGTCGTCCGAAGCTTGTCGGGGAAGGAGAAGGCATGGCGTAAACTAGTAGTGGTGATAGTGATTTGGCCGTGAGTTAGCGGCAGAAAATGTGAGGGAGATGATGAACAGTAGCATTAGAGTTTTGGGCTGTTTAGTTTGGGCTGGGAGATGGGCTATAAGAAGTGGAAATGGGTTTGGGCTTGACTAAGAAGAATTGGGCCAAGTTTGGGTCAAACTTGGGCTAAAATTGAGAGCAAGGTTGGGCCAAGCATTGGTTGGGTTTGGGACGGAACTTCGGGTTGAGGGAATAGGTTGAAGCTTCGGGCCAAGAGAACGGGCTGTGATTTGGGTCGAGTTCGGGTCGGGTTCGGGCCGGACCTGTTCGGGTCGGGTTCGGGCCGAAAAAAAAAACTTCCTTTTTGGGCTGCCACTTATGCCATTAATTTGGTACATGTATGTACATGAAAATGGGTTTAAATAAGATTTGAATGTTAATTTGATAAAGAATCTTTAGAATTTAATTGTTCAAGTTACTAAGATATACCCGCGATTAATTACAGGTTTTTGAACCAGTGTTTGAGTCTTGTTATCCCAAGCGTCTTGATTAATCAGGTGAGTGTTCTTGTGCAAGTTTACTTGGTGCTGCTTGAAGCGACTTATTGAATGAGTTATTACTGTTGCGTGTATACTTTATTTGTCTCATGAATTTTTGATACTGCGCCTGTGATTAGAAATTTGTGATTTATTGTTGTGCGAGTGGTAGTGTTTTGGTTCTGTTTATCGTTTGCATCATTGGGTCTGATCACATTCATTCGAACCCACTATGCGGTTGGATGAGATGTCTTTGCATGAGTCTTTTTATCACATTCATTCGAGCCCACTACGTTGCTGGATGATATGTCTTTTTATCACATTCATTCGAGCCCTCTATGCGGTTGAATGAGATGTTTTTTATCACATTCATTCGAGCCCACTACGTTGCTGGATGAGATGTCCTTTTATCACATTCATTCGAGCCCACTACGTTGCTGGATGAGATGTCCTTTTATCACATTCATTCGAGCCCTCTATGCGGTTGAATGAGATATCTTTTATCACATTCATTCGAGCCCTCTATGTGGCTGGATGAGATGTCTTTTTATCACATTCATTTGAGCCCTCTATGCGGTTGGATGAGATGTCTTTGCATGAGTCTGATCACATTCATTCGAGCCCTCTATGCGGTTGGATGAGATGTCTGTTGCATACATATGTGTGAAGCGTCTAAGGTGTGCATGTTTGAATTGATATTCGATTGTGTTGCTTGCTCGCTGTTATCATGTACATTTGCACACGGGCTCACTAAGTTGGATGATCAACTTACCACTCTTTGTGGATTACTTTTTCAGGTACTTTCGACAGTTGAAATGATCCGGGATCCGAGTCGGTCTTGTCCTGTATTTTTATTTTCTTGTTAGATTATTTTATTTGAAGGTTTCAAGTTTGATCGGATAGTGTTTTCGCGTTTTAATTTAACGGTTTATGTAATGGAGTTTTGAATTTATCCGATAAATTGTTTACGATATTTAAATTAATTCAAGTTTTAAGTTATATTTTATCCGCTGCTAGACTAGTTTAAATTATATATTTAGTTAATTGGTTTGTTCTGGCGACCCGATTCCAGTCGAGGGCCGTCTTTGGCCCGAGGACGTGGCTGGGAAAAACGGGGCGTCACATGAAATATACAAGCCATGAAAACATACATATCTCAGGACCTATTCGCAGATGATTAAGTAAGACACGTTTATGCTATAAAGAGACGTATACCTGAATCCATTGGTAGAGTAGCGGAAGAATCACAAAGATGGATTCTAGGGGGGTTGTGGTCTTCTAAGCCTTATTCACTATTGCCACTCTAGATGGGGAAGATGAAAGTGCAAAGTATGAATTGGCTTAGGGACCATAACCCTATATATAGGAGAATATTAACTCTAACTCTAGTAGGGCTCTAACTGTCAGCCCATCAATAATAGGTAGAGTCCATTTAGGTATCTACACAAATAAAGAGTCCATACTTTAATTAATTGATATTCTTAAGTGCCACATAATTATTATTATTAGATCACAATTAATTAGGCACATAAATGAAATAGCCTATCATATACATTTATATAACATGTAAGTCCACATTATTAGACTGATAAGAATAATAATTCCAATATAAATATGCCAAAAAAAAAAAAAAAATAAGCATATTGCTCATAATCTACACATATAAAGAGTCATATAAACATGATGAATTCACATTGAATTCGTATACAGTTGCATGTTTAGTTGTTTACCTTGAATTGTTATGCTTTACGGTGATCACATAGGCTTCAGAGAGTGAAACACATGTAATGCAGTAATGGAGTTGAAACCAAGGGCTGACTTGGTCTAGTTGAGTTGGTTGAGTCAATTAATCATTTCGTACAAGAAGGATTGAGTTATATTGTGCAAAGTTTGAAGTTTCCTGAGATTGATAAAGCTTCTATATTACTTATCTATTGAATTGAATGAGTCAAGTGCATGAAACCTCCGCCGCCGCAAATTCTACAGTTTAGTGTAATCTTGTTCAGGACACCAACTTGGTAAGCTAAGATATGACAAGAAACATTACATGTGAACAATTTACTAACTTTTTTGATTGGAAACATTACATGAGGAAATCACATTTCATGTTAAATTCAACTTACATAGCCTGTTTGCCCAATTGTTCGATTTCTTGAATTAGCAATGTAGCATTGAGGTAAGAAGATCCTCCCATTTCCACAGACCTCTTAGCCATTCTTGCAAGCTCATTTGCCCTTTTCCTTCTTTCAATTCCTTGTATGCCTTCATCCATAACTCTTTGAATCGCGCTCGTAATTCCATCTCTCTTCACCTTCGTTTCCGGCTTTTCTTCCTCCCCTAAATGCACCACTGCTCGAGCTCCGACACCAACACCAATCCCCAATACTTGCACCAATAACTTCTCATTCAAAAACTGTTCACCAAACATCGGCCAAGTAATCATTGGCAAACCAGAACAAATACCTTCAAGAGTCGAGTTCCAGCCACAATGCGTCAAGAATCCTCCCACTGCAGAGTGCGATAAAATCAGTACTTGAGGAGCCCAACCTCGAATCAAAAGTCCTCTCTTTTTTATTCTTTCCTCAAACCCTTCTTCCAAAATCCATTTCTCTATTTCGGCCGAGTCTTCCCCTAATGTTTTCACCACTAGAATAAACGGGTGGCTCGATTCTTCCAATCCTAAAGCCAGCTCAATGAACTGGGAAGCCGATAGTCGACTTAAACTTCCAAGACAGGCGTAAATTACAGATCCTGGCTTCTTATCATCTAGCCAATTCAAGAACTGGTCAAAATCAATTGAATCTTGATTATTTCCTCTCTGGGCTATGTCTAAACTCTCTTTACTCCAAAGGGATAATGGCCCAATACACCAAACCTTTTTTACTTTCCGAAACTCATCCACGTATCTCTGTTCCACCTCTTCGAAACTATTAACCACCATTCCGTATGCCTGTGACTCGGTTTTCCTCACTTGTTCACGGAAACCAGCAACATTTGAAGGGCCTGGATTTAACAATCCCGGCAGCTGGAGCTTTGTAAACTCGATTTCATCCGGTAAACCAGGCACAATGAAAGGCTCTTCAGGTAACACTCTTTCATGAATCTTGGAAATGTACACATTGTTTATTACAAGTTGAGTAAAGCAGTTCATTCCATCGAAAACTATCCTCGGAATGCGAAACTTTTGACATGTATCAGCTGTCCAAGTTATATGCTTGTCTGATATGATGCAACTTGGAATTGGGTTCAGCTCTTTCAACAATTCTTCCACTGGTTTTTGTAACAAATTAATTGCAACAGAGAAGTTGGGGATTAAGTTGTAAGATGGTAGACTGTCAGCGCTTTCACATCCAGGTGGCAAGCCAGCTTCCTCTGTCGGAAACTTGACCTGGAGAAGCTGAATGGAGAGTCCAGACACGACAGCGCGTTCTATTACCGAACGGAATCGTGTGGCGTCGAGAGGTGTGAGGATGATGGTTACTTTAACACCTCTTTTGGCGAACAATTGGGCCATGTCTATCATCGGAATTGTGTGTCCTGGAGCCATTAATGGTATCAAGACGAAGTTTAGGTGATCTGATTTTTAGCCCATGGAGATTAGCTTGGGAGAATGAGGAATGGGATTTTTAGTATCTCAGATTGGGGGAGAGTTTTTTCTTATGTGGAAGTGAGAAATAATTGAAGATAGAATTTTCTTTTTCTTGGTAAATAAGAGAGTTAGGACTTTTGTTTTGGATCTTTCAATATCATCAGAACGTGCTGATGCTTTATAGAAGAATTCGTCAGTGTTTTGTCGTGATATAAGACCTTACATTCAACAACCATGTCGAGAAATTGAGCTTCTGAAGATTTTCAAGAAATTATTATTTTCAATTGAAACACTTGTTTGATGAAACTTATTTCAAATAATGTTTCTTCCAACAAAAGATAAAAATGTGTGAGCCAGAATTAATTAAGGCAGAGCCACTGACGATCTTAACGTTAAGGGTTTCAAGATTCAATTTGGACCATCAAATATTTGGCTAAATATCTAAAGTTTGTACATTGTAAAATTACTTGAACACCCATAGCATATATGTGTAATTGAAAAGAAGGAAATTCTACGGCTACCTCCTCCATTTTTCTTTGATTTTCTCACTCTTCCATCTTGTTAGTATATTAGCAATGTTGCATTAGGCAATATCCGATAGAAATTTGGAAACACATGGTTAATATTGTAAGATATGGATTAATCTTTTTATATTAAGGACTTAAGGTGAGTGCACAATTAGGTAGGCTTGAGATTGTGATGAACATATATGTCTAAATAAAAAATGCAACTTCCAATTGGACCGAATTTTTTATACAGATGTCAACAATTATTAAAAGAGTAAATCACGATTTTGGTCCTCTTTATGGATTAACTTTTGTACTTTCGTCCCTTTTAAAAATTTTTATAGCAGATTAGTCCCTCTTATCAATGTAGTATATCACATTCGTCCCTCTTATAATTTTTTTTTATCAAATGCGTCACTCTTATATTTTTTGTATCAAATTCGTCCCTCTTATCAAAGTAGTGTAACACATAAGTCCCTCTTAAATACAAAATACATCACTTAAATTCAAAATATATTCTAAAGTGGACGAAAGTTGATGTATTTTGTATTTAAGAGGGACTAATATATTATACTACATTGATAAGAGGGACGAATTTGCTAATTTAAGATGGACAAATGTGTTATAAGAGGGACGAAGGTGATACATTACATTGATAAGAGGGACCAATCTGCTACAAAAAATTTAAGAAGGACAAAACACTACAACAAAAATCATGTCTCGAGACACAAATAAGTGTCCCAAGATGTTTATCTTGGGACACTTAGGAAGTTTGGGACACTTGAAAAAAGTGTCTCATAATTTCGCGTCGCATGATAACAAGGGACGATTTTATTTGTCCCTAGAAAGTGTCCCTAGATTACGCGTCTGAGGATAGATATATGTGTCCCGTGAGATCATTTTCGAGATACAAATATGTGTCCCTAGATGTTGCGGTCTGAGGATATTTATGTGTGTCCCATGAGATCATTTTCGAGATACAAATAAGTGTTCCCAGAGAATTGATATTTTTATTAATTTCATTCTTGAGACACTTATTTGTGTTTTCTAAAATCCATATATGTCTTTTGTATTATATATTTCAATACTTAAAAATGTCTCATATAATACTTATTTCAACAAATTAAATGACAATTAAAATAACTAATATAATGTAAATGATCGATTCTTTTAAACAATACAAGTATCACTTCCAAAAATATTAAGTACTTGTACATATAGTAGTTCTAATGTCATAGAAAGTTTCCAAGACAACAAAATTACATAGATATGTTCTTGGAAATGAGTACAATCTAAAATATAAACTTGCATAGTATCTAGAATAAGGATACCAAATCTAACTATAGATATCTTCAAAGTTCAAGCTCAAAAAAGTTCATCCTCCAACTTGAATCAGTCTTCGTCTTCATCCAATTCAACCTGTTCAATATATAAAATATATTTGATGACTATGAGGAAGCATGAAATAACAACTCCAAACAAAGCTTTTTTCTTTTCGAAAAGATACATGTAGTAAGCATAGTCAAGAAAAGAAGAAGGAAATACCATGGACAATGACCAAACAATAGGTACTCCAAGAGCATCTCCAATAGTTTGAAAATGACTATGAGGGAATAACAATCTTGCATCTCTTTTCACTTGGAATTGAATTATTATTTCACAAAAGTCACGTCCCAACTCCATACCATTGACATAAACATTACTTGTCTTAGTTACAATACCTCCTGCAATAACTTCATTCCTATCTCCACCATTTTTCAAAAGAACACAAGATCCAACCTGCGATTTGCTTAATGTTAACAAAGACTAAATCAACCAGCCAGCTAGATCAAATCAAAATTCCATTGATTTCAATAGCAAATTGCAACAACCACAAATATTCTTAAGGATGCTACATTGAATACAAGAATAGTAACCGTTATACTTGGAAGAATATGCATGAAGTATTATCTTGATGCATAGAGCTTTTTTTAAAATATAAATCATATGAGATTACATGCGACTAAAACTAAAATATTTGCATCAGATCACCAAGAGTGAATAAGAATGGAAAAGTTTAAAGTGCATCTTATTTTACCTTGATACGTGTTGGACGAGAAATTGATGGTGATGAAATGTGATTGTCGAGTGGAGAGCTTCGAGAATTTGATTGCCTTCTTGGAGATGCAACTCGAATACTTCCAACGTCAGATTGTTCGCCAGGGCGTGCTCTCCCTTGGACAATTGCTGTCAGCTCTTCTACCTTTGCATTCAATGCTTCAAATTTCTCTATTTCCTTAAAATACTTTTCTTTATACTCCATGGATTGCCTAAAAAGTGCATCACGACTTGGCTTTGCTTCACTCCCATTCCATAGAGTCTCAACTGTCCATCTTTATCCTTGCCCATTACCTTTGCAAAGTCATCATCAGGATCATGAATACCATTATTGCTATTTGAGTTTTCAGAGTTTTTGGCAGCTAGCTCTTCCATTTGAGTCTATAAGAAAGAGTGAAGAAATTAATATAAATTAGATATAAGAAAACTTAATGAATATGTAATCACTTACAATTGCTTCCTGTATAGCTTCACTTGTACCATCAGCTTTTGAATAGCACTTCTTGAACAACTCAGCTCTTGTGGGATATCTACCGTTATCTTTGTTCTGCATACGAATGGTCATATTATACATTTATGTAAGCTTATTCTATCAACAAATTCACAACTACAATAATTTCAAAGTAAACATTACCATTGCTTCTTTCACTACTGCATAACTTTTCTTTCCCATACGATGAATATAAGTCAACTTTGCACGAGTTTCTTTGTTCTTTTGACTTATTTTCTGTGGAAGTTCAAATAACTAAAATACTTGTAACTCACCAAAATAAAATCAAAATGAGAAATTCATAATAAGAACTATAGAAAACATACCTCCGCATTATCAGACATCCAATGCTCAACTAACACACTATATTGTTCTTCATTCACTATCTCAGGAATTTCATGCGTTTGTTGCTCAATGGGAACATCAGGATCAAAGTTTAATTTCTTTAAGTCACATTTCCAACTTCTCCATTTTTTGTTAATAGATCCTAGGATATATGGCTCATGTCCTATAGGAATCTCAAACTTTCCCTACAAAAGAGAAATTTAGAGCATTATAGACTAATATAAACTAGGAACTCATATAATACTTAAAATAATTGAAATAAAATAGAATCTATAACCTTAACAAGTCTAAGCATTTCATCCTTGTAAAAATTCGGCATTAATCTCCAATCCGTATACTTAAGTGGGCAATATAATGGATTCCTTGCAATTGAACCCAAAAAATGAGCCAAACTGCTTGCTGTCTTTTCATCATTTGGCTGTCCAAGATCATTAAAATTTACAGCAATACGTTCATGTTTGCTTGATTAAAAAACCTAAATTGAAGGAAAAACTGAAAATACTCAATCTTGTTTTTTAACAAAATAATATTAGTATTACATGTTAGGATGGAAAAGAAGAAGTGAAACATCTAGAGGAATGCTCTGTTTCAAAGTATGTCATTTTATCCCTCTTTTTTTCCTACTTCCTGACTGCTACCAAATTATGAAGTCTTAGATGCATGCTGATTGTTGGATTTCTAGAATAAAAGGAAAAATTTAGCATAGGAGAGTGCATTAAGAAAGTGAAAACTGTTTCAATAGTGTAGAATGAAACAGTGACAGACTTCTATTTTATTTCTTTTACTCCTTAATTAACTTACATAAATCGATTCTTACGGAGATAAACATATCAAAACTACTCCAATGTTTGGTGGATTTCAAATCCTCATTATGGTTAAAAAAATAGCTCAAAATAAATGATTAAAAATTTGAAATCCTTACTAACTTAAACTGATCTATCAACTGCTACAGATTTGTTAATGTAGATTTGAAATATTTGCTTATAATCCATGAATCCAAACAGACACTTAAATCAATTGCCTCAACAACTTCAAGTATTTAATCTGAATGCATATATATCTATAGATATGAGTGTTCACATTGTAATAAATTCGTGAAGTATTCAATCAAGTTTTTGTGATAATAACTGTAAGAGGAGAATGTCTACAAGATGCACTTTATGCAATTTTAAGTCTACCACAAGCACAACCATATTTATGTATCTCTTTTACCATATGCATGTTCATTCACTTAATGATCCATATTTTCAAATTTGTGACAGTATTGTGTTCTAACTTCCCTCAACCATCGAGAAAAGTAATGATAGCTCATCCACCACATAAAGCCTTTGCCTATACTGGTGATACGATATCTACATACATCTCACATTAATCAGACAATATGCATCATTTGTCACCTAAAAAAATAAGTTTTCAAGTAGCTAAATAACTGTGTCAATTATTGATTTTTCTTATGATGGATCTAAACTCAAATCTTTCATCCAAAACCATACAAACTCAATACAGTTTCTATACCATTTAAACTTGGATATGAAGGTGGATTAAAAATCCAGTAGGCTCTAAACCGAATCCAAAATCATTCAATAACAATTATACTTAAATAAGAAGTCAGGTAGATTCAATCTAAATCCGAATTATCTAGTCATACCTATAGTTCAAATTTCTAAGATATTGTATTAGATGGCAAGGTTTCAGCCAAAAAAAATTGGATGTCAAAAGTTCTGAAAGGCTAAAAATGAATACAACAACTATAAAACTTGGGCCCAATTCTCAGATTTACAAACCCTAACCAATCTTACTTACCTGTTTTGAGAAAGCCAAAACTGAAGGAAATACCAGCGAACGGAATGTACTAAACATATTGTGAGAAGGAGAAGAACCGAATCTTTCTTACCTGTTGTGAGAAAGCCGATTGTGAGAAGGAGAGAAGAACACCGCCTGCTGTGAGAAACCGATTCTGAGAAACCAATTGTAAGAAAGCAGGTTAATTGTGACCCAAATTGAAGGGAAAATCGAAAATAAGAAAGATAAATTGAAAAAGAAAAACAGATTTGGGCCGATTAATTGTGAGAGTGAAGAAGAAATTACGCTTGGAGAGAAGAACACCGCCTGTTGTGAGAACCGATCGATTCTGAGAAACCAATTGTAAGAAAACAGGTTAATTGTGACCCAAATTGAAGGGAAAATCGAAAATAAGAAAGATAAATTGAAAAAGGAAAACAGATTTGGGCCGATTGTGAGAGAGAAGAAGAAATTACGCTTGAGTAGTATTTGTTATTTGATTTCTTTCATGTTGTGATAGAGAAGCTAGAGAGGGTTTTTGATAGAGAAGTTAGAAATGTTTTATTTGATAGAGAAGAGAAAGGGAATTTGAGTAAAATAAATTAAGGGCGCCACTTTTTTATTTTTCCCGCTCCAGAATTAAGTGCCCCATAATCATTTTTTATGGGACACTTAAAAATAAATGTCTTAAAACTTAAAAGTTTGGGACACATAAAAATAAATGTTCCCTTAAAAGTGTCCCATGATCCAGTTTTTGTTGTAGTGAAAATGAAAAATTTGACCCATAAGGAGGACAAAAAATGCTACTCACACTTATTAAAATCTTCCTTAATTAAGTATTTTAAAGTGATCTAATCATGAAATCAAATTTTGAAATATTTATATTTTTGTAAGATGAATTTAATGAAGGAAGATTTTTAGCAATTGTTGAGAACACATAAATATTCTCTTAATTTACAATTTCAAACATGCATTTTGACATAGAATAAGTATTCCTTTATTCACGCCTCGTAAAGCAATTAATATACATGGAAAAGGAAAACATATTAATATACACAGAATAATTATTTTTCATTTTATTTTTGAAAATACAAATTGCATCACTCTAGTTTCACGTAGAACTATTTATAAGAAACTGAACACAGCTAAGAAGAGCAGGCATGCAAATGATTTGTACAAATAAGTCTAGATAGACATAGTTTGAGGGTGTTGAGGCTTTTTTTTTTTTTTTTTGTTATATTGTTTCATTTTTTTGTTAAATGTTTAGAGTTCTAAATCGGATAGATGGATTTTATATTGTTCAGGTGAAGGAACCGCTCCACCTCCACATAAAATGAAGTTTCGAAACCAAAAGAATTCTCCAAAAAGGGAAATATTACCCATACGTTTTGATAAATCATATCGACTGCATATAAGTCTTTTGCTTTTAAATGATTTTGGTGATTATATTTATTGTATGGCCTTCATTGCATAATTAGAACTGTTAATTATGATTGTCTGTGTGACTTTGAATATTGAAATCTACATTACATGTGAACTTTATAGTTTATTTTTACACAATTGAGCGATTTCTTGAATTAGCAACCTAGCATTGACATCAGAAGATCCTCCCACTTCTACAGACCTCCTTGCCTTTCTTCCTAGCTCTTCTGCCCTTTTCCTTCTTTCAGATCCTTCTTTTCCTTCATCCATAACTCTTTGAATCGCCTTCGTAATTCCATTTCTCGTCACTTTCATCTCAGGCTTTTCTTCCTCTTCCAAAGGCACCACAGCTCGAGCTCCAACTCCAACACCAGTCCCCAGTATTTGCACCACTAACTTCTCATTCAAAAACTGTTCGCTAAACATTGGCCATGTGATCATCGGCAGGCCAGAGCAAATACCTTCAACAGTCGAATTCCAGCCGCAGTGTGTCAAGAATCCTCCCACTGCAGAGTGTGATAAAATCAGTACTTGAGGAGCCCAACCTCGAATCATAAGTCCAAGTCCTCTTTCTTTTATTCTTTCCTCAAACCCATCATCCAAAATCCATTTCTCTATCTCCTCTGAGTTTCCCCCTGATGTTTTTATCACTAGAATAAACGGGTGGCTCGATTCTTCCAATCCTAAAGCCAGCTCAATGAATTGGGCAGTTGATAGGCGGCTTAGGCTTCCAAGACAGGCGTAAATCACAGACCCTGGCTTCTTACTATCAAGCCAATTCAAGAACTTATCATAAACAATTGAATCTTGATTATTTCCTCTTTCGGCTATGTCTAAACTGTCATTACTCCAAAGGGATAGTGGCCCAATACACCAAACCTTTTTAATTTTTTGAAACTCATCTACGTATCTTTGTTCCAGCTCATCAAAGCTATTGACCACCATCCCATATGCTTGAAACTCTGTTTGCCTCACTCGTTCACCAATACCAGCAATGTTTGAAGCACCTGGTTCTAGATTAAGCAATCCTGGCAGCTGGAGCTTTGTAAACTCGATTTCATCAGGTAAATCAGGCACAATGAAAGGCTTTTCAGGAGCAACGCTCTCATGAATCTTGGAAACGTATATATTGTTTGTTACTAATTGAGTAAAGCAACTCTTTCCATCGAAAACTATCCTCGGAATTCGGAAATTTTTACATGTATCAGTAGTCCAAGGTATATACTTGTCACATATGATGCAGCTTGGAGTTGGATTCAGTTTTTTTAATATCTCTTCCATTGGTTTTTGTAGCATGGTGATTGCGCTCATGAATTTGGGCAATAAATCAAAAGACAGCAGGCGGTCGCCACTTTCACATCCAGGTGGGAGGCCAGCTTCCTCACTCGGAAACTTGACTTGGAGAAGCTGAATGGGGAGTCCAGACCCGACAGCGCGTTCTATCATAGAACTGAATCGTGTGGCGTCGAAAGGTGTGAGGATGATGGTCACGTTGACACCTAGTTTGGCAAACAACTTGGCCATGTCTATCATTGGAATTGTGTGTCCTGGAGCCATAAATGGTATCAAAACGAAGTTTAAGTGATCTGATTGTGAACCCATTGAGAATAGTTTGGGAGACTGAGTAATGGGTTTTTAGCAGAAGATTGGGCTAGTTTTTTCTTTTGTGGAATTGGATAGATCACTTGGAAATAATCTAAAGAGATTAAATAAGATATGTGTGTTATTTGGACTTTGTTTTTGGATATCTCCATTTGCTCAGTTTCGTAGATGACATATTTATAATAGAACATGAGTAGCTGCTCAACCTTAAAATAAACAATCTGTCATTGTTTGTCATGATGTAAGTGCTTACATGAGCATCGTGTTAGAATCCACCGCAAAAAATGGCCTAACTCGACTTATAAGATTATTATGTCAATAAATGTTTAGGAATTTTAAGTATTCTGTTGTAAATTCTAGATATTAATATTCCTATTATTACTTTAATAGTTCACGTACTTAATCGCAATGTATATCCATTATGGGCTTCAATCTTGTTCCAAAAGGTGAAATCGCTCACCCCCTGCTCGACGGGGATTGTGAGAGGAGGTAAATCATGGTGACTCAACCGGCAACAGAGGCTGGGACCAGTACTCACTGCGCACAAGGAGCCCCCCTCATTTTTTGAGAGGTTGCTCCCACATTGCCGCTGGTGAGGTTCGATCCTTGGTCTCTTGTTCCAAATTCCACCTCTGAGACCAGTTGAGCTGCCCATGCGGGCTTCAATGCACATTAGCTTCAATCTTGAATATGAGCTTTGTAAACTCTTTATAACTTATTAGGAATATGGTGACTCTCACTTCAAAGAGAGTCACCAACAACCTTCTTTTTGCCCAATTAAATGTGGACATGTGTCCATCTTACAACATCAATAAATTCATTTACAATCCAGCCAACCCTTGAAATATCAATTATACCCTTACTCTTTATTTTACAAAATCCCCAACTTACCCTTTTCCTATTTCATATATGATATACTTTCTCAAATATTTCGCTCTAGCGGAATTTTATCCGTCCCAGTGGAGATCGGTAGTTTTTGTTTTTTTTTCGTTTGAGGAAAATTAAATATACAATCAAATTCTACATATTGATATGTATATTTACAGTGATTATATAATTTTTTTTATGGATCAAAATTTGTGAAAGCAACGTGTGCTTCGAAAATTTGTACATTGTCATGGTTTCTTCGGATATTAATATACAAGATTAAATTATGTAAATAGCATTTTTATATTTATAAAATTTTGTATTACAATGAATATTATTTAATATTAGATCAACTTATTCAATAACTACTTAATTATACAAATTTTATCAATAATTTGAAATAAGTATTACAATTATCAATTTTAGATGGATTATGATTAATTAAATTATACATTACTGTATGGTCAACAATGTTGACTTCAATCAATTAAATGATCTAATTATCGATATGGGTCTACGATTAACTTTAATTATACATTAGTTTAAGGTCAACAATGTTGACTTTGGTCAATTAATTTAAAATAATCATTAAATTTGAATATAGTCGTTAAATTTGAACTATTCGTTTAAAAATTTACTTCCAATTTCTTATAGTAATCAAAATATACCTCTTTCGGTAGAGATACATTTTAGTCCAACTTGATATAAATTGTTTTATTTCGAAGAGAAGAAAATTGTTTTACATTCATCAAAGTTAAATTCGATTTTAAATCAAGCAAAATGCAAGATCAATAAAGATCATAAAATCAAATTTATATTTTTTTTCCTAATAAATATAAAATAAAATTGAATAAGTCTAATTTTCAAAAACGACATTCTTCCCCATAATTTAAATATTTTTAATGCAATTCCTCATTTTCTAAAACATTAAAATATTGTGACTATAATTAAATAAAAAGAAAGATTTTCTCAAAATTAAAAAGGAAAGAAAAGAAAAGAAAAAAAGATCTTCTTCCCCAGGAAGCTTCGTCGGTGGAGCACCCCCCGTTTTGGTGAGACCTGGAATGTAGGAGAAAATTGTTTGTAATTTTATTTAAAGCAATGCTAAATTAATTGCTTTGATCCAAAGGAAGAGAGATGCGTTAAAATCGTAGTTTCTTATGGTTTTCAACTTAGCCGAACAAAGTGGACTTAGATTCAGTGTTTGATAGTCAACAAAATTCAGCTCATTTTTTCTTGTTATTTTCTTCTACTGTCCCATTGACTTTTTGTGGATGAAAATGTTCTTAATTGATGTTTTAGCTTCTATTATTAAAGAGAATAAGTGCTGCCGCCACCACCAACAGGTGATTGGTCTAATGAAAGGGATTAGTCACTACAAAGTAGCGGACTCAGGTTCGAATCTCTGTTAGGAGAGGTACCCTCTTAATGTGTCCGACCCACCTCGAAAGGGATTAAACCCTTGAGAAACAAAAAAAAAAAAAAAAAAATAAGTGCTGCCGCCGTTTTTGTCGCGACCAGAACGGCGGTGAGAGAAGTGCCGTTGTTCTGGTCGCGTTGAGAAAGCCGCCGCCGTTCTGGAGCGGCTAGGAGTAAAGAGGGAGGAGGGGGAGGAGGGTGGTATGTGTTAGGGTCAGGGTTTGGAATGAGGTTGGGAGAGAATGTGGGGAAGATGAAATGAGAGGGACAATCTGGTCAAAATGAGTAATTTTGTTATTTTTATTTGAGGGTAATAATGTAAATTTACTATTTACAATGAATTAATTATTAAATTTTTAGATGTAATACACAAAAGGTTGGGATAATACACATTTATACATAATTAATGGACAAGATTATTCAATTTTATTTTTGAATGGTTGAGATTATTTTAGTTGGATGACTCATGTTTGAGGCAAGAGTCATGATAGAATTCCCCAACACATGTAATGCAGTAATCATGGCCGATCATTTGGGCAGGTGCCTAGGGCCCCCGGTTCAGAGGACCCCAAAATTTATATATAGGCCTTTAGAAAAATTAAATATTTTTAATTTTATTAATTTTGTGTACATAACATGTATTTTAGATCACCTGGTAAGACTTTCTCTTGATGAATGAGAGGTCTATGGTTCAAATTCAAATTTTTGAGTTTTTTTCTTATATTTTGAGTTTTATGTTATTTAACTCTTTTTCTTTTGTAATAATTGTTCATCTTTTTTATTTTCGTTTCGTAGTAATTATTCTTTTAATCCCTTTCTTTACTTAATGATTTCTTATCAATTTTTTTCTATTTAATAAGTACTTTTAAAAAAAATTGTCTTAATTATTATAAAAAGAATACATTTTTTTTCTTCTTTATAATAGGTTTTAATAGCTTATTACTTTCTCACTTAGTACCTTGCAAAAAAGAATTTCGACCCCAATAAAATTGGTTTGGCCCTATCCATATTTTTTATATGTATGTGTATATTTTTCTTAGTTTTATATATGATGTATAACTTTTCCTATACATTATAACATATAATTAATAGAGTTAAGAATGTCACGAAATGAAATAAAGTCAAGCAATTAATTACGATATTTATAAAAGAATGAAATAGAGTTAAGAATGTACGTATACTTGTAAAATTAGCTAAGGCTAGAATAATATTTTTTAATATTAAAAGTTATAAAAAAAAAATTTATGATTGAATTTTTGAAAATTTAAATAAGTTTGTTATTTAATTATCTATCTAAAAAATAATATAATAGAGAAAATAATATTTCAATATTTAATTAATATTTTTTTTAAAAAAAATAAATTGATTATATCTTTTTTATAACAAAGGACCTCAAATTTGAAATTTGTTTAGGGCCTCCGAATGTGTGGGACCAACCCTAACAGTAATGGATTTGAAGACCATGGGCTGACTTGGTCTATTTAAGTTGGTTGAGTCAGTTAATCATTTCGTACTAGAAGAGTTGAGTTATATTGTGCAAAGTTAGAAGTTTACTATCCAACAGGTGATTGGTCTAGTGGAAGGGACTAGTCACTACAAAGTAGCGGACTCATGTTCGAATCCCTGTTGGGAGAGGTTCCCACTCTATGTGTCCGACGCGCCTCGAAAGGGATTAAACCCTTGGGGAAAAAAAAAAAAAAAAAAGTTTACTATTACTAAGATTGATAGAGCTTCTATGCTACTTGTATATTGAATTGAATGAGTCAAGTCCATAAAACCTCCGCCGCCGCAAATTCTACAGTTTAGTGTAATTTTGTACAGGACACCAACTTGGTAAGCTAAGATATGCCAAGAAACATTACATGTGAACAATTTACTAACTTTTTGGATTGGAAACATTACATGAGGAAATAACATTTCATGTTAAATTCAACTTACATAGCCTGTTTGCCCAATTGTTCGATTTCTTGAATTAGCATTGTAGCATTGAGGTAAGAAGATCCTCCCATTTCCACAGACCTCTTAGCCATTTCTGCAAGCTCATTTGCCCTTTTCCTTCTTTCAATTCCTTGTATACCTTCATCCATAACTCTTTGAATCGCGCTCGTAATTCCATCTCTCGTCACCTTCATTTCCTGCTTTTCTTCCTCCCCTAAATGCACCACTGCTCGAGCTCCGACACCAACACCAATCCCCAATACTTGCACCAATAACTTCTCATTCAAAAACTGTTCACCAAACATCGGCCAAGTAATCATTGGCAAACCAGAACAAATACCTTCAAGAGTCGAGTTCCAGCCACAATGCGTCAAGAATCCTCCCACTGCAGAGTGCGATAAAATCAGTACTTGAGGAGCCCAACCTCGAATCAAAAGTCCTCTCTTTTTTATTCTTTCCTCAAACCCTTCTTCCAAAATCCATTTCTCTATTTCCGCCGAGTCTTCCCCTAATGTTTTCACCACTAGAATAAACGGGTGGCTCGATTCTTCCAATCCTAAAGCCAGCTCAATGAACTGGGAAGCCGATAGTCGACTTAAACTTCCAAGACAGGCGTAAATTACAGATCCTGGCTTCTTATCATCTAGCCAATTCAAGAACTGGTCAGAATCAATTGAATCTTGATTATTTCCTCTCTGGGCTATGTCTAAACTCTCTTTACTCCAAAGGGATAATGGCCCAATACACCAAACCTTTTTTACTTTCCGAAACTCATCCACGTATCTCTGTTCCACCTCTTCAAAACTATTAACCACCATTCCATACGCCTGTGACTCGGTTTTCCTCACTTGTTCACGAAAACCAGCAACATTTGAAGGGCCTGGATTTAACAATCCCGGCAGCTGGAGCTTTGTAAACTCGATTTCATCCGGTAAACCAGGCACAGTGAAAGGCTCTTCAGGTAACACACTCACATGAATCTTGGAAATGTACACATTGTTTATTACAAGTTGAGTAAAGCAATTCATTCCATCGAAAACTATCCTTGGAATGCGAAACTTTTGACATGTATCAGCAGTCCAAGTTATATGCGTGTCTGATATGATGCAACTTGGAATTGGGCTGAGCTCTTTCAACAATTCTTCCACTGGTTTTTGGAACAAATTAATTGCAACAGAGAAGTTGGGGATTAAGTTGTAAGATGGCAGACTGTCAGCGCTTTCACATCCAGGTGGCAAGCCAGCTTCCTCTGTCGGAAACTTGACCTGGAGAAGCTGAATGGAGAGTCCAGACACGACGGAGCGTTCTATAATAGAACGGAATCGTGTGGCGTCGAGAGGTGTGAGGATGATGGATACTTTAACACCTCTTTTGGCAAACAATTTGGCCATGTCTATCATCGGAATTGTGTGTCCTGGAGCCATTAATGGTATCAAAACGAAGTTCAGGTGATCTGATTTTGTGCCCATGGAGATTAGCTTGGGAGAATGAGGAATGGGTTTTTTAGAATCAGATTGGGGGAGATTTTTTTCTTTTGTGGACGTGAGAAATAGTTGAAGAGATAATATCTTTTTTGGTAAATAAGAGAGTTACGACTTTTGTTTTGGATCTTTCAATATCAACAGAACGTGTGATGCTTTATAGAAGAAGTTGTCAGTGTTTTGTCATGATATAAGACCTTACATTCAACAACCATGTCGAGAAATTGAGCTTTCTAAAATGAGAAATTAATTATACATGAGTGTAAATGAGTTGAGGGGATGAGATATAATGGCTGTATTATTATTTCTCCGGGTGAAGATATTAATATTTTCATCGAGTAGTTTGAACTTTGAAGACTTTCATGAAATTTGTGCAGAATAATTGTGACAGATTTACATGTATTGTGATTAGAATCTTCTTACATAATTTTGTAGGGTTATTTTGAAAATACAAATTGTATCGTTGTGATTTCATGTAGAACTATTTATTAGATTACTAGTAAATGAGACCAGAATAAAGTGTTTACAAAGTCAATATTAGTTCATGAGATAAATAGTCTATTCGTAAATTAAGATAAATAAAAGAAAGTCTTGAAGTAAATTCATAAATTCTTGATTTTGAAATGATAAACTTGAAGGAGCTTAATCGAAAGAAAACTAAGAGGTGAGGGGCCTCTTTGCGAATCCAACTTTTGTACAATATTTACTATTTCGGGAATGGATTTCCTATCACATATTGATGTCACACTTTTATGTCACACCAATATATGATTGACAAGTGTCTTTCTATCAAAATTAATTATATACCAAATAATTTCACACAAATGAATGCTAAAACATGTGCTAATTAAATAAAGAAAGACCTTTAATTAAACTAGGAAAGATGTTAATCAAATAAAGGAAATGAATCTTTGCATATTACATGGCAGAAACTATGGCTATTCCTCACTCTTCTTCTAAAAAAAATTATGTCTACCTTTTAGTATTTTGAAACGTTGGCCTATTTTAATTGTTTTTCAAAACAAACATTGTAAATTTCATACAGTGAATTAGGATAAGTATGAATTACTTTTGATTTTATTACATAGTTCGAGTTCAAATAAAAAATATGTTCTAAGTTTGACTTGTTATATATCAAATTGAATTTTAATAATTATCTTTTGATAGTTCTTGTTGTTCAATTCGAGGTTACTTGAATAAGTTAAATGTGAAAATAAGTAACAAAATATCAATCTAAATAGCGCAATGATACTGATTCTTCGATTCCAATTTCATGGATCTCTTTTGAAATTCATAGAAAACGTTTGAAAATCTCCATTAAAATGCAAAAGTATTCTAAAGTAAAAGGATGAAGGAAATTAGGAATCAATCGACAATTTGGATAGAATTTTGGTTGAGAAGAAGGAGCCATGTTTTTCAGTCTCCACCATAAATAGTAGATATTTTGTTTCCCTTTTACTATTTTTTTGTTATCTCCTTAATTACTTGTTTAATTTACAATCTTTCTTATTTAGCTACATTCCATTTTACATTTTAAAAGTTTAAAATTTGATGTTCTGGTATATTATTAATTTTGATAGAGAGACACGTGTCAATTATATATTGGTGTGACATAAACATATGACACCAATGTGTTATAGAAAATCCAATCCCATTTCACTCACACTAACACCCGGACTTTTGGCATTTTGCACTCTCGAAATACATAAACTTTGATAGAGTGCACCTTCTAAATTTTTTCAGCCAAATAGTTTGCCGGAAAATCAAAATTCTGATGTTGACAAGGGTATAATAGCAGGAAACGAAGTTTTTGTTTTCCTTCAACTATCCTGCAGGAAAATTTTGTGAAAAGAAAAAATTTCCCCACCAATTTGATGGGGAAATCCTGGAAAAATCCTGGGAAAATATTTTAGTAAATTGGAAAACTCCCCTTGTACTTTGTCTAACTATCGTAATTCTCCATTTGTGATTTTTTTCTATCAAAAGCCCATTTGTGCTTATTTATTATTAGCAAAAAAGTACCCTCTCAAGTCATTATAACAATTATACCCCCACAAAATGACGCAAAAGCACCCCCTTTACCTAAAATATTATCAGTAACCCCCTGTTAACTTTAAAAATTAACGGTAACCCTTTGTTAAGTTTGAAAATTGATATAAATTCCGTGGCTAAAAAATATACAATAGCGTCAAATTAGTCTATATATTATAGTTAATATAATGAAAACATTATTATTCCTACAATATTTTATCAACAAAGAAAACATAAATCCTATCTTGAAATAAAAAAAATACAAATAACAAAAGATAATATCAACTAATTTTTACATAAATCTCAACCAAAGAAAAAAAAAATCTATATATATATAAACGTGTAATGTGGATATATGAAGATATATCATATATCTACATGGATATATAAACATTCCCGAGTAGAATATTGTTATTCTAACTATTTTTATTTGATTTAATTACTCGATTTGTACTTTTTATTTTCTAGGGATTAATTTGATAACTTTTATTTTGCAATCACTTTTAATATATTTTATAATTTTGAAAGTATTCATAATCAAACAAAAATATTTATCAAAAATATTATATTTCAAAATTTTCTTGACAACCAAACATCTGCAAAAAAATAATTTTCCTGACAACCAAACATGTAGAGAAAATGACTTTCTTTTCATTTTCCTTTCCTTTCCTTTCATTTTTCTTTCCCTACAATTTTCCCTCACTTTCTTGACAACCAAACAAGCTATAACATTCGAACTGATCGGTTAAGTAGAACTGGTTATCTCTATCTTATAAAAGGATCTATTATAAAAAGGATGAATATTTCTTAACTTTTTTGTGCGGACAAAAATACCCTCATTTAAATTATAAAGTGATATTAATTTAATGATAAATATGAAGAAGTAATTCAAGAGGAATAATTAGACATGGAGTCTTGTTATATTTAATTTATCTCCTACATAAACTCCTAAAATTTATAAAATCTCTCTTAAATCAATTTTTGTAATTTTTATCTTCTTCGCTTATAGATAAAAACGAATCATTAGAAAATACTATTATTTTAAATAAGTCCTAAATTATTATATTTTAGCATCAGTAATTATTGGAGTAAGAAAATGTTGATTTAAAGATTTAGTACACCATAATTCATATTCACTCTAAATATAAAATTCAAAATGAAATTCTTTTAATTATCATTACGTTACAAAAAAAAATTTATATTGAATCACATCTTACTATGAAAGAATTAAAAATACTTATGACTTAGCTAATTACGTAATTTTACTTTAGCTATAATAGAAAAATATAAAGAATATTCAATAATATCAATAAGCATAACCTCGAAATTTCATGGAATTCTTTTCGTGAAAAACGGGTGAAATTGGTGGAAAATGGTGAAATCGGTAAAAAATTGTTCCATTGAAATCGATAATTTCATGTGAAATTGATGAAAATTTGGGTGAAATTCGTGAAAAATGATGAAACTGGTGAAACAACAACATATAAAGCTGTTAAATCGGTGAAAAATTAATAAAGTATGTGAAAACGTGTCAATTCAATGAAAATTCAGGTGAAATTGATGAAAAGTACATGTGAAATTAGTGAATAATAAAAAGTGTGAAATAAGTGAAAATGGGTTAATATGATAAAAACGTTTGAAAGCGGTTTAATATGATACAAACGTGTGAAATAGTAAAAAAAAGGAGTTTAACCAACAAAAGAATGTGAAACTGGTAGAAAAATGGTTTAAAACGAAAAAAAAAACAAAAGGACAAAATCGTAAAAATAGTGAAAATAAGTTATAACAGATAAAAAAAAAGAGGGTAGAATAGTTAAAAAAAACATTAATGGTAAAAATAAATAAAATTGGCTAAAAAAAGGTTAAAGCAGTGAATAATGAATTAAATAGGTAAAAAGGGCTCTGTTTTATGACATAATCAAATTAATTTTATGTAACGAAATTGCATGCTAATTGCCACTTGATGGGTTCGAACTCAGGTGCAATGGAAAGAAAAACTATAAAGGAGAAGATCATTAAGGGTGAACTCGTAAATGCAGCACTTAATCTGGGAATTGATTTCAAAATCCCTAAATTGACATCAAAGATTGGAACGCTGCCGTTTGGGAGGAAAACTAAACCTCATTCAGCTGGGATAAGGAGCGCGTGGATAGTACATAAGAGGACATCAGGTGCAGCATGTGGAGAACCAACCAAGGAACACGTCACAATCTGATTGGCTCGATAATTGCACCGTTGAGCTCAAGGACGACATAATTGCAGGACACTGAATTACAAGAATTTATCATTGATTATCTTGTTTTTGTCAAGTATTTCTTTTATTAATTAAGCATTTATTTTCCCTTAATTCCAGTAGTATAACTGGTGTAATGTACTGACTTTTGGATTTCATTCAGCAAATATTAAGTCTTGTTTCCTCATCTCCTTCTCTGTTTCTCACCCCCTTCTGCCTTTTTTTATCAATCTGAATCTTAAAGGTTCCATATTTATTCACCATAACTAAGAAAGGTAAAAATAAACCAAAGAAACGTGACATTTTACTCTAATTTACAAAATACACCAATGAAATTAACTAGACACGTACATCATACGTGCACTTTCCTAGTTTATTAAAAGTGAAAACATTAAGTTTGGCTTGGTTAATTAGTTGCTTAATAGTTTGGTTTTATGTGATTGATTGAATATAAAATTATGCTTGGTGGAATATACATGAATCAAATATAATTTATGTATTAATAATTTTTCATGTATGAATATGATTGATTTTACTTTAACTGAAAATAGAAAATAGCTAAGAAGAGCATATCTACCACCAAAAAAAAAAAAAAGGATTTGTGTGGATAAGTCTAGATAGCTTATTAAGTGTAAAATTGATTTGTACTTGTAGTTGCTTTATTATTATTGATTTTGTTTGCACTGATGATATATGTGTTGGTGATATATATAGGCATACTTTGAGGGGGCTTAAGTCAAGGGTCTATGTTTAGAGTTCTAAATCAGATAAATGGATTTTATATTGTTCAGGTGAAAGAACCGGTACACCCCCGATCCACATAAAATGAACTTCGGAAAACCAAAATAATTCCCCAAAAAGGGAAATGTTACCAGTACGTTTTGATAAATCATATTGCCTGCATATATGTCTTTTGCTTTTAAATGATTTTGGTGATTATATTTATGTTCATGTGAAATTGTATTTGTGGCTCGCGGTATGGCCTTCATTGCATATTTAGAACTGTTAAGAGTATGATTGTCTGTGTGGCGTGCACCTTGTGTCCTATTTGTATATTTAGAAGTTAAAACTGTCAGAACTTAATTGTCTCTGTGGATCATAATATGTGATCTCACCTCACTCGTTCTGTGTTAACATGTCAAGGTGTAGTACTTTAACTGACCTTGTACTTCCATGACGCGGGTGATTGTGTGTGTGAAACTCTGGATGATGAAAGGTTTGGGGTAAGTAAATCTGGAATTGCAGTAGGCTGTCAGCCAAATTCCACAGTTTAGTTTAACTTTGAACACTGAAATCTTAGTATTTGTAATATATGAATGGAAACATTACATGTGAACGAACTTTTCACTTACTTTATTGACTGGAAACATTACATTTTCATATTCAATTGCTAAGCCTGTTTTTCAATCTGATAATTGTTTACTTTTACCCAATTGAGAGATTTCTTGAATTAGCAACCTAGCATTGACATCAGAAGATCCTTCTACTTTCACAGACCTCCTTGCTTTTTCTCCAAGCTCTTTTGCTATTTTCCTTCTTTCAGATCCTTCTTTTCCTTCATCCATAACTCTTTGAATCGCCTTCGTAATTCCATTTCTCATCACTTTCATCTCAGGCTTTTGTTCCTCTCCCAAATGAACCACAGCTCGAGTTCCGACACCAACACCAGTCCCCAGTATTTGCACCACTAACTTCTCATTGAAGAACTGTTCGCTAAACACTGGCCATGTGATCATCGGCAGGCCAGAGCAAATACCTTCAAGTGTCGAATTCCAGCCGCAGTGTGTCAAGAATCCTCCCACTGCAGAGTGCGATAAAATCAGTACTTGAGGAGCCCAACCTCGAATCAAAAGTCCTCTTTCTTTTATTCTTTCCTCAAACCCTTCTTCCCAAATCCATTTCTCTATCTCCTCTGAGTTCCCCCCTGATGTTTTTACCACTAGAATAAACGGGTGGCTCGATTCTTCCAATCCTAAAGCCAGCTCAATGAATTGGGCAGTTGATAGGCGGCTTAGGCTTCCAAGACAGGCGTAAATCACAGACCCTGGCTTCTTACTATCAAGCCAATTCAAGAACTTATCATAAACAATTGAATCTTGATTATTTCCTCTTTGGGCTATGTCTAAACTGTCATTACTCCAAAGGGATAGTGGCCCAATACACCAAACCTTTTTAATTTTTTGAAACTCATCTACGTATCTTTGTTCCAGCTCATCAAAGCTATTGACCACCATCCCATATGCTTGAAACTCTGTTTGCCTCACTCGTTCACGAACACCAGCAATTTTTGAAGTGCCTTGACTGAACAATCCCGGCAGCTGGAGCTTTGTGAACTCGATTTCATCAGGTAAATCAGGCACAATGAAAGGCTTTTCAGGAGCAACACTCTCATGAATCTTGGAAACGTATATATTGTTTGTTACTAATTGAGTAAAGCAACTCATTCCATCGAATACTATCCTCGGAATTCGGAAATTTTTACATGTATCAGCAGTCCAAGCTATATGCTTATCACATATGATGCAGCTTGGAGTTGGATTCAGTTTTTCTAATATCTCTTCTATTGGTTTTTGTAGCATGGTGATTGCGCTGAAGAATTTGGGCACTAAGTCATAAGACGGCAGGCTGTCGAAACTTTCACATCCAGGTGGGAGGCCAGCTTCCTCGCTCGGAAACTTGACTTGGAGAAGCTGAATGGGGAGTCCAGACCCGACAGCGCGTTCTATTACAGAACTGAATCGTGTGGCGTCGAGAGGTGTGAGGATGATGGTCACGTTGACACCTCGTTTGGCAAACAACTTGGCCATGTCTATCATGGGAATTGTGTGTCCTGGAGCCATTAATGGTATCAAAACAAAGTTCAAGTGATCTGGTTGTGAACCCATTGAGATTAGTTTGGGAGACTGAGGAATGGGTTTTTAGCAGAAGATTGGGCTAGTTTTTTCTTTTGTGGAATTGGAAATAATCCAGAGAGATTAAATAAGATAATTTTAAGACTAATAAGTATTCAATTTCCCTTATTTGTCTGGTATAATATATTTTATGTCAATAAATTTTAGGACTAATAAGTATTCAATTTCCCTTATTTGTCTGGTATAATATATTTTATGTCAATAAATGTTAGGACTAATAAGTATTCAATTTTCCTTACTTGTCTGGTATATTTTATGTCAATAAATGTTAGGACTAATAAGTATTCAATTTCCCTTACTTGTCTGGTATTATATATTTTAATCTTATCTAGATCTATCTATATCTATATACATATTACATATTACATTATATTACATATTACATATTACATATTACATATATTACATATATTACATTATATTACATTATATTACATATTACATTATATTACATATCACATATTACATATATTTCATATTACATATTACATCTATCAATATCTATATCTATATCTATTCTATATCTATATTTTTCTATATACAAATAAAAGTACGAGTTCAGAAAATAGAGTTTCTTGAATTTTTTGTGAAGACTAATATACCCCTACTTAAAAGATAATTAAATTAATAAAAATAAGAAAAACATAGGAAAAAGAAGTCTACTCCAATATGAACACTTCAATATAAAACTGAATCAAGAGGTATAATTAAACATGAAGTCTTATTATAATATTTATTTCCTACATAAACTCATAAACTCCTAAAATCTAAAATTATCTCTTACATCAACTTTTATAATTTATTTATAATCTAAGTACGTAATTTTTGTTTGGCTAAAGAAGTTAAATATAAACAATGTCCAAAAGTATCAAGACATGCATAACCGCGAATAATCAAGACATGAAGAATAGGTGGATTCGATAAATACAAGTAAAATAGATGAAATTTTTGGTGCAGTCGGTGATACTCAAATTTTCATGGAGCTCTTTACATGGAAAGCGGTTGAAATCGATAAAGTCGGTTAAAACATGCGGAAATGATATAAAATTTTTTGGGTCAAATTGGTGAACACTGATAAAGTTGGTGAAACAGGTAAAAAGACGTTTGTGAAATCGATAATTATATATGAATTGGAATAACTTTGGATGAAATTCATGAAAACCGGATAAGATCGATGAAAATAGTAAAAAAAACGGATGATGTCGTTTAAAATGGGTGAGATCAGTGAATCGGGGAACATAAGTTAAATCGATGAAAACATTTTAAATCAATTAAATATGATATGAAATTGGTGAAAAAACATGTAGATCAGTGAAAAAACTTGTGAGCGAAAATGAATAAAATCTATAAAAATAAAATAGTTTAACAAAAAAAAAAGAACGGTAAAAAATGGTTTAAACCGAAAAAATAAAAGAAATCTATGAAAAATGGAAAAAAAATAATGAAAGTTGGTTAAACCGATAAAATAAATGATAAATCGAAGAAAATATATTAAATCGATGAAAAGTTAATGAAATCAGTAAAAAGACGGGTTAAGCCCCTGGAAAAATGGATTAAACTTCTGAATTAAATATGTGCTCGAATTTTCATGAAAAACATGTTAAGTCGGTATAAAATTGGTAAAACGATAAAAGTCGGCTAAAGCATGTGAACATGATAAAAATTTGGATGAACACTGGTAAAGTTGGTGAAAAGCGAATAAAACCGGCGAAAATGCTCATGTAAAATTGATAAATGCATATGAGATTGAATAGCTTTGGATGAATTTCGTGAAAACCGGGCAAGATCGGTGAAATTAGTTAAAAACAAATGAAATTGTTGAAAATGGGTGAAATCATTGAATCAGGAAAAAAGGGTGAAAAAAATGTAAATCAATGAAAAAACGTGTGAATTAGGTGAAAACGAGTGAGATCTTTAAAAATAAAAAATAGTTTAACTAGCGAAAACTAGGTTAAACCAATAGAAAATGCAAGGTTTACACTGGAAAAACATAAGAAATCAACGAAAAATGAAAAAATAATGAAAGTACGTAAATCGATAAAAGAATGGATAAACCGATGAAAAAATATTTTAAATCAATGCAAAATGAATGAAATCGGTGAAAAGACGGGTTAAACCCGTGAAAATAATGAACTGAATAATTTTATTATGATCATATTTAAGAAAAAAAGAATTACAAGATCTTATGCACAAATCAATCATCAAATTATATTTGATTATTCTAATTTAAAATCATCATTTTTTTATGGATTAATAATTTTGATAATAAATAAATTGAATATTAGTCATTAATTTGTGTTATTTTTTGTGATATAACAAAGTTAATTTTTTTATAATTTATAAAATTTACTTATGAAATAACTAGACACGTACAACGTACGTGCACTTTTCTAGTACAAATAAAAGTACGAGTTCAGAAAATAGAGTTTCTTGAATTTCTTGTGAAGACTAATATACCCCTACTTAAAGATAATTAAATTAATTAAAATAAGAAAAAAAATAGGAAAAAGAAGTCTACTCCAATATGAACACTTCAATATAAAACTAAATGAAAAGGTATAATTAAATATTAGTCTTATTATAATATTTATTTCCTACATAAACTCCTAAAATCTAAAATTATCTCTTACATCAACTTTTATAATTTATTTATAATCTAAGTACGTAATTTTTGTTTGGCTAAAGAAGTCAAATATGAACAATATCCAAAAGTATAAAGACATGCATAACCGCGAATAATCAAGACATGAAAAACAGGTGGATTCGATAAATACAAGAGAAATAGATGAAATTTTTGGTGAAAACGATGAAATTTTTGGTGCAGTAGGTGATACTCAAATTATCATGGAGCTCTTTTCATGGAAAGCGGTTGAAATCGATAAAAGTCAGTTAAAACATGCGAAAATGATATAAAAAAATTTTGGGTCAAATTGGTGAAGATTGATAAAGTTGGTGAAAAACGAGTAAAACAGGTAAAAAGACGTCTGTGAAATCGATAAATATATATGCATTGGAATAACTTTGGATGAAATTCATGAAAACCGGATAAGATCGATGTAATTAGTAAAAAAACGGATGACATCGTTTAAA